>CAXIVR010000001.1:44962798-45420298 GCA_964035755.1 Teleogryllus oceanicus | reverse complement strand
TTAAATTTAAAAAAAATTGAGTTGAATTAAATTAAGTTAAAAAGTTAAATGAGATTTTTTTATTTTTTTTATTTTACGTAAAAAAACAGTTAAAAACTGCGTATGACGTGCTATGGGGAAAAGTGAAATGTGTGCACATTTTCAAAATTCTGTGATCCCTACACTAAGTCATATAAAATCTATTTTCAAGGATAAATAAGCAATAAATTTTGAATTTTGAAAGGGAGAAAAAACAACAAAAAAACTCCCATGTAATAAAATCTATTTTCAAGGATAAATAAGCAATACGGACAGACGGACGTACGGACGGGTGTATTAAAAAACACTTTTTCGGTATCTGGGGTGTGTGTATTTCCGTTGAAATCTCGAAATCTGTTTATTTATTTTTTAAACGTATTGACTACCTTGCGGCTGCCGCCGCCCACAACGATGGCTCACGATTTCTTTCTTATATGACGAAGAAAGTTAAAAATGGAAAATGCAGCAAACACATTTAATAACAATTTTCTAAGTAACATTAAAAGTGAAGTACAAAATTTTGACACGGAATAAAAAAAAACAAGCAAGTAGAAAGCTGGTGAGGGGCGATTTTTATTAAATTTGCATTGATAAAAAAGGGATTGCGTGAAAATATCATTGGATTACCAAACAAACTAGTAGTGTTAAACAACACGTACTTTCTCGTGATGTTTCTAACTTCGCAATTTGTACATTGAATGAAAATGAGACCTGCTCAATTTCTTATGCATCATATTTCTATGTGTGGGAAATATTGAAAGAAAAAATATGAAGTCATTTAAAAAAAAAGTACAGATTCTATCAACATCAATCAGAAATTACACGAAAACTGATAAGTTTAAAAAAGTATACATGATATTTTTAAAGATCTATTTTTTCTAAGATCTGATTCTATTTTTAAAGATCTAAATATAAATCTTCTTGAACAAATTTGTTTTAGCATTCTGCACGAGGAGAACGTTTAGTAAAGAAAAAAGCCATTGTTGAGCACATTTTGACAATGTTGAGGTGCCATGCAAATGTAAATGTTCGTCAAAAAATACAAATGTCCGTCTCAAGCTCACAGGGCCTCGGTTCGTTGAGATCGATCACGGAATATCAATTTAGGAGCAAATGGTTTAGCTGCTAGGGCTCACCAGAGAAATGCGGGCGGAGATTCTGCTCGAAGTTATTGCAATTAAAACTTTTTCTGAAAAATCACTGCAATTTTTTTCAAAAATATATTTTCCTGGGATAGAGTAAAGGACTCTAAAAAATGTCGCAAATCTAATTTTTGTTGAATTCTCAAATTTACAAAAATTTCAAAAGTTACAAATAATGTGAAAAATGTGTGCTGTTGTAGCTTCAATAGTTTCTGTCGAAAAATCGCCATTTCCGCAGCATTACAATATATATTAATTACGTAGTAAGTTGAGAAAGTGCACCTAACAAACCCTTTTGATAAACAGATTTGAAAACTGCTGTATTTCGAATTAACTACGAGAGTTTTTTTTTTGAAATTTCCAAAGACCTCAAGTTCAAAAGAGACATTTGGAATGTTCAATAAAACTGAAAATCGAAAATCTGGAAAACGTATATTTTCTAATTCGTAAATAATGTGAAACTTTGTCCCATTGTTGAAATAATCTCATTCTTATTCAAAACCTTCCAGAGATTGTAATGATGGCCAGAGAATGGCAATGATGTAGTGATAGCTTCTACCAAAATATTCATGCGATTTCTTTGTGAAAGTTTTTCCCTCTCGTTATTCTTGAGAGATTTTGGCTTTTCTTTAGAAGACTTCAGAGTGATACGGGTTAGTGTGATGTAGGCATTCATATTCCGTAAGGAATTGTAGTTCCTGAAGTAAAGTTGACTTCACAAGCGATGATTAGTTGTTAATCTATTGTTCCTGCGTTCCTCGTATGGTAGCCATAAATTCCTCCAGTGTTTGGGTTCGGTCGAATGTAGAAATATGTGTTCCTAGTTCTCCTAATCTTCACCAGGTGGCGTTCCGGTCGCCGATGTGCGTGCGTCCAGAGAGCAAGGCCTGCTAGTGCTGGATGACGGAGTAACCGGGACGTTGCCTGTTTCAGTCGTACACGCCCTTGCATCACAGCACGTCCGGAGACCACTTTTCAGCTGACTGCTGGGGCCGCGCTACCTGGCGACGTGAATACAGCACGTGTCCGTGTGAAGCTACGTAATACAGAGCGTTCAAAAATTCTCGTCGCCCGCTGCTCCAAAACTCCACGCCTCTTGTTACGTCAACAACATGACCTTTTCGAGGTTTACAAACAACCAAGATGGTCGCCATTTTGATATAGTCTTACAACATAGCCAACTGGAATTGTAGACCCGCGCAGAAGCAAGTTTCCATAGCCTAGAGTCTTCTAAAACGCTTTTCACTCTTCGTACACCACTACGTCATTGGGCAACATTCTACCATTCAATGTCGTCCAGGTCTCCCATCCGCTTCTTCTTCCACATGGCTCTTCATTTTCTTCCTTTCTTTCTTTACTTATTTACTTATTATTTACTTATTTATTTTTTATTATTTTTATTACAATTATTTATTTATTTATTTATTTATTTATTATTACTATTATTACATATTTTTATTTATTTATTTATCATTTTCTTCTCTTTCTCTGAGACTTTCATCGCTCGTAAGCAAATAATTAAAAAAATTGTGTTCCAAAATTATATGAGGTGCTCGTTTCAAACTGGTTTATTTTCACCACCAACTTTCCATCATTGGGAAAAGTTGGCACGTATATCAAGACAGATTGTGAAGAAATTCAAGGATATTGGGCAAGAAATGGTAATTGTTAGGTTTCATTGTTTTTAGAAAATGGAGAAATGAAGAAACATATAAAGAAGAATGGAAATACGTGTCTCACTAGGGATGTTATAATGGAATAAGAATGTCCAAAATTGCACCAAACATACTGTAGAAAATAATTTGGATCATGGAAAACTTTAAAAATTGAAAAATTTCATCTCCATTTTAAAAACATTTCGTAAATTTGAAGTAGAAGAGCATACCACCATAAATACTCAAACATTAAATAAAAAATTATATATTTACTTTTCGGCGGTCAATTGGGATTTAAAATTGCTTTAAACACGAAGAAGCCAATTATTTTTAATTTTTCCAAATGTCATTTATGCTACCTCAGAAAAAAATATTTTTGACGACTATTGCCTTTATGTTTTTGTTTTAAAATCTTACCAACATAACGAATATCAAAATTTTCTCTTGTAAAATAAATTTTCGGGATCCTAAAATACGAATATAACGATAAAACAGACTTTTGAACGTTGCCAGTTGCCATCATGACTCTCAATGTACTACATCTTCCACTCGGAGTACCGGGAGCTGTAGCTCAGTACATCAACTGATGTCACTGCATCGCCTCTCACCGGGAGGTCCTAGATTCGGGTCCTGACGACGGAAGGATTTTCGACACTAGCTTTTCAGCTAGGTCGAATTCAGTCGCTGTCTGGATGAGAATTCTAGAGGCCGGCTGCTCTGATCGGTAGTTTTCCGTGGTTTCTCCGATCAACACCAGACGAATGCCGGAGCAGTACCCTAACAAACGGACCGCGCGCGATCTGTCCTTCCTCTTCCTTGTCCTATCCTCTCTCCTTACACGTACACAAAATTACACTAACATGCACTACACTACTAAATATTCCGGGAGACCGGTCGGGAGCTTAGAGCTTGTCCCGACTGGGGTGGTGCCCCGCTGGTGGGAGACTCCTGGTTAGGGGGAAACCCCACTAGTCGACGGTAGGTCGGCGCCGGATCTCGCCATCCAGAGGGAACCCATCTCCCGAGAAAAAACATGCACTACACTAACGGGACTAATGACCGAAGCAGTTGACGCGCCCGGAAACACGAAAAAATCAATAAATCCAGAGTGAGAAGACGCCACTGATCTATGGAACTGTTTGTTGGTTGATTGTTTCCGCGTACGTTTCGCAGTTATCAATTTCTATGGTCATTAGTTCCGTTAGTGTAGTAAATGTTTTGATTCCGGGGAGGGGGCTTTGTTTCTCCCCCTCTGGATGGTTAATTGCGGCGCCGACTAGCTGGTCGGCTTGCGAAGGATTTCCCTATCCAGGTATCTCCCGCCAGTAGGGCACCGCCTCTTACAGACTAAGCTCTACGCTCTCAAATAGTCTCATGGCTGGGCACAGCGCCCGAGTCCCAACAGATCTGCAGCTGTTCTGATGGACGCTGTTCAACCCTCCACCCCATAGTCCGGATCTCACCACCGCAGACATCCGTATTTTCTTACACCTGAAGAAGTTCCTGTCTGTCGACTTTATGTCGATCACAGTGATGCATCGGCATAAGTGGTTCAGGGAATCAAATGATATCTCTGCTCTGCCTCTGACCGGGAGGTCCTAGAGATCGAGACCTAGCGTTGGCAGGATTTTCGAAACTAGATAGAAGGCTAGGTCGAGTTCAGCCACTGTCCGGAGGAGCATTCCAGAGGCCGGCTGCTCTGATCGGTAGTTTTCATTGGTTTCTTCGGTCAAAAGAAAGCGAATGCCTGAATACTATCCTAACAAAGGGGTCACGAACCACACGCGATCTTTCTTTCCTCTTTCTTGTTATATCCTCATCCCTTACTTTCACACACTTTCACATACATGCGCTACACAACCACGCATGTCGGAAGAGCAGTCGGGAGCTTAGAACGTATTCCGGCTGGAGCGGTGCTCTACTAGGAAGTGAGGTTGAGGAAATCCCCGCGATCCGACGTGTAAGTTGGCGCCGGATATGGCTATTCAGCAGAGAAAGATAACCGCCACCTCCCGCACCAAAAACATGCGACAGACCTACAGAACTGATGACCATAAAAGTTGTCCAGTCCGAAATCACTAATCAATCAATCAACCACAATGCCGCAGTTGCAGAGGCTCTCAAACACTCCTACCTATCCCACGCGGCAGACTCCGACGACAGAGCAATACAAAAGTTGATCCCATGGTATGACAGATGTCTCAATTCTGCTGGCTATTACGTGAAAAATAAGTCTGTCTGCTACAATAATCTTTTTACATGAAATTTATACTTTATATTGACGACCTAGGGAAATTTAGCACCAGAATTGGCTTCCCATACAGTGCGTATACGGGCAAGGATTCCTGACTGTGTCGATTCACGACAGTAGTTTTTCTGATCCCAAATGAGAGTAATTAAAAGAAAGTGTTTTGTCTTTGGGTATATGAACATCGTATGGTTCGTCGAAGTTTACTAAATCAGTTATTTCAGGAAGACTCAGTACTGGAGCATTTGCATCGTAATAAATGTTTTTCTACAGCCCTGTTGTAAAGCCATTGTTGGAAGGCAACAGCATTTGGAGTTCGTTTGAAGGTTTTATGCTATAGTTGTATTTTTATTTCCTTTCTTGAAGCATTGTCCTATACGATTAGTCACGGGATCAATATAGGAGAGGTGGAATGTGTCTGTATCTTGTACGTTAGAATGGGAAACATTACTGGTTAATAATTTTTTCTCTTACTATTTTGTTGGTAGCTAGATTTTACTATACTCATTCCTTCCTGCGATTGTTTTAATTGTACCCATTTCCTCTTGAAAGCATTTTCAAGACAATGAGACATTGAATAATCCATGTATTCAAGAGTGAAAGAAAGCAAATTTAACATAAATTATGTTATTGAAAAAATGGAGCGTGAATAAGTTAATGGGAGTGTGATTTATCTAAATTTTGACGTTGTTTATTGTTTCTTACGTTAAAATGACTTAGTATTATCTACGGCAGCACCACCAGCAACAGCAGGAGCAGCATCAGCAGCTTCAATACCAGCAGCAGCAGCAGGAACTTCATCAGGAGCACCACCAACAACAGGAGAAGCAACCGCAGGTGCTGCAGGAGAAGCAACATTAGGAGGAGCACGAGAATGAGTCGGATCGACAGCAACCGGAGCGCAAGCAGCAGGAGCACTAGCGTCAACCCGTGGAGCAGCAGCAGATACAGCAGCAGCAATGGCAGTGGTAATAATTTTTAATAAAGGATTACTGTTATTAAATAGATTTTATTTACGATTGCCTATGGAAATTTCATTAAACATTGGTTAAAGGTTTGAATCCACCGCAAGCTCTGTTTCTTTATATTATTTTTGATTGAATTTGAAAATCATGAAAATTGAAAATCTGTTTTTCCTTTGACAGGGTAATTATGATAATGCTGGTAATTTCACCCTGGTGATTCATGATTCAAGGTCGAAGAAACATATTGCGCCTTTGATTTTATTTCTTACAGGGTCATAAATTACAAGTTGCACATAATCAAACAAATGCATCTATTACTTTCTGATATTCTTCGTTTACGTACAAAGTATTGTAATGTTGCTGCGGAAATCAGCGATTTTTCAACGGAATAACTCATATTGTCGAGCCCTGGTAACGAAAAGAGGATCAATCATTTTACTGTATGTAGTAAATTACTTCCCCTAGTTACAGTTGACAGGTTGTGATGTCACAATCCGTTTTGTGAAACCTCAAAACCGAAAAATCGTTTGGCGGCGAAACGTCTCTCTGTCAGTCCGTCTGGAGTCAGCGCTAGCGCGAAAATCGTTCAGAGGATATTTTTCCAAATTTGATATTCTGCGATCGATATAAAGCAACTCTAGGTCCTGCGAGTTTGAAACAGGATATTTTTCATTTTGGAGGGTACTTTAGTCTCAACAAAATTTTCAAACTCTTCTCAAAAAATGCCTCAAACATTGTCCTCCAATTGCATAAAACGTAAAAAAGGCGGAAGTCACATTTTAATTTAAGGATTTTCGAAAATTGCAAAAGTTCAAAATTATTTCAAAGCCTTCCTGCAACTACAATAGAAGATAGACTTTTTCGGAATGAAATCTCTTGTTCAAAGAGTTATTTACAACTTTTCGAAAATATTAGTTTTCACATAATTTTGCATGAAATATAGGCATTTCTTTTACAATTATTGTTTTTTCAAAAACGGTTCGAAATTCTTCCTCGTATGCTTCAAAGAACGGACCGAAAATAAACTCTGGCCCCATTTTCGGTGAATCTGCATTTTCGAAAATTGCAAAGTATTAGCATCGCAAAAGTACAATCTTGATGATATAGGCGTTTCTTAAATGAAAACTGTTCTAAAAATAGATCTTTCAAGAAGATCAAGTTCAATGTTTTGAAAAAACGAGCAGTTTTCGCCTAGTTTATGCTTAAATTAATGGAATTTGTAAAAAAAATAAAATCTCAAAAAACGGTCACATGTTCCATTTTCGGCGAACATTCTGAGTTTTCGAAAATATCCAGCAAAAACATAACATTACAAAAATAGAATATTGACGATAGTGAGATTCTATCGTCAATATGTCTGATAGATAGATATTTTCCTATTTCACCAATTTAGTCTTTCTTTTAATCAAATATATAATTTGAAGTAATAAAGGACAAATATAGACAGACAAATTTTGTAAACATAATTTATTACATAACCTTAATATGCAACGGGGAATCAGGGATTGTTGTCCCCATCATCAGGCTGTATAATTGAATGATTAAAAATATATAGTAAAAAGTTTAAAATTATTACAACACAATAGAGAAATTGTGACAGGTAAGAACTTACCAGACATATGAGAGCTCACAAAACATAAAACAAATTATTTGTATAATAACATTATGATATAGTAAACTGTCGCTGAACGGAGAAAAAAAATTCGTTACGTTGATAAGAGCAGTTGAAAAAATAGTTGTCAGGGGAATTTAAGACAAGAATGGAGAGGGGCCAGGTATGATGTCGTGCGTGAACTAATTTTTCTGTTCGACATCTATACAACAAAGCATCGTAAATTTGGGCAAAATGTTTATTCTCATCAGCAGTATTAATAAAATTATTTATTTTAATCTGCAAAGTTTCAGAAAGTAAATGTGGATGTTTCCGGCTTTTAATGTCAATGATTCTTGGTTTTTGAAAATTGAATGAGGTGTTGAACTTTAGTCAATAATACATACAGATTTAGTAGATTAGTAGATTAGATTAGATTTAGTGGATACAGATTTAGTAGATTTAGATTTTAGTCAATAATAGATACAGAGTTTTGTTTTTGAAGAATTTCTCTGATGTTCCTGTCATGTTCTTTCATTCTGGTTAGAAATTTACAACTAGTTTCGCTTAAATTTATTTGATGGCAATTGTTGCATTTAATGCCATATACAACATTAGCTCTATTCAAAGGATAAATATAGTCTTTGACTTTCCTCACCACAGTCTGTTTATTATGGGCTTTGTTCGATAGTCTAAACAGGTACTTCTCTTGAAAAAAAATTCTAATTTACAATTAATTGTGGGAACGAAAGGTAATGATAAATATTTATTCTCAGACGTATTTTCATCTTTTGACTTTCGTTTAAAATATGAATCGAAAAGTTTCATTCTCTTAAAGATAAATTTATCAAAAACAGTATTAGAATAATTGTGATGTCTTAAAATAGCTTGAACTATTTGTAAGTTAATGGGATGGAATTCCTTACCAGCTTATTTGACTGCGCAATCAAGTAGATTATAAATAATTCCAATTTTGGTTTTCTTACTATGCGAGGAGAAGTAATCACTTTGACTGCAAATGTCTGTTTTTGAACCAATTTATTTCCACGTTGTAGTCATTTCTAAAGATGATAACATCTAAAAAATTGATTTGGTTATCCATTTCTCTTTCAATAGTAAATTTCAGGTTTGGATGGAAGTTCTTTCCGAAAAGATATCATGGACTAGATCTTGCTGTAGGATAATAAAGGTATCGTCGACATAGCGACGGTACAACTTAACATTGAATTATTTTAAAAAAAATCAGATTCTAGTCTTCGAATTATAATTTAAGAGAAAAAACTGCTTAATACGCTTCCAATAGCCGCATCGGTCTGTTTATAGATTTCATCGTTGAACTTAAAATTTGTGTTATTAAGTATGAAATTGACTGCAATAATTATCTCTTCATTGGAATATCGCTTTTAATCTTGTTTGGTGTTTTGTTTTCAAGAATTCAAGAACTTGAATCTGTTTGTTTTAAAAACCTTTTAAGTGTCGAGAAGGTTGAGTTTAGCTGTGCGGCTGTTGGTGTAGGAGTAATGTGCCTGTTGTGTTAACTTCAAGGGTCTGGGTTCGGCGTGGAGAAAACGTTTTTGCAGGTTGGAAACACTTTTCTTGCCACATCTAATTCATTTCGAAAAAACAGAAGAAATGGTTTTGAATCAAATATTCCTCTTGAGAGTAAGGAACAAATGTCTCCGTAGTACTGCGTCATTTGTTACATCAAAACAATACTTGCACAAAATGTATTATTTATATAGGAAGTATGTTAGTGATATTCTTACCTTCGGCTCTTATATTCATATGATTCTAACAAATGTAATATGCTAATTTCTAAAAAAATTAGCATATTACTTTGAGACAAAACTATTGCCACAAAAATAGAAGGTTCTATTGATTTAGTTTTTGTGAAAAAAAATTGATAAATTTAAAATTAGGTTAAATCAAATAAATCTAAATTTCACTTTTATTGAAACGTTTCGCTCAATAGAAAATCAGATAAGAAAGTAAGTCAGTAAATTTTACCTTTTGGGGCAAATGCTCACACATTAGGGGTTTGATAAACGTTTTTGATCAATTTTATATTACTTTAACAGATAATTAAATTTTACTTTTGCGAGGAGCAGCAGTATCATTTACGTCATTACAAATACATTTCCACGGTTACGTCTTTGTTAAAAATACCAATGTGTGATTTTCCGTCAATTTCGTCGCCAACAGAAACGAATGCACGTGAAGTGTGTCCTGGGCCAACATTTTGTTATATCCATTGCAGTTACCAACAATTGCTGATTTTACGGCTGCTCTTCGTGTAGATGGTGTAGTCACGCAATCTGATGTTAGAAATATATTGCGTAAGTTTTCCTTGAACTTGCATTTACAGCTGCGTCTGCATCGTGTGCGGATTTGACCCCATGTGACAATAACCCATGAATCATATGCCACCCACTCCATGAGGCATAACGTTTAATAACTCCATGGGGATTAGTTTGTACCATTTAATTGATCGAATAACGAAATTACGTTTTCGGCCGCAAATGGTTCTAAACAAACAACATTCAAAACCTTGAGGCAAGAAAGTACTTGCTTCCTGAATTGGAAGCCACTCGAGAACTTTCTGGAAGGTTCATGTAGTATTAATTTCTAACGTGACTGATTCGAATGTAGAATCATTAATTTATTGTTTTTGATTTATTCGTCCGATCCGAACTTGGAATAAATTTATGCGGTTCATTTGTTATTTTTACATTGAAATATTTAGAACTCTTACATTCTGCAAATAAATCATACCAAATCCCTCATTATATACAAAATACGCTACGGTTAGTTGTCAGTTTCATACCAGTTTTATGGATTATACGTGTTATATGAAGCAGTCTTTGGCGTCCACCAAGTATAACAAGCCGTCCTCAGTTTGGAAGGGAATTACTCTCAGGTTTACACCAAACAAATTTACGACAAAAATATTGAATTTTGTAGATTTTCCTGTGAACCAGTCGTTCCCAACGGGGTAGATGCAAGTTTCAAAGGGGTCAACGTCGAACAAGGGGCCGATAGGAGGTCCAAAGCGGACTAGGCACCGGCGGCGGATCGGTATAACCAAAATTCTATTGATTACAAAAAAGAAACAGAAATTGGTGATTTCATGTTATGTTGTATAAAGCTACAAAATCCAATAATTCTTGTTTATATTTGTAAAATATTAAAATTATAATTGTGGAAGAAACAGCAATAAATTTAATAAACCACTTTTTCAAACTTTTTATTAATGTTCTTTGTCAAATTGTTGTCAAGTAACGTATGTGCATATACGTGTGTTATAATGTATATTGTATGCTGTATGCTGTATAATATATAAAAAATCAAGAGTTCAATGAAGCAAAGCTTTCTTTTAAAAGAGATGACGTAAGGAAAGGTTTGGGTATATATTTCCGGCTGGGAAGGAATTGGAAGGGGTTACCTGCAAATTGCAAAACGTTTACGCTACACTACTAGTTACTATCGTGCATGGCACAGAAATGGTGCTCTTTAAGCGCTTTAACATCTAATCTACACACTACAACCTATTCGGACACCGGGAGCGGTAGCTCAGTGCATCAACAGATGTCACTGCACCTCTGACTGGTAGGTCCTAGGTCCTAGGTTCGAGTCCTGACGGCGGCAAGATTTTCGACACTAGCTTTACACCTAGGTCGAATTCAGTCGCTGCCTGGAGGAGAATTCTAGGCCGGCTGCTCTGATCGGTAGTTTTCCGTGGTTTCTCCGATCAACACCAGGCGAATGCCGAAGCAGTACCCAACCAAACGGGCCACGGACCGCGCGCGATCTTTCCTTCCTCTTCCTTGTCCTATCCTCTCCCCCTTACACACACTTGCACTCACATGCACTACACTACCATATATTCCGTGAGACCGATCGGGAGCTTAGAGCTTGTCCCGGTTGGGGCGGTGCCCCGCTGGTGGGAGAGTCCTGGTTAGGGGGAAACCCCACTAGCCGACGGTAGGTCGGCGCCGGATCTCGCCATCCAGCGGGGAAGTCCACCGCCATCTCCCGAGAAAAACATGCACTACACTAACGGGACTAATGACCAAAGCAGTTGACGCGCCCGGAAACATGAAAAAAATAAACAAAACTATTCGTGTCTTGTTACTTTTTGAGTGAAATATCTCTTCTTAAAACTGGCTCTTCTTACAAGAGGGCATTGACAGAAAACACGTAAATGAGTCGGACGACATATTATGTATTCCCGAGAACTCAAGTATGTAGATCTTAGGCGAAAAATAAACGTTACAATTCGATATGATAGTTATGTTCAATTGTAATATTTTTTGTTGGTTGTTAAAATTGAAATTTGTTCTATTGACGCGTCCTTTCCCGCGACGCGTCCCTGCCACCAAGGAGGCTGTGACAGTGACGTCGTGTAAACAGTCAGTCGAGAATGAGGTTGTTTGAGACATATTCTGATAGAAACATAAGTGCACTCTGATACTGATTAGCACAAATGTCACAATTGTGTTCTCTGATAAATGTATGAGAAGGTCATATCCTAAATTTTCTTAACTCCATGTTTGCACGGGTCAACCGGATAAGTTAGCTAAGAACCAGCGTTGCCATTGTCTCTGACCGGGAGTCAGAGGATAAGTGTCCAGACGGTTGCGTATTTTCGAATATAGGTACATAGCTAGGACGAATTCAGACTCTAGAGGAGAATTGCAATGGCCGAGTGGGCTAATCAGTAGCTTTCCCTGGTTTCTTCGATGAATACAAGGCAGGCTTGGCTATCGATCAAAACAAGGTAAGTCCACTGTGTATTTTTTTTAGACCTTTCGGGAATGTAGATATTCGAATATTCGTTCACCACATTATGGAGACAGTAAATCGATTCTTTCACTAAAGTATTAGGGATAATAGTCTAAATCGGTGGCAGATTTGCCATTGCAAATAGATTTTATTTTACAGGAGGGAATATTTTCGTCTCAACCCTTATCAAACACGCTCGTTGCCACATGTATTCACAATTCAACTTAATATGTAGTTAGGAAAGACATTCAAGAGCTCAAGAAACCATGGGCATATTGCACTTTTCCCCATAGTACGTCACACAGAGTTTAACAGTTTTTGACGTTAAATAAATGTTGTTGCAGTACCCTTACAGACGGGCCACGGACCACACCGCACAATCTTCCTTCTATCTTCTCTCCTTACACACACACACGCGCGCGCGCGCGTACACACTAACATGCTCTTCACTACCGCACATGTCGAGAGGAGTCTCAAGAGATTAAACCTTTCGACAATTCGCTTGTCTCCCTACTGAGAGGAGATACACAGATGGGAAAATGCGCTGCAAGCCCAAGTCAAGGACAGCACCCGATCTCACCATCCAGAGGGGAAGGAACTTCGCCACCTCTCTCAATAAAACATCCACTATACTAATGTGACTTGATTGATATATTAATTGACTAATAGAGTAGTAATTGCGGGAGCATCGACAGATAAGGTCATAGATCTCGTTAGTGTAGTGCATGTTTTAAACGCGAATACTGGCGGTAACTATCGACCGCTGGAAGGCGAGACTCGACGCCGACCGACACTTCGGCTTGCGAGTTTTTAACAACCAGGTATCTCCCACCAGCAGGGTACCACTCCCGACTGGTATCCCGGCATGTGTGGTAGTGTAGTGCATGTAATTGTAAGTGCGTGTATGAAAAGAGTAAGGATAGGAGAAGAACCTACCTTCATTGTATAGTGATTATCATGCCGGGCTACTGATCCCAAGTTTGCAGTTTCAAACCCGGTCAAAGTCGGGGGGGGGGGAGATTTTTGAGGTGCCAAAAATCGACGGCATGCATACAAACGCTTGTAGGCATATAAAACAGATCTCAGGATCGGCACTTGGCCGAACCTGTCAAAATTAAATCCTCTAGCAATTTAGCACCAAACAGTTTCGATTTGAATTACCGGATAAGATTGCAGATATTGTATCTACGCCTGCGCTTTCTGGCATTTAAATCTGGCACACTAGCGCCCCTAGGGAAAGCAATGGCAATCTACTTAGAAATAGGTATACTTGCCCAGGACAAGTCTCACAACAAGGCGCTAGGGGCTTCTGGAGAGAAGCCTACGGACAAATAAGTGTATGCCAGTAAGAGAAGAAAGATATAAAAAGGAAAATGAAGGAAAGATCGCGCGCGGCCCATGGCCCTTTAGTTACGGTACTGCTCAATATTATGCTGGTGATGAGCGGAGAAACCACGGAAAACTACCGACTAGAGCAGCCGACTGCTAGAATTCTCTGCCAGACACCAGCTGAATTCGACCTAGCTGTATTGACAGTGGCGAAAACCCTGCCACCGTCGGGGCCACCGTCAGAAACACTGCAGAGGCATCAATTTATGCCTTGAGCCACCTAAGACGGAGAGACTAACGACCACACGGGTTGAGATCAGTCAATGAAAAAATCAAGGTAAGAAGGACGTCAGGGCTCCAGCTTCCTGTAAGTTTCTGCTGAACTTTCGGACGGACGTACGTACTTCATTGATAATTCAGTAGAACTGAAACAGCACCTACTTACTCATATTATTTGTAACAACTAAGCAATATCCATGAGGCTGAAGTTTTTCCGAACTAAAGTTTTTTCTCTTCAATGAGATTCAAATTTAATGTCATGGAGATAATTTACCATACGCTTTACCGCTACTTAATGCAGTCGTGGGGCCATACTCACTTTTGCCGACCGTTAAAATATTAATACTATCCCAGTATTTTCAACTTATGCAATTTTCGAAAATTCAGACGGTTCAACAAAATGAGACCTGACATATCTTTTGTGTCCATTGCTACATCCGTGATAAAATTTTTTTTTTTTTAATTTATTTTTATCCGATCGACCATATGGCCTTACAGAAGTGAGAACATTATTTATTAATTAACATTATGGAAACTTCCTAAAGTTTTTCGAGTGTTCTTACTCGGCAAGTAATATATAATATTGTAATTTGATTTTATTTTTTATTAGCTGTGGAAAGATTTTTGAGTAAGGATTGGTATAGGTATAAAGGTTTGAAAGATTTTGTTGATTTTGTTTTTAAGGCGGTTTGAAAATGTCTTTAGGAAATCTAGATTTGATTCGGTTTGGGTTTGCTTGTTGTCCTATTGAAAATGGGAAGAGATGAAAAATTTGAGGATAAGTTGATCAGATGATCAGTGATTGATGGTATTTGGAGTTCATAATGAATTTGTTTATTGGGTATAAACCATGATGCGTTAATGAGTCTTCTGAGAAATTTGTTTTGGAAAGTTTGTAAAGCGTTTATATTACTGGGTGCAACGTTTATCCAGGCTGGACAGGCATATGTCAAGGTGGGTCTGATAATACTTTTGTAGAGGAGCAATTTAGTTTCAACTTTTAAAGTGGATGGGGAATTAATAAGTGGATCTAGTTTGACTGCTTTTGCTGTTGCTTTTTGTAATACTGCCTTAATGTGTTGCTTCCATGTTAAACGTCTATCTATTAGTACTCCCAGATATTTTGTGGGTGTGGAATTGTTTAACCAGGGAGTTGTGAATTATTTATTTTAAAGGTGGAGGGTTTTGGGTTTCGGAGGTGAAAATCTTTGTTTGTGTTTTTGTGGATTTATCTTGAGTCGCCATTTATGGAACCAGGTGGTGAGAGTGTGAAGGTGGGATTGAATATGGTCATATGCTAATAGAATGTTTTGATGAGATGAGAATAATGCTGTATCATCTGCATATAAGGTTATGTTAGAATCTGATGATGTGGGATGATCTGCTGTATAGATATTGAAAAGAATGGGAGCAAGTACAGATCCTTGAGGGACACCTGCAAGAATGCTGTGTGTGTTGGAAAGAATGTGGTTTACTTTGACCTGAAAAGTTCTATTTGTAAGATAACTGTGAATAATTTTTTGAAGATAATCAGGAGTACCTAGTTGGTGAATTTTATAAAGTAAACCTTGATGCCAAATGCTGTCAAATGCTTTAGTTATGTCTAAAAAGACTGCTATTGTGTGCTCTTTTGAATGGAAACTCTTTGCTATATGTTCGACTAGACGTAATAGAGGGTGATTTGTTGAATGATTTGGTTTGAAACCAAATTGTGTTTTGGTATGGTGTCATTTGAGTTTAAGAAATGAACTAGGCGACTGAGAATTAATTTTCAAAAATTTTAGCTATTGTTGGGAGCAGACTAATAGGCCTGTAATTTGAAGGGTCATTAGGATTAGTTTTTGGTTTATTGATTGGTAATATAATAGCGTGTTTCCAAGTTTGAGGGAAGCAGCCAATTCGGAGTGCAGCATTGAAGGTGGCTGTTATGGCTGCAATGCAGCTGAAGGGAAGTTGTTTAAGTGTTTGGTTTGTAATGTTGTCGTGTCCGGGTGATTTTTTGTTTTTCAGCTGTTTGATGATTTTTTGGGTTTCTACTGGGGAGATGAAATGAATAGGGTGTGGAACTGTGGCGTGTGATTGTTTCATAAATTCTGTTATTTCTGTATTGAATTGCTGGTTAATTATTGAATTCGGTTTGAATGTTTCAGAGAGGTTTTTGCTATTATTTCGGCTTTTTGGTGTTCTGGATAAATTAATACATTGTTTGAAATAAGAGGAGGAACATTGCTTTTCTCTTTAGTGAAGTATTTAATAGTTTGCCATTGCTGTCGAGAGTTTGGGTGGAGTTGTTGAGGATGCTGCTGGAATTTGAGATGTTTGTGATTGGTAATCATGATTTTAATTTCTTTGGTAAGTTTGTTTAGTTTCTTTTTGTCGTGTGCGTTTCGGTTTAAAATCCATTTGCGTCTAATGGCCCGTTTGGTTTTAATGTGATTTATGATATAATATGGAAGTGCATCAGCATTTGGTTTGTTAGTTGTAATGTGAGGAGTAGTTGATTCGGAGTGAGTTTTTGTGATTGTTTGAATGATATTCATGATTGAGTTATTGAGATCATCATTATTTTGTATACGAGTTGGAAAGATTTTTTTTGAGCTAATTAACATTTTAAAATAGTTCCAATTGGTATAACCTTTTATTTTGTGTTTTGATGGTGAATAGTGTCATTTGATATGTCAATGGTAATTTTAATAGGTAGGTGATCTGAGTCTAATTCTGCTATTACTATTTGTTGAATTGTTTGGTAGAAATTTTTAGTTATAACTAAATCGAGTATATCAGGGGGTACATTTGTATTGTTAGAAAAGAACGTAGGGGAACTTGGAGCATGAATATATATATTGTTGGTAAGGCTGTATTTGAGTAGTCTTTTGCCATGGTAATTCGTTGAGTTACATCCCCAGGCTTGATTTTTGCAGTTGAGATCACCAAAAATTAAAGTTGAAGTGTTTGTAGAAAATATTTCATTTAGTTGTAGGTGAATGAATTTGTGAGTGTTTTAGTTTACTATTAATAGCTATTGCTGTCCCTCCAGAGGCAATTAGTCTGGACCTGTCACTTCTATATATTTTGTAGCCGTATAACTTTAGCTTTTCTTTTGGAACAAGATGGGTTTCACTGATGCAGGCAACGTGAATGTTATGATGGTGTAAGAAGTGGTGAAAGAGAGTATCCTGTTTTTTAATACCGTTAGCATTGAAGTTAAGAATAGTTAAACTCTTTGGATTATCCATTTTGGATTGTTGGATTGGTAGGGTGATATTGCTAATAGGCAGGGATATAAGTTAGTAGTAAATATTGAGGTTCTTAAATTTATTGATTTTATCGCTTTCGCGAAGGATTGTAGAACACGCAGAAAAATTTTAGGAAGTTTTGTAATTTTTCCAAATATAGAACATAAATTCTTCACTGTTATCATAGATCTATATTTAAGATAAATGAACTTGTTGGAAAAAGAGGAAACTGTGTTGGAGTGATTAGAAAGTATGTTTATTGCGGTTGTATTATCCATGTTGATTGATTGACGACAAAAGATTTTGAATTTGGGGCATTAGCGTTGACAGAACTTGGAAACTACTTTTGTAATAATGTTAGTTAGTAAATTTTCTAGGTTACTTGTGTGGTTATTCCATTGATTAGTTGAGGCGTTAATTGGGGTGTAATTTGCAATATTTGGTCTAGTGGGAAGTGGAGAAAATGTTGACTAAATTTTGTGTGTAAAATCAGCATTGGTGGGAACCGAGTGATTAAATGTATTCATTTTAGGAGGTAGTTTATTATTTGTGTTTCGAGAGTTGTAATTTACGGTTTTGTTCAAGTTTTGGCATAATTTTTTGTATGTAGGGCATCCTTTATAATTAGCTGTGTGGTTCTGAAAACAATTAACACATTTGGGAGTTGCTTCATTTTTGGGTAGTTTACATTCTGTGTAATGATGATTACCTATGCATCTGACGCATCTTATTGTATTGGACCCTGTGTATTAGTTCTAATATATACTTTAATTCTACAATAATATAGCTCACTAAGATTTAATATTTGTCTGGATTCTTCATTGTCAATAAGATCTACTGCCACTGTTTGCATAGGTGTTTTATCTTTGTTGTAAAGTCTGGTGCACTTTAATACTGAAAAGTTTTTAGATTTGAGTTCGTTTATAATATCTTCGTCTTTGAAGTACGTGGGAACATCCTTGAGAACAACTGCAAATTTTTTGACTGTAGGGTCCCTATAGGAGTGGAATTGTACATTGTTTTGATCACAGAAATGTCTGAAATCACGAAAGTCTTTAATTTCTTGGAAAAATATTTTAATATTGTTATTTTCAGTTTTTGTGTGAAAGTTTCCTGAGGTAACACTTTTAATGTCATTGATAAGGCGTTATAGTTTTCAACTTCGTGGATTATTATTGGTGGGATTTTATTTTTTGTTGCTAGATTTTCATTTAGTTGAATATTGTTATTAACTGGTTCATTTGTTTGAAGTAGTTCATATCTGTTACTCACTGGTACGGCATAACCTACGTGTTCACTATCATGGTGCCTTTAAGTCTTTTACGCTCTTCTGATTCAGTAGATTGGTAAGTACTTACATCTTTTGTGGAGTTGGAGTTGTTAATTTCATTAATGTTTACGTTTTGAGTTGCACTTGCAGGTTGTTGATGTTGCGGGAGCTGCGTTGGTTGGTAATGCAGCGGTAATGGCGTATAGCCATTTTGTGGCTGTTGAGGTTGTTGCTGCTGTAGTAGTAATTGTTGTTGTAGTTGCTGGTGGTGGATGAGTTCTTCCACATCCATATCGCGAGGGATTGCTTCATTCATAGCTTGAGATACCAGAGAGCCGGTTTCTGCTAAGCTTACTTCGTGGGCACTTATGTTTTCCATCACGAGATCACTTTCACAAAGTTGACACTGGTTTCACTATACACTCGGAAACGTTCACTTTTTCAGTTAAGTTGGCCGTTTCATGCTGCAATGCAGCATTTTTGGCGTGGGCCGCCCAGAACTGGTGCGGTTAATCACTGCGCGCGTCCTAGGTTACAACTGATAAGCTGATACTATAACTCAGACTGTGACTACTGAACGCGAAAGGTTAAGCGTGCGGAGCGCTCGGAGAGGTGTTGCCTCGACGAGAGCTGGGCTCGAACTGTGATAAAAATTAAAGTAAACATTTGGAGACTTTGAGAAAATATTTTTGATAACTTAATCCAAATATTACTCGTTTAATAAAATATTACGTGAAATTGAAGACTTGATTTTTTACATTTCATTTAAAAAATTCAGTAAACGAACTTACGAACCCCGGCCCCCCCAAAGTCAGCTACAATGTTGGATCTGCGCAAACTTGGACAACTTTTTCGATACTATGGCCCGACTATACGGTTTTTCTGACGGAAAATTGCTACTTTCCGCTGGAGCTTTTTACTTTTCTCTTTATTGAAAAAATACGTAGAACACGAGAAAGTATATACCTGAAAAGTATGGCTCATGAATGTTGATACTTTGGAATGAGAAAAAATTGGAAGAAAAAGAAGAAAAACAGAAAGAAAAAAGAAAGGAATGATAAAATGAAGAAAAGTAAGAAAAAGGAGAAAGGAAGAAGGAAAAGGGAAAAAAAAAAGAAAAAGAGAAAGATGGGTAAGAAAAAGAGGGAGAAGGCTAAGGAATAGTACGAGAAGGAAAAGAGAAGAACAAAAACAAAACTCGAAATTGAGTTCTATTGGTGGAGAATGGAGTGGTCCCGAGCGGCGACCGTCGCCCTCCGCGAGCACACGTTTCGCCGCTTGCGCGCTAATCCAGCGGCGGAGTGGGGCGCTCGCGCTGGTAGGGGAGGGGGCGTGGCTGGAGGGGAGGGGCGGGAGGGGCGGGAGGGGCGGCGGTGGCTGCTGGGCTGCGTCGCCTGGTGTCAGTCGCTGCTGGAGGCGCCCGGCGAGTGGCCGACACTGCCTGCACCCGCCCGCGCCGCCCCTGCGCCGCCGCTGCCCTTCCGTGAGTGTGTCGGCGGCCGAAGCGGCGTCGCCCGGCAGAGGCGTAGCGTCACTCATTCAAACCGGTAGGCAGTAAGGCAGACCTTTGGCAATGCTCGAATCTGGAGCGGTAGCTCAGTGCATCAACTGATGTCACTGCAGATGTCCTAGATTCGAGTCCTGACGGCGGCAGGATTTTCGACATTAGCTTTTCAGCTAGGTCGAATGCAGTCGCTGTCTGGAGGAGAATTCTAGTGGCCGGCTGTTCTGATCGGTAGTTTTCTGTGGTTTCTCCGCTCAATACCAGGGGAATGTCGGAGCAGTGCCCTAACAAACGGGCCACAGACCGCGCGCGATCTGTCCTTCCTCTTCCTTGTCCTATCCTCTCTCCTTACACACACTTACACTAACATGCACTACACTACCACATATTCCGGGAGACCAGTCGGGAGCTTAGAGCTTGTCCCGGCTGGGGCGGTACCCCGCTGGTGGGAGAGTCCTGGTTTGGGGGAAACCCCACTAGTCGACGGTAGGTCGGCGCCGGATCTCGCCATCCAGCGGGGGAAGATCACCGCCATCTCCCGAGAAAAAACATGCAGTACACTAACGGAACTATTGACCAAAGCAGTTGACGCGCCCGGAAATACGAAAAAAATCAATCAATCAATCAATGCTCGGCCCCAATATTGGTTTCCCGCAGTTAAAAAAATCAAAATAGGTATTATTAAAAAATGAAAGTGTGACACAACGGCACGAAAGTCGTCGACCCCACCGGCTGAAGTGATGATTTACGCTTCCCTGTCGCGTTGCTTCCTCAATGTCACCTTCTCTGCTTTGGTCACGGAGAGATTCCTGGCGGACGATTGTGCCTGGGAAGGTAGACCGGGATCTGTTCCCGCTGAGGCTCCCCTTTCCGTTGTTCCTTCTCTTCTTCCGTCATGTTCCATTTACATTTGGGATAGGCACTTGAAATTCAAATACATACGTAGATCTCGTGTGATCCGTGTATGGAAAAGATGAAAATTTACCATAAGGATCGTCTTGCTCGGTTTGGATAACGAAGGTAACGTGGGGTCGAAGGATCTTGTGGACCCCGAGCTGAGCTTGAATGTTTCTTCCGTGTCGCTCCTTGCGATGGGTCTTCCTGTTTGCTGACCCCACATCTGAAAACCCCTCATGTGTTTTAGTATAGTGAATGGTTCAAAACACGCCCCAATATGTGTGTGCTTGGGGGGGGGGCGCATGTCATGGTCGGAAACTGTCCGGAGCAGAGGCACCCACATTCGAAAACTATCACCGAGTCAGGTGGTTCAGTGCATCAACTGATAATACTGCAGTCCCCTCTGGCCGGGAGGTTCTAGGGTTTTAGTCCCGACGGTGGCAGATTTTTCGACAGTAGCTACATAGCTCGAATTCAGCCTCTGTCTGGAGAATTCTAGCGTCCGGCTGCTCTGGTCGGTACTCTTTCCCTAGTCTTCGTTCTCATTTCCTCTTCCTATACTTACACACACAAACACACTCACGTGCACTACAGTACCACACATGACGGGAGACCAGTAAGCAGCTTAGAACTTATCCCGGCTGGAGCGGTGCCACGCTGGTGGGACATATCTGACAGAAAAATCCCGCAACCCGCCGTAGGTCGGCGCCAGACCTCGCCATTCAGCGGAGGAATATCACCGCCACCTCCTGCGATAAAAACATGCACTGAACTTAAGGTACTAATGACTTTGGCAGTTGGCGCGCTCAGAATCACTAAGCTGTCAATAAGTCAAATAATCTCGGACTTTTCGTTAATCGTCCATTTTAAAATACTCTTGTACACGTCAATGGAAAGGGGGCCTCGAACCGCAGAAAAAACTATTTCGTGGTCCTCGGTCAGCAGAACGCGAGGCAAATCTATTCAAGAAACGCAAGGGTCAAACGTCCATACGTTGACTCCGAACGTTTGTCACATCTTCGACCATCCAGCCGGGTGTTTGTATGCACTTCTACTTATGGTCCTTCCCATTTCGAACATTGCGCTGACCTCCACGTACTAATTATACTGCCTCGCGATTTTGAGATTATGGGAGACGGACCACATTGGGATTGCGTATCAACCCGTCGCCCAGCTCTGACAGTGGGGGTGGGAACAGCAAAGGAAAGGAAATTTTGCGCCAGAGCGCGTCTTATTCTTTAAGGTACTACTCCAGTGTGCGCCTGAAGTGGATGGAAGGAAACGACTAATTAAAGCTAGACTTTTCATCCAGGCAGACGCACCTTGGTAGCAACCGATAGATCTCTATTGATTGATAAATGTTTCCGGGCGCATCAACTGCTAAATTCATTAGACCCATAAGTTATGGCGAAATTACTTCGGGAGGAGGCGGTAATCTTTCACTGCTGGATGGTGAGATCGGGTGTAGTCTACACGTCGGCTAGCGGTTTTTCCCAAACCAGGTATCTCCCACTTGTGGGGCACTGCTGCAGATGGTAAAAGCACTCATATCCTGACGGGTCTTCCGACATCTGTGGTAGTGTTGTGCATGAAGGTGTAATAGTTGTGTAAGAGGTGAAAATAGGACAAGGAAGAGGCAGGAAAGATCGTGCGCGGTCCGTGGATCGTTTGTTTGGGTACTGCTCCGGCTTTCTCTTGGTGTTGATAGGAGAAACCACGGAAAACTACCGATCAGAGCAGCTGGCCGCTAGAATTCTCCTCTAGACAGCGGCTGAATTCGACAAGCTTGTGTAGAAAATCCTGCCACCGTCCAGACTCAAACCCAAGGACCTCTCGGTCAGAACACTACAGTGACTTCAGTTAATGCCTTGAACGTTATAAAAGATATTCCAGGTCCACACATATTATATAATATCGTACATCAGTTCGGGTCGTGAAAAAAAAATCCTATCAACCCGACCTCTCCACACTCATTTCCAGTCTCCATGTTCCAAAACCAAAAGTGATCAATGGAGTGTTTTTCTTTGATCTCGCTTTGAAAGAGTAAGTTATGTAACAAGGGTGGGAACCTCACGTACGTGTCGCACATACTCTTGTTGAACACGCCATACGCGAAAAAAGTTTCTCACACGCTTTCTGGTGTTTCGCACACACCATTTAAAATTTAGAAAAATACAAGTAAAACGACCGCGAATCAAAACGTTTCGCAGACAGCGTGTTAAAATTTTAAACGAAAAATTCCCCCTCCTCATAAACAGAATTTGTTTCTCCATGCATCAGAAATAACTTAGAGTTAAATTTCGATTATAGATGAAAACATTTTTTATTTCTTTTGAGTGAAGTGGAATTTGGGGCCCCAATGAAGTTGGCAAGTTGCCCCAGCTGGGATAGCTGCCCAGTCGTCCCTGCATATGCACAAACTCTAGCGGATATTTTAAAAGCAATGATCGTTTGTGGTGTTGAGGTAAATATTAACATCCTGTGTTAAACATATTTGAAATTAGAGAGTTAAAACCTTACAGGCACCAAAGTTTAAATTCGATTCTAACTTGAATATAGTATTGTACTAGTTTTCACTTTTCATTTATTTGAAAGAAATTCATCGGTGATATGAGAAGTAAACATAAGATTATTTATTTGAAACATAACTATTATTATTCTGTCTCTGACTTATTTAAAGGGCTAAACACTACATTTAAATGTCCTGATGCAGGGCAAGGGACCATCTTACCATTTTATTCATGCATTTTGCAAAGGGGCATTGGACGAAAATCTAATAGAGATAGACCTTTCAAAAATTTTAAAATCTTTGATTTTGAAATTCTTGTCATTCAAAATCTAATAGATCTTTCAAAATTTTAAGGGTCTTTCGGCCCTAATGGTGGAGAGTGTTATTCTGCATCTGACTTTATCCGTCCTTCCTCCCGCTGGAGGGAGAATCTAATATTTTTGTTTCGTAACATCGACGTTCTTGGCAATACCTTCGCACGTGATTGGGCTCAGCAATCCCGAGATGTTCTTACCAGTTCTGCGAATTATATCGTGATAAGGCATTTATTGTAGTGGCGCTCTCAAACATACATTTTCAAACCACGTTATTCTGATAATATCGTATCAAATTAATAAACATAATGTAGGAAGATTATAAATATTTTGGGATATTAGTGAACGGGTTTCATCCATAAAACGTAATAAACGTCACATTTGTGTTTATTTACTGGTCCCTGGACTGTGTGATCTAAATCCTGATCTCTACTTTGCCGATAGCGTCTTCATTCCCTTCAGAGTCATCTCAAAACGCCTACTTGCTAAATGGGCGTTGCAACCGTCATTTGAACTTAGATGACACTGGGACGTGTCTTCTGACTGGAGATACTGACCCACTGAGCAACTCACAAGATGATCAATAAAATATACGGGTCTATTTTTAAAAATCCCAAAGATGCAATGCACTTTGGTGTTTGACAGCTTGAAATCCGAGAAACAAATTCTGTGTGATTATTAAGTAATCATTTTTCGTATACTAATATCTACTTACAGAAATCGGGTAACCTGCATGTGTATGTGAGTGTCCGTCAACTCTTTGCTTATGTTTGACTTTTGACATTTTGATTTTTTTGACGTTTGATTCCTTTTTGCAGGCAAATGGAGATCTTTTACTTAGGTAAATAGGAAGCGTTTTCAGATCGCCAACATGGATTTACGAAATCAATATATATGAAAACAATATACGGTCTCTCACCCAAATATTTTCTTTTCTTAAAGATATAGCTTCATCCCTGGATCAAAATGAAGCACCTATTGACACATTTTTAGATCTTTTAAAAGCTTTTGACGTCATTGATCATAACATTTTACTTTCAATATTACCTTCGTATGGAATTGGGGGTTTGCTCTACATTGGCTATGATCGAACCTTAAACAACGATCTCAGAGAGTAGAAATACCGAACTGGAATGATGGTACTCTATATACTCATATTTCCAATTCATTGCCAATTGCGCATGATGTCCGAAGGATTTTCTTTTCTTATTGTACTTCAGCGATACGCCTTCGACAATTCGACAAGGAAGAACAGTTCTCTTTGAATACGAATATTATTTGCTACAAAGAAACAACAGTCTACAACAAGTATAATATCAGATGTTTCAAATTGCTTCCATGATAACAAATTAATAGTAAACGAAGGGAAAACATCTTCAATGCATTTTGCCATTTCAAATAAACAATGTGTTTACACGGACGATGGCATTGAATATGAACGATAGCATTGAACGTCGAACGATGTGCCATTGATGTTAATGTAACAAAATGCTTGGATCTCTTTCTCAATTAGTCAAAACTCAAATGGTACATCCATTTAAATGAACTGAGAACAAAATTAAGTGAGTTATGCTACGCGTTCGGAATTCTTGATACGTTCAGAATGATAAATTCAGACATTAACTCTTAACTGGACTGGTGAAAAAGAATTACTCCACTTGACTGGAAAGGTCCAGGTAGATCTCATTTTATAAAATGAAATTTCATTCAAAACTTCAAATTTTAACAAAATATCACGTATTTTATATTGCAGTAGGTAATATTTGTTACATTTAAATACAATTTTCACAAATAGATTTTGCAAGACTTGTACAAATGTATTTGGTGCAGTTGAAGCATACATCTTTTCTTCTCCTATGTGCTGTTCTCGGGCATACCTCACATCTGACATTTCGTGGTTTAGTATGTTCCTGAAAGTTCTTCTCCAGTGGTTTGCTTCCAAATTTCAGTATAATTTCTCGCCTTTTACTTGACAAAGGTCGGCCATCAGGACGTGAAATGTATAGCGGTACAAGTGAGCTCCCAAATTCCATCAACGGCTTTATACTCATTCTTTTTCGATATTTTTTGCAGTTCTTGAGAATGCTAGCATTTACACTTCCTATATTAAGAATTGAATAAAATATCACCATTGGCCACAGCCAGCCAGCAGCACCGCCGCCATCACCGCCACTGAGTTCGCCGAGCCACAGAATAGTTGGCACTAAGTGAGTCAAGCGCAATTTCGCCCGCTTTGGTGTGGTAATCAATGATCATATTGGGCCATTTGTTTTGTGGATCAATTTTTTGGTCAGGATACAATGTCGATAAGAGAACAACAGATCGATTCACATAAAAAATAAGATATTGAAGTGAAAAAAATTAAATATAATATTGAAATTTACTGACGCTTCTAGTCTGGTGGGGTCCAACACATGCAAAGTAAACAATATAATATAATTACTTTATATTTAAGACAAAAAGCACACACGATCATCTGCTGGGGATCTTGAGCGAGAAATACAAGGAACCACAGCGCAATATATCGGTGCTTTTATTTACTAACTTGAGTTCATGATTACCTGGGGTCCAAGAACCCCACCAAATCAGTTAAGGGTGTATTAAAATCGGTACAAAATTTGAGACAGGTAAAATTTTTGCTGCCGCATAAATATTTCTATACAATTAGTTACTATACCGAGTATCAAAAAGGAAAGTAATATTCATTTTAACGATAATATTTAATGTACCATTTGGACTGTGTAATTCTAAATCACCGATAACAAGTATTGCACCTCTGCTACTGGGTCAATTAAACCATCTCAGTTAGGTTTTTTGTCCAGTTTCTTGTTATCCTTTGAAAGAATGCTGAGGTGGCCTCTGGATTTGCTTCTGAACAAAAATGTAAGTTCACTATCTATTCATGTCTTCTAGGGTTCAATGGGAAATATAGTTATTCAAATTATCATTCTCCATGTTCTCGGGGCATTAAGTTCATTCTTTTATTAGGTTCTCGATGAGGGGTAAAACCCCAAATTTATAGCTGATTTGCCTTTGCAAATAGTTTTTATTACCTAGGAGTGAATACTAGAATTCTTATCAATTCGCCCAAAAACACTTATTTCCATCTATATACAGAATTCAAGTTGTATGTGGCTTAGGATAGGTATCCCAGAATTAAGAAAACGTGCACTGAATTCATTTCTCGTAGCACGTCACACAGCTTTCAGCTGTTTAGTTCTCTTCCAGTCCACCATTCAGGGCAAAGGAAATATCATTTGACGCGTATGGGTCAAATATAGTATGTAGTCAAAATACTTGTTGGTAAACGCGTGATTCAGGGGGAGGGTGAAACTAAAACATGTTCTCTTAGCTCATTCGATTCCTTCTCGCAAGAACAATCGATTTTAACCTTTTACGATATTCTAAATAAATTTCAGAGAAAACATGTTTTTTTGGCGCTATCATGGCAACTACAGTGGTGAAATGTTATGAATGAATAAACTTCCTTAACGACACTACATAAATCGTTACTTCATTGACAATAACAAACCTAATTTTTCTTAATGAAACATTAACGCTTTTAAAAACTTATTTCTTTCAATATTTTTCATGTATATGTATTCTCAAGGATGGTCAAGTTAGGCTAATGTATTATTATTTAATGTTCCATTTTATGATCTTACATAGGACTAAGAGAATTTTTTAACATGTAACCTCCTCCGAGAGGCGACCCGAGAAGCTAGTCTAAATAATTAGTTACTCCGTATGACGTAAGAATTACCGCAATGTATACTTGAGAGTAGGCGAATGTTAATTAATAAGTGAGACTTCTTCGACGTCATGAGGAACTTTTGCGTGTATGGTAATACCCTGGAATATTATGAGTAGTTTCTCAAATCGTTGGGCTCTGAAAAGTGTATCATTTTTAGATAATGCACATTCATTAATCAATCGACTTCTTTAATCAATCGATTTCTTTAATCAAATACTCCAAACATACAAAATAAACATTCTTCATTAGTTTTATATGTTTAAACTATTTCAGATTCTTGTGTTTTACTTTCCAAGTATTTATGGTGCCCTATTCCCTATCGCCCATAGGGAAACAAGGTCTTTTCCAATTTTTTGGTCTGTGGCAGTGTAAGAGTATGTAGTAAATTCTGAATATTGTTAAATATACTATTCATTAAATCGAATATTTATTTTGTGTTTTTGTGTGGCAAAACGAATTTTTTTTTTCAGAGTGTCGGATTATACTATTTTTTGTATAATGCAGTTGAAAATTTATGCAATACAAATATAGTGATTCTTCTACAGCACTTACCTTCTCGTATTATTTCCAATGGTCATTCAGAATTACGTGAAAACTACTCATATTATCAAAAAATTGTGCATGACCTCATTTATGGAGCTTATTTTCAATAACAGATTTTATTTAAAAAACTCTTTATCATCTATAATGAAGTTGTACACACCAAAAACCTTTTTAACTTCAGTTGTCGAAATTTCATAGAGTTCTAATCAAATAGGACATGGGACTTTTTTTCTAAGCGACTTAACTCTATGCAAGAAAAAAAATCCGAAAATGTGTGGCTGTTTTTAGAAAATTTTGAAAATGTTGAAGTCATGTAAAGTATCTCTCCAAATTCAAAATATATATTTCAAATTCGCAGAGCCTCAAGTTCATCCAGATCGATTGGAGTGTCAATATTGGAGAAAATCATCGGTTTGGTTTAGGCGTTAGTGTTGTTGACACATACAGACGGACGGAGGGACATTTTGTTATAAATCAAATATTTCGGTGTCAAAAACCCACAAAAATGATTTCTGACTACACGTGTTAGAAGAAGTACTTTATATACAGAAGGAAGAATTATCCCCATTTTCCGGTATTATGGACCCGCATTACAAGTTTTTCTATCGAAAAATTTCTGACTCTTTTCGTTTCTGCATTACAATACTTTGCCTTTAATACGTAAATATGTTGTAGGTGGGAAAGAAAAAATTAATACTTATTCAGTGTTAAATTATGTCAAGCATCAGTAAGTGTTTGACTTTGGCAAACCTTTGAAGTCATTACTGTAATATAAAGGTTGATATTGATAATAAAATACTATACAGCAATTTGCAGTGACGGTTTCCAATCCTTAAAAATATCTGAATAAAATACCATATTGTAATATATTGTAATTATTCTACAATTTGAATTGTAGATCAAAACGAAACACTCCATTTTTTTAAATAATCAAGTTGTATACAGTGATCGATGGCTTATGCAAGATCATACGTGTTCTGTATGCTCTTTGTAATGCATGGTCTCCTTCGAGTGAATGGGGACGGAATCTTCAAGAGAAGTAAACAACGTCGTTTCACGCCAATGAGGTATTTCTGCAGCTCCTCCCGGATCCGAAGGAAGCCGTGGGGTGGCTGCGGGGAGGGCCGGGGGGGGGGGCGCGAGACCAATCGCGCTAATGCGCGCAGGCAACGGAGCGAGTGCTCTGGGCCCCCATCATACTCAACTCCAAAAATGCTCATGAGAAGAAAACAACACAAATTGGTTTTCCAAGTGTAGCATGCATATATATATATATATATATATATATATATATATATATATATATATATATATAATACACACACACACACACACACACACACACACACACACACACACACACACACACACACACTCTTTCTTTCTTCACTATTCTTACTTCACTATGCTTTCCAACTTGTGACCTTTTAATATATGTGTTTTTACTTTCTATGCCTCAAACTACTCGATGATGTGGCCATATTGTGTCGCAAACCGCCGTTTTTAGTGTGCTTGATGAGGATAAAAACATGTGTTTTAAAATATACGAGTGGTTTGATTATTTTCAAATATCCTGAGAATATCACGTACCTATAACAATAACCATAGCAGTTGAATTTGCTCTTTCTAACATAAATGTTTTAAATCATTTCATAAAAAGTAACATTGTGTAAAAGTAATTAAATATATATAATCGAACACTTTTTTTTGTAAACTTTTGACACTTTCATCTATATTTTGTGCGTTCTACGTCTTTTAGGAATAATGAAAGTAACTTTTCTAAAAGCATCAAAATATTCTCGTTCTAATGAGATATGTTTCAAAGAATTCTAAGAAGGTCCTTTTCTTGTAAAAGGGAGTTGAAAATACCCCATGTTAGGACTCATTAGGTATTAACAAAGGCAAAATTGATATTTGTTTCTTAAAATAGAGCGGACAAAGGTGTACAACTAATATGAATTTCACTTGTTTAGCAACAGTGTTGAAGAAAATATTGTAAATTTATGAACATCGTATAGGCGTACTCTAGAATGACACTTCTTAAGATCAAACAAACCGCTTATTTAAAAAGAACTGGTTTGCTTATGAAGCTACACATTCACAAGTGTTCCTGTGAGACATGCGGGACATGTTAGACCACTTAACAAGGTATTACTGATAGTTAAAGCAATTTTATTTTGAATTCATCCTACTTATAAGCCATGTATTGTTATTGTCATTATCATGCCATCAGTAATTTTATTGGATTGTAAATAAAATATCATAATTTTTTGGAATATATTTTAAGAACTTGTAATTATCATAATTATATTTTTTTCTGTTTTCGTAAATTGGGGTGAAAATTAGATAGTGCCGGGAATTCAGTACTTGTAATGAGCCCATGTTACTTAGATATCTTATTAACAACCGCATAGCTTTCTTGGGAGGTCAGTGACGAACCCCCGCGTAGCTTTCTTGTTCTACCTTTGATTAGGTAAGAAGTATTTTTCATCGTTAGGACATTTATTATGAGCACATTTCTCAATGCAGCGATAGTTTCGTCTTTCAAACACTTATGGGGTACAAAAAAGTCGAAACCGTCATGTGTACACCGTGGAACGTCGTGTAATTGCATAATTTTACTGACTGCGCATGTAGAATGAATATAACTTTAGGTATCACCAACAATAAAACAAATCTAGCCCATCTTTATTTTGCATAATTGCATATTTCAGAGGTCTTTTTCTATAACCACATATTTTAATGAATGCGGCATATTTAAGTGCATATACTACAGGTTTTGGTTGGAAGTGAGTCCATGTCAGATGTTTTCCCGTATTTGCCTTTTAAAAGAAAAGATAATGAAACCATGCCAATACTACAAAACCAACATAATGTTCCCGGTGGTCTTCTAATAAGTTTGTTTTTGCTTGAATCGATTTATTTCCTGCAACTTTATTAATGCGCATGAACTTAGTGAACTGGGCTGAATGTTTCGATATCTTGTAACAATGCTATTGGTTCTCTGGCTTAACATTTTTTCATTAATATAATGTTTGAAAATATATTTTTATTAAACGCCTTTTGTAGTAAAGTGTAAAATGAACACTATCAATAAATAAATGTTAGCACAAAGTATATTTTTCTTTAAAGCATATTGGAAGTGCATATATTGCCAATTTTAATTGCATGATTGCATTCATACTTCTAATTCTTTTAGTGCATGAAGTTCCGGGCTCTCGTCATGTGTAATAGGTTAGTGGGAACTCCGGCGTTCTTTTACATCCCCATATACAAGTTGCCACATTACTGAAGTATTTATCAATGTAGGGAAAAATTGTGCATCATAGTGAATGTTCTAGTTCTAGTTCATACGTAATGAATGTTCTAGTTCAACCAGCTCTTCAAAAACCTGACGTAGCTATCTATGTCCCGGCGGAAAGGAATTCAAGTACAACAAATTGGCAAAATGTTTTGAATGCCTACTTTTTGCAAGAAAAAACATTACTTTTCATAACGATTCATTAAGTAAATAGGTTTTCCAAAAATACTACTGGATCCGAAGAGAAAACTGAGTCTTAAAAATTTACTCTTTAACATGACGTCATTGTAATCTCGTCATAGCAGTAATGGGAACGATGCTATCGATGTCTCCATTTCCAGACGGAGTACAGGAAATAAGATCGCTCGTTAAGTAGAGATTCCAACCGATATCTGCAGGAAATACGATCAATGGTATTTCCTGCATTTCAGACAGCGACAGTAATGAAAAATAATGTGTGTATGTATGTGAGGAGGGGTGAGAAAACCAAACGTTTTTATTAAAATGATAAAAGGAGTATCTCATAATTTTCACTACTTCAAATCAAAACTCTAATTTCAAACGAAAGTGAAAGGTGCTAATTGCATTGTGTGATTCAGTATCGAATATTCGAGGTCATTAAGATTGGGTGACGTCACAAATCTTTTTAAGTAATCAACATTTTGTTCTTTCCCTGCTGCTGGGATTAACTCTCCCAGGAAATAGAAAGTTTTCGTTTCACGCCGTTCTGCAGTTTCTGGTTTCTTATGGTCGATTTACGCTAACCAATTCCCATCAGGCCCCAAATAATAATAATAATAATAATAATAATAATAATAATAATACCAATAATAATAACAATAATAACAAAAACAATAATAAGACCGATTGCCCTGACTTGCAACATGTGTAAAATCATGGAAAAAAATTATAAACTATAGACTACAGTGGTATTTGGAGTTCAAGAAGATTATATCAGACAACCAATTTGGTTTCAGGCGTCATCACTCAACTTTATCCCATCTAGTAAACACTGATTCTTACATAAAATAAGCTTTTTCCAACAAGCAACATGCATTAGTAGTCAACCTTGACATAGAAAAAGCATATGACATGGTATGGGTGCATCGCATCATACTTAAGTTACAAGAAGTAGATATCGGTGGAAATTTGTTGCAATTCATCAAAAACTTTACCAAAAACCGTGTCACTCAAGTAAGGTCCAATGGTAAGCTCTCTGATAAGAAGAACATCGAAAATGGAGTACCTCAAGGATCCATACGCAGCGTAACTCTTTTTCTATTGGCCATCAATGATGCTGACATGGAAATTACCCCCCCCCAGTCACCGTGAGAAAATATGCAGATGATATCACCATTTTCTGTAACGGACGAAGCATAGATTCAAGTGAAAAATTAATGCAATCTGCCTTAAATAAAATATACGAATGGTCTCTTAAATGCGGCTTCAAATTCTCTTCTCAGAAAAGTGTTGGCACATTATTCTTCAAACAAAATGTAAGCAGAGTTCTTAAGCTTAACTGCAGTATCAAATCTGATAATACCACCAAAATTTTAGGGCTGATTTTCGATTCCAAACTGAATTGGAAGAAACATACAACACATAGTTGATGATTGTAAAAAAAGAATAAACATCCTGAAATGCATTTCTTACAACAATTGGGGGATAAGAGCCTTCTGATGTTAACATATAAAGCATTAATCCGATCGAAAATCGACTATGGATCTATTATAAGTGCTTCAGCAAGCAAAAAGGACACCACGAAACTGGAAGTTATACACAACAAATGTCTTAGAATATGTACCGGATGTTACCATAGCAGTCCCATCGGAAGTGTGCTCATTGAAGCCAGAGAACCTAACCTTTCACATCGCAGAGAATATTTAACATTAAAATATGCTCTCAAAGCTGCTTCGTCGATGAACCCTATTATCTACAAAGACTACAACCCTAAATTTCCTCAATGTGATTACCATCCTCGCTACATACCTTTGCATTGCGAAAGTAAGGAACATTTTTGAGGAGTTGCAAGAACATGAAACTCCCATAGAAAAGAAAAGGAACTACAACATCCCACCCTGGACGCTCTCGGATATACAATTTGATATCAACAATTCCGATAATGAAGGTTACCATATATTCACCAGTGGTTTTAAAAACAGCAGTGAAGTATATGCCTCCGTTGTTACACAAGATACTACAATTAAAATACAGCTACTTCCCTACGCCAGCCTTACTAGTGCAGAAATCTGTTCTCTCATGACAGCCTTCAAATTGATAAAACAGTTGAACCATAAAAAATGTATCATTTTCTGTAGCTCTATTCCAGCCATCCAAAACATCAACAATAATATTCATAACCTCGAAATGGTAATCATCATACATGAATTGCATCACCATATTGTCAAAGCAGGAAAGTCTGTTGTGATCAAATTCGGTCCTAAAGACAATGAAGTTCTAGGAAGTGAAACTGCAAATCTTGTGACTGAATCGGCGACCGAAGAAAACAGCAACGGAATTATTAAAACCTCCTGTACATTCAATGATATCTGAAAACATGTTGTAATCTTAATGAAAGACAGATGGAACAGCAAGTGGCCCATGCTCAAAGCCAGTGAACTCCATAAACAAATAGGAAATTTCTTCAATTTAAAAACAAGTGCTGAATTAAATAGAAAAGAACAAGTAACAATTACTAGAATCCGAACTGGACACTGCAAATTGAGTCATATCCACTTATTTAACAAAAGCCCTCCTCCCACCTGCAACCACTGTGACAACTCCACTCTTCTTAATTTAAACCATGTAATTAACCACTGCCCTCATTACAACACACACAGACAACAAATTCTGCAGGGTGACTCATTTACCTTAATTTTGGAATCCCCTAAATACAAAGAAAAAATCCTTAATTTTTGCAAAAAAATTCAAATATTTACTGATATATAATAGTTATTAACTATTGTCATCAATTTAAAAAACCATGTCAATTTTTTGTTAACATATTTGTTATTATTGTAACTAAAACAACCAAATGTATTATTTAATTGTCGCTAATGACCATCGCTGTTGATGCGACAATAAATAAACAAAAACAATAATAATAATAATAATAATAATAATAATAATAATAATAATAATAATAATAAGAATACATTTACAGCAAATTGATGTATTCCCAAAGAACTTAAAAGACTTAAATTGGTACAAGTGAAAGACCTAGGAATTTTCCCATTATTTGTAATTTTCTTCAATCAGATGACTGTCAAAAGCAAATAATATACTGGGGAAATCTATCTAGTTTTTAAGATCCAAGTCACTCTGAAACAAACCAGTAATGTAATATACGGTCATACTACGATCATAAAGATGATAATTTAAGTATTACGTAAAAAACAATGCGGAATTAATGTGGAATTAAAGGAGATATAAAATTACATTGACGTCCAGAAGCAAACATCGCAGCGTTCGCTCTCGGGATCGTCAGGATTGTAACGTTAAGATAGTGTGGTGACACCACAGTTTTTGTTTATTTATTTATTTATTTATTTATTTATTTTTTCAGTCAGACCAGATCTAAAAAAAGGTCATTGTGACATTTCCTTGACTAAAAAGTGGGAGAAAAGGAAAAACAATGTCAAAAAAGAACATTAAAATTGAACATTAAAAACAAAAAACAAAATCAGTTGTTTAATATGCACTTTTATTCATTATAAAGTTGGCCCGTATTCCTCAATTAAGATTGTTTGCTAAATCGCATGGAAACTCTCATGCAGAACGTTGGGATTATTGAATTTCTCGGTAACGATATCAATAGCGATAACGCATATACAAGCTCAAATGACGTGATAGCTCATTTTCCTCTCCTAAAACCACCGCAGAATATCTCCCTTCTTGATTTCATTAGTCTGTGAAACTCTCTTGTTGCGTGGTACAGGAGTATGATCTACGCACGCTTACTTTTTTTATAAACTAAAGCAAACCCAACGGAATACATTACGATAAATTTAAAATTATTGACGGCACAGTGCCGATAAATCATTGTCACGAAAACGGGACATTTTGGCGTCACGTTTTCTTCTCAAAAAAAAAAAAAAATAAAATAAAAAAGACGCTGCCCAGCTAATATGGGACGTCTGGTCGTCAGGTTAGGAGTAATTTGCAAGTGTGATTCAGTTTGTTCGTATGTCTATAAAAAGATTGGACGGAACGAATTATAAGAATCATGACAAAAATAATGTGAGAATATTGAAATAAATTATCTAATAGATAAATAAATAAAAAAATAAGCTGAACTCGTGGCTCATTGCAAAGTCGCAAGCCTTTCACCACTGAGATCCGGGTTCGATTCCCGTCGAATCTCATGTGAAATTTGTTCCAACAAAACGAGTTCGGCTGCTTCACAAGGGCTAGTCCACCCCCTGTGAAGTGTCCTAAACCCTACCCCTATCCTTATTCCTTCCTAATTCTGGCCGCTGGGTAGTGACGTAGGAGGCGCGTACGCGGTGATGCTACCTGGCGGTCCTCTTGCCAACCGACTGCGACGAGACGCGACAGACAATATTAACTCAAAAAATAATTACTCTAATATTTACTCAAAAAAAGAAAAAATCAACAAAAAACAAGCGCTGTAATGGGAGGATTACTCCAAGAAGCGCAAAGCACTCAACGCCCCCCAAGGGGCTTGGAGACGCGTTGCGTCAAAATAGACGGAACAAATTTAAAAAAAAGTAGTCCTTCGTCCTTCTCAAAGGGGCTCATAGCCTCAAACGTGCTTACCACTGTTATAAAGTTTCATTTTATAAGGCAGGAGGTGTAAAAATGACCTAATGTCTTCCGCCAACGAAAACGAACGAAAACCCAATTATTATTTCAGCAGCTCAAAATGCAATGCAGACAGCACTGCGCTTTGCATTTTTTGATCTAAACACATTTAACAATTTTGCAAATTGATTTTGTTTGTCACGTCGCTTTAAACATCTAAAATCGTATGACTGTTGAACCGATGTTGCAACATAGTTGATTGCATATACGTTTTGAGGCGACCGAATTCCGAGAAGGTTCGTTCATTTCTGGAACCCACCAAACCCACTTTATCCGCCGGGCCTATTTCCCGTATTAAAATTATAACGAATGACGTAAAAATATGTCTGTTTTAATATTTGCAAGTCAACACAGTCCTTGACATTAGAAGAACGGACACTCAGCAGAAAATATTTTTCAATTTTAAAAGTACAATTTTAAGTTTTTTAAAAAAATCCCTTTACGTAAGAGTCGTGACGTTGCACGCCGCCGACTCAGCCCGCTGGACGAGCGCACACGTCGCCTCGTGCCCACCTCTCCTCCGCCCCCGCCGCAGCGCTCGCCGCCGCCGCGGCCGCCGCCCGCTCCGCCGTGCGCCGCGCTTTAGCGCCCCTTTAGCGCGCGTGGGCGGCGGGCGAGTCGCTCAGGGCCACCTGTTAGCGACCCAGAGCTGTTTGTTCGGGCGCGCGCAGCATAAATATCAGTGGCTGGCACGAGGAAGAGGCTGTGCGGTCAAGGGGCTGGCGGTGGGAGACGGGGAGGGGGAGGGGGAGACGTAGGCGGCGGACGAAATGAGCCCCACGGGTTCTTTTCACGGTCACGAGACGTAATAATTTAAATTAGTGGATCTCAAACGTACGGCCTTGCGGTCGATGTGCCGGTGACTGAGCGGTGGCGAGATCGATATGTAATACAGAATGCGGGAAATTTGCTCGGCCTGTTTGATATCGGAGTTTCCAGCGCCTGTCGGAATCAGTTCTGGCTGACTTCTAACAAATGGCAATTCTTCCTCATGGAGGAGTGCAATCTGATTGACAACTGATATATTGAACTTCTCTCCCGTAGTACGTCACACAGTTTTAAAGTGTTATTTGGTGTACAATAAATAAATTAAATTGCTTTGGTCGGTTGCTCTGATCAGCGACAAGAGGAGTCACAGACTTTCAAGTTGTTATTTGACGTTCAATAAATAAAATAAATCGAATTCGTAGGACGGTTGCCTGATCAGTAGTTTCGATGTTCAATTTTAACTGTTCATTATTGTGTACGCCGGAGGAGCAATCACTACAGAGGGTAAAGGACAGCGCGCGATCGTACTTTCTTATTTCTAGTCGCCAATGAAGCGTCCCAAAACAATTAAAACTGGTGATGCTACAACAACACATACTTTTTCGTGTTATTCAAACGGTTCCGTAGTATTACAATATTGCACCTCCTAACTTATCAACACTTCAGACTCCCAAAATTCAAACTTTGTAAGACCGGGAAGGGTGGCTCAGGGCATGAACTAATGTCACTGCAATGCCTCTGATTTGGAGCCCCTAGGGGTTCCGACAATGTCACGACTTTGGACACTAGCTACTAGGTCGAATTCAGCCCTTGTCTGGAGGAGAATTCTAGAAGATCGGTAGTTTTCATGGTTTTTCTATCTGTACCAGGCGAATGCCAGAGCAGTTACCCTAATAAACGGTCAACGGATCGCACGCGATATTTCCATCTTATTCTTTGTTCTTTCCTCCGTACCCCTTGCTTACATACACTTACGCTCACATGCACTACACTGCCACACTAGTCGGGAGACTGGTTGGGGAATATTCCCGCAAGACGACCTAGGTTGACGCCGGATCTCGCCATCCAGTATTACGACTACTTCCCGCGATAAAACATGCAATACACGTACGGGAGTATTGCCCTTAACAGTTGACGCGACGGTAATCACTAATCATTGAATCAATCAAATGTTGTAACTCAATATTATGCAAAATCTTCTATTATTTTTTATATACAGTTTTTGACGAAAAACCCTCATCAGTGAGAATGTGAAATTTTTTTATTCCATTGTTATCACACGTGAATACAAGTTTTTCATGCTTTAGAGATAAGAAAATTCAACAGATATATTATTGCGTTAATGAGTGATAGAAGTATCACTGTTTTTATCTCTGAGCGATTCTATTTCTCGATTCGTTGATTTTGAATAAAGAAAGAGCGAATAAGAGACAGAATAAGAAATAGCGAGTGCACGTGATAATGGCCTCGAGTAATTCACGGCCCGTTATAATAATGTTTTCACGTTAATAAATAATATTTTATTTATATCTATTGCCATAATGCTGTTTGGAAGGTGCATTTTATAGTCCTTTAAAATATGGTTATTGTACGTTTTAACTTTGTAGAGGTAGTATAGTATTCCAAATTTGTATCTTTCGATGTGGGAACAGTAGAACTCAATGGTTTAATTTTTCACATGACAAATTACTTAATTTTCAGAACAGTTAAGATTAGACCATTGATAATATTAGACCATTAAAGGCAACAAAAATGATATTCAAACTATTGGTCAATTTCTCTTTTTGTCAGTATTTTCAAAAGTAATAGAGACGTCTCTACGCAGGAATGGAGTCTCTACGGAGCGATTTCATATCGCCAACATGGATTTTCTAATCAAACTATATGGAAAACCCCATAAATTCTTTTCTTAAAGATGAGGCTACATTGATGGACCAATATGAAGCACCAATTGGATATTGTTAGATTTTCAAATCCTTTGATGTCAGTGTTCATAACATTTTATTTGAAAAGTTATCGTCATAGGGAAATTGTGGTATTGCTCTAGTCTGGAAGTGTTCTTACTTTAAATAACGACTTCTGAGAGTAAAAACACCGTCCTAGAATGTATTACATTATTTACTCACCTTTTCGATTCATTGCCGATTGCACTGGGTGTTCCGGAAGGTTTGATTTTATGCCTTATTTTCTAACTATTATGCGTAAACGTTATGCCCTCTTCGATACGGTGGAATAATGTTTTGCTGCTCGTTCTGGAGGAAACAATTTAGTAATAACAAATTGACAGAAAAATGTTGGAGTTTCCTTTTCAAATAAAAAAAATTAAAATTGATGTAAAGGTGACTTTTGTCATATAATAAAATTATATGACATACACATAAAATATAATAAATTTTTTTTAAGGACTCTCAATTCAGTCGTATTTCAAATGGAACTTAACTTATTTAAGCTGATTATGCTACACGTTCAGAATTTTAGCAAATTTAGTCACCCTTCATATTGCTAGTTGTGATTATTTCGCGAGTGTTCATTCCTACCTGAGATATGGCATCATATTCTGGGGAAACATACCCTATTGCTCCCAGATTTTTTAATTACAGAAAATAATTTGTACGAATACCAAACTAATGCCACCCAAGTGATTCTTATAAGCATCTCTTTACTAACCTTCAGAGTTCCAGAGTTTAAATAGTAAGGTTTATTTCTAGGGGGAGGGGGGGCTCATCGAATCCACTCATATAATTCGCACGAAAGCAAAATTGTATATATTCTTCTCAAGATATAATATATTTACTGAACACTTATTGAAGAAATAAAAAATTTCTTCAAGAAATCCACTTTTTATCTTAATCTGATATATTATACTCTCTTTTTCAAGTATCTTTATATTTCCTATTTAGCCAACATTTATGACATCTTGAGTTTACACCGGTAGATGTGGCTCAGTGCATCAACTGGTGCCACTGCAGTGCCTCTGACCGGGGAGGTCATAGGTTCGAGTCCCGACGGCGGCAGGATTTTTGGCTTGTCAGCTAGATAGAATTCAGTTGCTGTCTTAAGTAGAATTCTAGCGACCGGCTGTTCTGATCGGTATGTCCAAGAGACATACTCCGGCCGCGGAAGCCTACGTTAATCATATCGTTCTGATCGGTAGTTTTCCGGGGTTTCTTCTATCAACACAAGGCGAATGACGGAGCAGTCCCTTAACAAACGGGCCACGGATTGCGCGCTATCTTTGCTTCCTCTTCCTCTTACACACACTTACACTAACATGCATTACACTACCAAACATACCGGGAGACCGGTCGCGAGCTTAGAGCTTGTCCCGGCTGCAGCGGTGCCCCGCTGGTGGGAGATAACCTGGTTGGAAAAAAACCACTAGTCGACGGTAGGTCGGCGCCAAATCTCGTCATCCCGATAAAAACATGCATTACACTTACGGGACCAATGACCTCTAGTTGACGCGCCCGGAATCACTAACATTCAATCAATCTTGAGTTTACAACTAACTGCCGTTGCCGGCATACCGCCAATTCTGTTGAGGGGCGTTTACGAAAAAATCCTAGAAAGGCGAAAGACGAAAAATAAAACCACTAAAAGCAGATGGGAAAAACTAGGTCTTCTACGAACGGTGTATCGAACCTTCACTAAGGAAACTCAGATTTTAAAAAAAGAATCTCAAAAAAAGAAACTCAATTTTTGTGGAAAACGAAGTGTGAAACTGCTTCAATAATTACATTAATTCTCAATTCTGTAGAGCACATGAATCAAGTTACCTCAAAGCACTATCAAGGTGTGCTCGTTGAGCCTCTTCATATTTCTCGGGTTCTACCATTGTTTGCCTCTTGATTTACGAATCAGTTTTGGGCAAAAACCTCTTACTCAGGGGTTGGAACATATTCACAATCAATGCAGATATCAATAACTACAACATTCGATGTAGTAATCATACTTGTTAGGTGCCACTATAAAAAAAGCACTACAAAAATATCATATACAATGCATATATATTATTCTACAACACTTTGCCAGATGGCATTAAACATTTAAAATCGACATAAGTGGAAATGCCAAGTCCAATTTCTTCTGCTGCATAATTGTTTCTATAAAATCAGAGTCTATTCTAGGCATCAAGAAGAAAATAATATTGATTTGACAATGATATATAATGTATTAGTTAAAATTTAGTCTAATTATAACAGACTTAATACGTCTGTAACATGTATTATATCTCCCCTTCTGGATCAATGCTCCATTCTCGATCATGTTTTTCGTTTGGACCTAATTGTAGATTCACTACCTGTGCACGTTTTCTTGAGCTCAGTGGAAAATATAGTTAATCTAATAATCATTCTCCTTGTTCTTGCGGTAGTTCATCAATTTCGTAACGTAGGGTATAATAAAGGATATCATTTGCCATGGCAAATAGTTTTTATTGCAAGGGAGCGAATATTTTCTTATTCATTCTTGCCCAAAACGCTCCTTGATACCTGTACTGATCATTCAACTTAATATCCATATGGTTTAAGGTAGAGCTGAAGAAAACAAATATTCTGTGAAGGGACGCATAAAAATAACTAAACATGGAAACAAAATACATTTGCTCAACTTTAAAAAACTATCCGTTTTACGTTATACGTTTTACGTTATACGTATAAAGTATCCGTTATACGTTTAAAAGTATCCAAAATACACTTTTGACATCGACGATTAATCTGCTGGAATGAGTCAATGAAGGCTTCTTTGTGAATTGAACAAAGCACAGATATCTCACGACGTTGGATGTCCGGTACGTCTGCAAAATCTATTTGTGGCGAGGGAACAAAAAGTCGGCAGATCAGACGTGTACGGTGAATGTGCGAGAACAGTGAAACCGTGAATCTAGGAAGTTGGGTACACGGATCGCTTCATGCGGGCGGGCGTTTTCCTGCAACAATCTCTACTTGCTACTCCTGTTCATCTGCGGGCGCACTCGGACGCACCACAATAAACGCTTCAAAACATCGTAGAATGTGCCATTGACAGTTTTCCCTTCCAGGAAAAAATCGTGGTACATCATGTCGTTTCTAAAACAATGCAAGCAAAAAAAGGCACTATTTTTTATTTCTGTAGACAGCTCTTTTTAGACGCGGAGGCCGGTGAGTACAATTCCATTGATTGCTGCATCGACTCCGAGTTGCGTTGCTAGCACCCACACTCTTCGCCTGTGGCAATGGTTTGAAGGAAGGTTGGATCGTGGTCACCCGTGCCAATGAATTCTCCGCCAGCGAGCTGCGTTTCCTTCTGCTCGTCGGTCAATGGGAACGGCACAAAACTAGAAAAGATCTGGCTCTTACCCATCTCTTGGTGAATATCGGTGCAAATACTGTGGTTGCTAGTCCCCATTTTCTCTAGATATCCATTATAGTGTCAGGCGGAGATTCTACGACGGCATCTGTCACAGCCGCTTGATGTCCGTTGTCACAGGTTTTGAAGGGCGACTCGAATGTAGTTCGTCAGCATAGGCCCCTACGCCCTTTCACTCTCGAAAACCTTTAGACAAATCGTAAAGGCATATTGTGCTCATTGCGTACCTTCCGTATATCTGCACTAACATCGAATGCATTTCCATGGCGAGATTGCATGCACACACGCCGCTCTGCTCCTCGCAGTGGAATAAATTATTTAGTTTTCGTGTGCTCCGTGTCCTTTCCCCAACGATCAGGCGGAGCACAATTCAATGGCTGCAGTTCAGATTGAAGTTGTTTTTGAAAGATCCATTAATTCACAGAATCAGATGCATCACGTATGTTCAACGTGTGCACTTTGCAAAATTTCAGATTCTTTTCACTAAAATCTGACAATGGTTAATTTTAAGCGTATTTCCAACAAACAAATTAAAAGAAAAAAATTAGAACCTTTTTGTGAAAAAATTGTAAACGTCGTCTACGTTTCTTAAAAAGCACTCCCCAAAATCAAAATATCCGTTTGAAATTCGAAGGGCATCCAGTTCGTCCAGATAAAACGGGATTGTGAATTCTGTAGAAAATCATCTATACGAATTAAAGGTGTTCGTTGACGAACGTTCGAACAGACGAACGAACTGACGAACTGACCGACGGACGGTCAGTCAAGCGGCCAGGCGGGACAGACAGGCGGAGGTACAGACAGGCGGAGGGACAGACAATCGGAAAGGCAGACAGGCGGAGGGACAGAAAGACGGAGGGATAGACAGTCGGACAGGCATGCAGTCGGAGGGACAGACAGTTGGAGAGACAGATAGTCGGATGAACTGACAATCGGAAGGACAGAGAGGCAGGAAAGACAGGCGGAGGGACAGACAGGAAGAGGGAAAGACAAATGGAGGGAGACAGGCGGAAGAACACAAACAGGAGAGAGAGAGAGAGAGAGAGAGAGAGAGAGAGAGAGAGAGAGAGAGAGAGAGAGATTCAGAGGGGAGAGAGGCAAGAAGAGGGGGGGCAAGAGGGGGCGAGAGGAAGGGGGGGCGGGGGCGGGCGGGCAGAGAGGAAGGAGGGAGAGAGGCGGGGCAGAGATGCGGGCAGAGATGGGCCAGAGAGGCGGGCATAGAGGCGGGGCAGAGAGGCGGGGAAGAGAGGCGGGGGAAGAGAGGCGGGGAAGAGAGGCGGGGAAGAGAGGCGGGGAAGAGAGGCGGGGAAGAGAGGGGGGGAAGAGAGGCGGGGAAGAGAGGCGGGCAAGGGAGGCGGGGAAGAGAGGAGAGGGGAAGAGAGGCGGGAAAGAGAGGCGGGAAGAGGCGGGGAAGAGAGGCGGGAAGAGAGGCGGGAAGAGAGGCGGGGAAGAGAGGCGGGGGGAAGAGAGGCGGGAAGAGAGGCGGAAGAGAGGCGGGAAGAGAGGCGGGGAAGAGAGGCGGGAAGATAGAGGCGGGGAAGAGGGGCGGGAAGAAAGGCGGGGCAGAAAGGCGGGGCAGAAAGGCGGGGGCAGAGGGGCGGGGGCAGAGGGGCGGGGGCAGAGGGGCGGGGGCAGAGATGCGGGGCGGGGCTGAGAGACAAGAGAAGCGAGGCGGGGCTCACACACGGGGGCAGAGAGTCTGGAGCAGAGGGGCGGGTGACAGGGGCGGGGCACAGATACGGAGGCCCCGCCGCGCCGCCCCATTTCCCGACGCGCCCCGACGCGCTGCGTCGCGCCACGGCGACTAGTGGTTTCCCTGAACAGATCATTGTACGAATAGATCGCTGGCTGCACATGGAGTCCTTGTGTTCCGTGGAGCGTGAGAGGAGGGCGGCGGCCCAAACAGCCGTTTTCTTCTGTGGGAAACGAGACGAGATGGCCCATTTCATCCCCTAGCGGAGGTGCAACCAACATACTCGTCTGAGTCAGGCAGAGGCAACAAGTTTTTTAAGAAGGGCGCGGGAAATTCGTAATCCGACGTCCTAATTCGTTGCTAATGCCATGAAGCGCCCAAGTAGGCGGGAGAATAACAGTTCTATACTCGGCGCCGGGAAGATATGTTTTAACAAATGTAGTATGGTGCGGCGGAAATCGGCGATTTTTCGACCAAAAAACTCTTGATTGTCTGGCCCTGGGAAAGAAATTGCATAAATCTTGTTTCTGTGTATAGAAAATTACTTCCTCAAACACGTTCAATCAGAATCCATGTTTTTTTCAACCGTCCAGAAGTTTTGCTCCAAAATTAATATTCTCCGATGGCACTGAAGGAATTGGAGGTTTCGCAAGTTTGAATGGGAAATTTTGATTTTTACGAGTACTTTACACGAAGCCCGAACATTTTCAACATCTTCTCAAAAATGGCTTAAATTTTTTTATTAAACTTTTTCCGCCAATAGTCCCGCCACTAATTCCGCCAAAAAAAGAACGGCACAAGTCTCACTTTTTAAATCTCCGATTTTTAGTAAATTGCAATATTTATAAATAGCACACTATCTTCCTCATAAAATATGTTCTTCAAAGATAGATCTCTAATGAAGGTCGTGTTTCATTGATCGAAAATATGAATAGTTTTCGTGTAATCTTCTGTGAAATGTAGGCCAATTTTATACAATTATTTTCTCAAAAACGGCTCCCATTTTATCTTTAAATTTTTTCCTCGTCTGTATCAAACAACGATAAAACAATTGATACTAATCTCATATCCGTTGAGCTCTCTGAATTTTCCAAAGTTGCAAAAAGGTTCAGATGCACAATAGAGATCATATTGTGGGATAGTGTCAAATAATTGCTCCATCGTGTTTTATTAAACTTTGTTATTGGATAGTGTGAAGGACGTTTAAGAGAATGGTGTAAGTTTCATGTTCGTTGAAAACGATAGATTTTTCGAAGATTGCAAAAGTTTTAAATTTTTTTGTCGAAATTAGGTCGTGTACAATTTTTCGAAAATAAGAGTACTTTTCGCGTAATTTCGCGTGAAAGTACGGGTGAGAAAGTACGTGCCGTTTTAGCACCACTCTTTTTTGAATGGAATTGAATTTGCCTTATTTTACGTGGCGAGACTCAGGCCATGAGGCCTGCTCTTCCGCCTGACCACGCAAATTCCTCTGTGCTCCTTTCACCAACCATGGGAGAAAGAAGGTATTACTTGGGCGACGAAACAGGCGATTTGAATTTAGCTCAGAGGCGTCATTTAGACTTGAGGATCTTTTACATGCAGTAAATCTACTAACATGGGACAGCCAGCTTTACTTCCCCTCCGAAGGAAGGCGTACGAAGGATTTTTTCGCCCTTAAAAATCCACGGCTTCGAACCCGCAAACTTGGGTATAACAGTCCGATACGCTAACCGTTACACCATCGCCGCCGCCGTTTTTTTTGCTCTTACCTTTGAAATGTTCAATACTCTTCCAGCCTCGGCGTCTTGTCCCGTGACCACAGCGCAGAGGACGTCCTGTGCGGACGATGGCTGGCTGGGCGCTGACGCTGTTGGTAGCGGCGCTGGTGGGCGGCACCGTCGCCGCCGCCGCCTCCGAACCTCCGCCACCGCCCACCCCCGCAAGCGGGCGCCCGCCGCGGCCCGCGCTGGGCTACAGCTCGTGCAGGTGCCACAAGGTGGAAGCGGGCGGCGATGAGGGCGGCGAGGTCGCCGAGGTGACTTGCAGCTGCAGCAGCGAGGGCCCCGTCATGGTGCAGGACGACGTGCACAGCCTGTGAGTGGCGCGTTGATTGGACGATAACGGCCTAGGGGCGATTCGCTCATCGGACGACCCACCTAGATGGCCCCACACTATTATCATCATGATAGGTTTTCTTGGAAGGATATAATCAGAGTAGTTTCCCGTTGCTTTCCTTGATGGTTATTATTATTATTATTATTATTATTATTATTATTATTATTATTATTATTATTAAGGATGATGTTGAGAGGTGAGAGGTGCTCGTGGCATTTCCCAGCTTTCGTCTTACGACCGAGGGAAACCACGACATCCCCGGTCAGGATGGTCGGCCGAGATCGAACTCGCACCTCCCGATTGCGAATTCAGCGCTACGCACTGAGAGATTTCGCTTGGTAATCACGGTCCAGCCACCTGCAATTTGTGGTGGCCACCACAAATCATCCCATCTTTTAGCCATAAATTGAACAAATACATGAGAATCAGACTGAATGTCCAACAATTGACAGGATTAAAAAATGAAAGTATTACAAAAACTACAAATTTGAGAATCTTTTAACCTGAGTCCTTTAATATCAATTCATTTATATCAATTTCTACCCCAAAAAATATTGTCCCCACGAGGCGCGTCTGCTCGATAAGTGCACCAGCTGATGCCACTGCAGCGCCTCTGACGGGAAGGTCCTAGGTTCGAGTCCTAACGGCGGCAGGATTTTCGACACTAGCTTTTCAGCTTGTTCGAATTCAGTCGCTGCTTGGAGGAGAATTCTAGCGGCCGGCTGCTCTGATCGGTAGTTTTCCGTGGTCTCTCCGATCGACACCAGGCGAATGCCGGAGCAGTACCCTACCAAACGGGCCACGGACCGCGCGCGATCTGTCCTTCCTCTTCCTTGTCCTATCCTTTCCTCTTACACACACACACACTTACACTAACATGTACTACACTACCACATATTCCGAGAGACCGGTCGGGAGTTTAGAGCTTGTTCCGGCTGGGGCGGTGCCCGCTGGTGCGAGAGTCCTGGTTAGGAGGAAACCTCCGCTAGCCGACGGCAGGTCGGCGCCGGATCTCGCCATCCAGCGGGGGAAGATCATCGCCATCTCCCGAGAAAAAACATGCACTACACTAACGGGACTAATGACCAAAGCAGTTGACGCGCCCGGAAACACGAAACAAACAAACCAAACCAAAAAGCGCCTAAGAGCAGTATCCCCGCTATTAATCCCGTAGGCCAAATGATAAGCAGTTGAGGCGTTTGTGCTAGTCGTTACGCCACGGGTGCCCCTGCAGCTGCTCTTATGTGTCCGCAGGACGGTGTCCGACCTGAAGCGGGCGACGCTGGGCGGCGAGGCGCTCAGGCTGCACGCGGACTCCCTCAGGGACTTGTGAGTGCGCTGCGCGGGCACCTCCAGCGGCGGCAACAAGCCAAAGTGCCACTTAGTCGATAGACGGCTTTTTTTATGTCGGCTCTATCTTTCGAATCTGCACGACCCTCCCAGGACGCCAAGGAAGCTCTTAGTTCCATCTCGATCCTGTACCGTTCGATGCAGGCATGCCAAACCGCACCCGCATGCTTGCCTGCTTGGGATGCCGGTCGTTCCTGCACTCCTGCACGGGCAACGTCCCCGACTCAGCTCTCATTTTCCTCCAAATCCACAAATGGGGGTTCACGCGCAAGCTGAAGCGGCGCGAGGCGGGGAATAGTGACTTTACACCAAAAAATGTTTGTCAGATTTGTTTCATAAAACAACCGAGTTTTGAATTATGAATATATGCTTTACTAACTATTTATATTTTGTTTCCATTGTATTTAAATTCTGCTTTGCATGTATATTTTTGTCATGGGGCTGGCATGTGAGTGAATGGTAACTTTTTCCTTGTTTCTTTTTTGTATTATATTTCATTAAATTATTGAGTAATTTGTTTAATATACCAATAATTTGAAATAAATTAACATGTTTTTATAAATTATCAATTCTCGCTTTCGGGCGAACATCTATTTCAACAGGTAAGAATCTTTATCTGTTGAATGTAACCTGAACGAAGGAAGTTAATGCAAGTATTGCACACTTACGTAAACCGATTAAAAATCATGAGTCTTTATATTAAAAATGTTTGGCATTGCTTTTAATTAATTTTGGAATCTGGGCGTTATCTTATTACATTTTAATGGATAATTTCTTTGCTGTAGTAGAGGGATAGACAATTAATGTAACTAAATTTGGGGTAATAATGGTCCACAAATTTCTTCAAATTTCTCTCGTAGTCTAGGCATCTATTGACATACTACCGCTGCGGAACCATTTGTACAACACAGTGCACGCAGTGCTAGCGACTCTACTGAACGCACGCAGTGAACTCTAGTTACCTACTAACTGAACGCAGTACTAGCGAACTCTAGTTACCTTGCCTGCGAACTTGACATGTCTCCATTAGGTATACGCTCGAGGTTGCTCGTGGGCTCATGTGACCTCATACTGTGGGAGTAGAGAGCTATTTACTAAATTGTTCAATATAGTACTTGTAGTTGTAAGAATTGTAAATATCTACCTAAAGGAATCTAACTTTAATATTTCATGAGCTTTAATTGCGTGGGTGGTCGATTAAATGAAAGAAATATTTGTGCGTGGGCGCGCTCTCCTGTCCCTCTTCTCCTGTCCCTCTTCCATTTTTCGCGAAAATTATGTTTTGACTTTTTCAAACTTTGTTTTCAGCTTTACGACATACTAAAACAGTTTTCAAATAAAAAAACATTCCATGAATGATAGGACGAAGCTCCATTCGCATTTTTATAAATCTTTATTACACACCTTCAAACTCAAGATACGCTAGTTTCGTCCCCCGCCCCCGGTGCCCTGCCGAGACGGCCATTAATTCCATTGAACGGCACCTATACGTCGCGCGTAGCTGGGATGGGGGCAAATAAGTGAGCTTTACCTAGAATTAACATACTTGGAGCTAATATAACTGAACGTGACAGATGATGGCAATTTGGCCCGCTAGTGTAGATACAATCTCGCGTTTGATTGAATATTGAAATTTTATCATGTTATAGCACATCTTTCCTCATTTTTTATCACGTATCAGGTGTGATAAAAAATACGATGAATAAATGTTTATAGCTAAAACTGCTGACGTTACATCCGTTTGACCTAATATGACCGATAGCTTGATTCTTTGAGATGGGCAGATAGAACACGTTAGAACACGTTCTGACTTGTCAGTCAGCTTTGAAAGCCTGTAGAATGAGGTAGAATTTGCCTTGTCAGTCGCGCATCATGGATTTCGAACAACGCATTAACATAAGTTTTGTTTAAAGTTGCAAAAAGGCCAACGAAGCTTATAAAAGTGTAATACGATAACTTAGTAACTGAAGACTGTTTACAAGCGGTTAGAGCTATTTAAAAGCGGAAATGAGTCGATTGAAGACGAGGAACAGTCAGGACGTTGTTCGACCTCAAAAACAGACGAAAACGAGCAAACAGTAGCAAATCTTGTTCGTTCAAACGGGCGAACGACTATTCAAGCGCTAATATATCGTACGGATCCGTGCAAATCATTTTAGCCAATAATTTGCAATGAGACCAGTAGAGAAACGAGCCAATGGCTTCCTTCTTCATCGCGTAAACACGCCGTGCCACACATTGAATTTCATTCCCGAGTTTTTGAACGGAAAATAATTCCTGCCTGTCCACATCCGCCTTACTCTCCAGATTAGGACCATGCGACTTGTGGCTCTTCTAAGTACTCAAGAGCGTGTTAAAAGGAAAACGTTTTGACGGCATTCCCGACATTAAAACGGCCACGACATAGCAGCTGAAAGCCCTTTCCAAAGAAGCCAGACGTGCTTGCAGTTATGGATTCAACATTGCGAGAAGTGCTTCGCTAGTGAAGGACAGCACTTTGAAGGAGATGAATTCAAATTCCATATAAGCTTATTACTTTGTAATAAAGTTATTCATCGTATTTTTTATTACAACTAGAACACTCACACACCCTCACAGTCACACTAGTTTCTTTCCTATCTGCAACATTCGCACGCCGTTTTAGAGCGGGCGCCCTAACTTGCCTTTGCCTCTCCACAGCTTCCTCACCGATGCAGCCGATCTGCGCACCGTGGAAGAGGACGTTCTGCGCGGTCTACGCCATTTGCGCACCTTGTAAGTCTGCGCGCGGCTCAAGGCGCAGGGCGCAGAGGGCTACGGCTCCCCCTCAGATCCACCAGAAGAGATGGGCTATTCCTACTCCGGCCACTAATCAACAAACATACATCTCTGTCATACACAAACAGTACAACACTATACAAAACAATAATCAGACCGCTACTGCTTTATGCATGCCCCAAATGGACAAACGCAGCCCCCACAAATGTCAATAAAATTCAAGTAATGCAAAATAATTTTTTAAGATGAATCACAAATGCCCCCTGGTTCATAAGTAATAAACAACTTCATTCAGAATTAAACATCAATACAATAATAAACCAAATAGCACAAATATCACACAACTTCTACCAAAACCTAACAGACATACCAGCAGCATCCCATTACAAACTACCGAAAAATCCAACCCACACTCGAATAAAAAATAGATTTCCTTTTGAAGCATTCCTCAAAATTTTAGCCAACCACGATTCTTAACACCGAGGTTTTTTTTATTATTTTTTTTAATTTGTTGCGTCCACTCCTTGACGATATGAACATAATATCAGTCACATACGTACTGATCTCAGGGATTTACAACATACTAGAATTTAATAATTAAATATTATTTTAAAATAGCGTTTTACAAAATTTACCACGGCATTCCATAATTTTTGCGGTTGAAACTACGTTCTATACAATTCTCGAAAATTCGAACTTGACCACATTGTATAGAATCTTGAAAGAAAAGTTGTACTAATTAAGATATTTAACAACCTTCTATACAAGTATCCTTGGGAAGAAAATTTGTACTGCTTCCGCCAAGTCCATATGCTACCGCGCGTGGTGGCCATTGAATGAAAATGGAACTGAGGCTGGTGTATCAGATGCGTCTGTGAAATTACATCAGTTACATGTTTTGTAAGCCCATATTCTCAATAGGCAATTTTCTTCAAAGTCATGGGCCTTGCAGCAGAATCGAACATAGGGAATGGATGCGGCTCTCTTATAATATCTTTGGCAAAACCGAAGTGTTACAAAACCAGGTACTGTAACAATCCAATAGACAATATATAGACAATATATTTTTGCATGGAGAAAATGAGAGATATAAACACTAAAGATTAAAAATCATACAGAGCAACCGAATAGCGAAGGGGTGCGACGTTCTCTCGCATTCATTGACGCAACGCTACTAAATATAACTATTTCGTTTCGCATTTCTTTGCTTATGTGACTATTTTAGCGATATGAGCACGCTTCAGGTAGAAGGACAAGTGGAGTAACGTGTATTGTACCCGGCGTTGAATCCGAGATCACTTACAGTATCAGATGCGTCTGTGAAATTACATCAGTTACGTGACTTGTAAGCCCTTATTCCCAAGTTTTTCTAACTTTCAGAGTTTGTAAATACGCACAAGTTCCACAGTTCGCACTTAGCGCACACAATTTCTAGTGTCTCGCTGCCAAACTTTGATATATTCATGAGGGTGATCATTATTTTGGTAAGGTTCTAATTTTTGTCTATCACCTACACATATTGTGTTTAAAAGATGAAAGTAAGATACAGATTTCCATAACAATGAAACAATATTAACCCGTTTGACAGAGCTTTGACCGGTTTTTAAAAACTAAAACCTTATTCACCTCACTAACTCGAGATGGATCTAAACATACTGCATATTTGGTGAATCGTACAATCAGGGCACTAAACTACTTCACCTGTCCAGCCTGTTCCAGCCAAACCATGCATTTCAATCTACTTCACTTTGCATTTTGGGAGTTGACAATTGGCAATCGGGTAAACATAGGTCGCCTTCGCTTTCCTTTGCTGCGTGTACTTTGTCATTCTACGTGTTTATCGACTGAGAGAACCGTCACGACAAACCGTTTCAAAATGGGAGGGCACGCCGTCCACCACGCACGGTGCGCCATCCGGCACGACCCTGCGACAAAGGTGGCAATGCGTCACTCTTCTGCAGATATTCGCCATGATTTATTTATTTATTTATTTTACGCCAAAAAACAGTTAAAAACTGCGTATGACGTGCTATGGAGAAAAGTGAATTGTGTGCACCTTTTCAAAAATTCTCTGATCCCTACACTAAGTCATATACTACTTAAAATTGAAAAAAAACTCCCATGTAATAAAACCTATTTTCAAGGATAAAAAGGCTATAAATTTTGGCTCTTATCCATTGTCCTTCGGAATAATACGTCCTGCTGCGACAACACGGAAACGATAATTTGAATAACTGTATTTCCCAATGAATTCAAGAAGACGTGCACAGAAAATGAAGTTACATTTATGTCCAGAAGCAAAACAAGGAGCCATCTCAGCATTTGCTCAATGGATGTTACAATACTTATTACAGGTTGTTTATACACATTTATACAGTTCAAATGTTAAATAATGTTTTATTCCTGTTTTCCCATCACAGTGGCATGGAGGTCTTACACCTTGTCGTTGCTTTGCTTTCCGGTTGTCAGTACGATTAGGAATGAGAACTGATGGGGAAGAAAGGATCGCGTGCGGTTTGTACCCCGTTGTTTAAGAAGCTGCTCCAGCATTTGCCTGGAAGTGGTCAGGGAAATCAGGTACACCTCTGATCAGGCAGTCTGCTCTCAAATTCGATTCGGTCAGGCACCAAAATATCCGATGTTAATCACATCAAGTTAATTGATCAAAGGTTCGAATCGCTACCTCCCAATCACGGGTTCGTTCGAGCCGTAAGGCGTTGTTTTTACGGTCCGATGTTGGTTCTGGTAACTAACATTAGTGCTACAGGAAAGTATTGCAACAACGAAGAGCGAATATTACCCGGGAAACGCTGTGACCTAGGCAGAGTGGCCAACGTTTCGGTCGTCATATTGCAACCTTCTTGAGGGCTTACGCAAGCATTTTGCTCTGAAGGAGGTCACAGTATTACGACTCATCAGTATTAGGACTCAGTGTCTCTTGAACAGTCAAGATTTCATTGACTGCCGAGGAAGATTGTACCTTCAACGTTTAAAATATTCAATAATTCGCCGACCGTCTACAATAGCGTATGTGGTCGCGAGCCCGCAATTGAAGCTTCGGTGACCGGGAGGTTTTGGGTTCGAGACCCGTCGGGTTGGTTGGAATCCTGCCTGCCACTACCTGGAAGTCACCGGTAGCGGTAGCTCAGTGCATCAAGTGATATCCCTGCAGCGCTTCTGACCGAGAGGTCCTGGGTTCGAGTCCTGACGGTGGCAGAATTTTCGACACTGGCTTTTCAGCTAGGTCGAATTCAGTCGCTGTCTGGAGGAGAATTCTAGCGGCCAGCTGCTCTTTCCGTGGTTTCTCCGATCAACACGAGGCGAATGCCGGAGCAGTACCCTACCAAAAGGGCCACGGACCGAGCGCGATCTTTCCTTCCTCTTCCTTGTCCTATCCTCTCCCCTTACACACACACTTACACTAAAATGCACTATACTACCACATATTCCGGGAGACCGGTCGGGAGCTAAGAGCTTGTCCCGGATGGGACGGTGCCCCGCTGGTGGGAGAGTCCTGGTTAGGGGGAAACCCCACTAGCTAGGTTAGGGGGAAACCCCACTACGGTAGGTCGGCGCCGGATCTCGTCATCCAGCGGGGGAAGATCACCGCCATCTTTCGAGAAAAAAACATGCATTACACTAACGGGACTAATGCCCGAAGCAGTTGAAGCGCCCGGAAACAATACAAAATCAATCAATCAATCAATCAAAATTCTGGAGGCCGGCTGCTCCGAGGAGTAGTCTCAGTTGACTCGTCTGATCGACACCAGGCGGGTGGCGGAGCAGTACTTTAAGCAAAGAACCGCAGACCTCGTGCGATCCTTCCTTCTTCAGCCAGGTCTTATGGCCCGCTCCTTGTTGATCGAGAAAATCTCGTAAGAGATTCGGGATGCAGCGATCAGCTGTGAATCCTCCGTGAGACTGTGTGTGTCTCGCAGTGGGATAACAATAATCTAGAATTGACAATAAAATAAATTGTACGAAGGTTGGTAATTGATGTAAATATAAAGTTTCGTCCGTGTCAAAAACAATTCAATGCGAAATATGAAAATAAAGAAAAGTGCCGTGGGAAAATATATACATTTTTCTGTTTATCTTTTATAAAAAATATATAATGTTATAATTATTTTATAATGTTAATTATAACATAATTATGTTATAATTATATAATGTTCAATTATTTATTTAAATAACATTATATAAGACAAACATTCAAAACTTGAATGTAGGTACGTTGAATGATTTCGGTGGCAATTGCTTTGAACAGTATATATGGATTGATATGCATTTACATATACAAGATCCATCATCATTATAGTGAATTGAAGAAGGGCATTTATTGTACGAATGTAAGGCTTATTTAAGGCATATAAAACATTGCGAAAATCATATTTCTTCTAATAATTTATTATAGTCAAATTCTGAGGTATGACGATGTGCCAGAAAGTAGGTGATAATTAACAATCTTAACAATGGTTTAGTTTCTAAGCCCCACACACGTTTTCGAGTAAGTTATATTCACTTATCTGAAGGATTTCACATTTTAATAAATGTGTATCGATAATAATTAGTACTCTTAGCATATGTACTCTAACTTGAACTCTAATTGCATTTATGCTGTATAACATTATACGTTATTTATAAGAATTTATAACTCATGCATTTTGAGGTTCACTATTCATATTATTTTCAGTTTTACAGATATTATTTCTGTCCTTGTAAAATCAAATTTTTACATATTTCTCCTGTGCTCAATTTGGTAATCTGACTAACTTTCCTTGAAAACCGCCCAGTTTCACCATTGACAATGATGACTCATTTTGACTTTCGTTTCAGTGACATCACCGACGCTCCGTTGTTGTCTTCGCTGCCTGACAGCTTGTTGGAAGGGGTTTCACGCAACTTCACAACACTGTAAGAAAGCATTTAAACAATATGCCAACAGCGTAAACTCTTAGTGAATGCCAAGTGGAAAATATTTCCCAAATAATTTATAAATGCCTGAAAGAAGAGAACCCGACTGACGTATACTTTTTCATTTCTCATTGGGCGCTCTTTTTTAATATTAAATGAAACAATTGCTCATTTCTAATTAGTCCATCATTAAGCTAGCTGCTAAGGGAGGAAACACTTCTCATAGGTTTCATCTCGCAATCACCTTCAGCAAGTGGTGAGTTAGAAACGAGCCTAGATTGAGGTAACTATAGAAATGTTTTGTGAATAATATTCTACAATTAAAGTCTACACAAACACTATTTAACTACACATGTATCCCCTGAAGTTATTTATCAATTCCCTTACATACTTTCCTTCGAGGGTTCATTTTCTCGGTTTAATTTTCTGCTTCCAACTCGATCTTAATGTTAATTATGTATTCTATAATTTTTAATTAACTTTCCTTCTTCTGACTTGCCAGGATTAGGCCTGAAATCTATTCCGATCTCATCATACCTTCCTCGGTCTTCCACACTTCTTTTACTGTGAGGACTATATTCCATTGCTGTATTTTGGAATATTTTGTGGTGGCATAAGAAGGACATGCTCTCTCCATTTTTATTTATGGTTGATCGCTTTTTCGGTTATTGATTGAATCCCTAGTTCATTCCTAATTTCTTAATTTCGGATGTTGCCTTCTCAGGTGAAGCCTTTAAGGGCACATGGGCGTGAGTATTCTTGAAAAATCGATTTTTCAATTTTTATATAAAAATTCGAAATTGTTTCTGAACAAAATAGTGTATGTTTTATATGTGTAACATTTCGGAAAGTTTAAAAAAATCAATTTTAAAAATTTCGTGTCAAGTGGGCTGCTTTTAAAAGTCAAGTTCTGTTATATTTTATTTCGTGTTGCGCTGAAGATATTTCCCTGGAATATATTTTGTTGCTACCGTTCTGCTGGAGTCTGTCGCCAGCACCATGTTGCGATGCTTTCTTGTATGTCCCGCGTTTACATTTTAGTCTCCATGTGTTGATGACTGATCAGGGATTTCACGTAGGCACTGCTAGACTTTACAGTGAAATTCCCGTAAGTTACATTTTATCATATACATCTTTTATAAAAAAAACAACTATGTAAGATAGCAACCTGATATTTTCCGATTACTCACAGCAATGTAGGTTACAATAAATGTTCTATATTGAATTTAAAGTTTATTATTATTATGTTAGAATAATAATGTAGCTGCTCATACGTCATTTGGTTTAGGGGAACTTTTTACTATCTTATGCAGGGGTACCCTTTATTAACAGTGTGAACTGTAATTACTGTTAAATTGATCCGATGTAATGACGTCTAGAAAATCCTCCCTTTTGAACAAATCATTAAAAAATGATCGTCATGATGCAAGTGAGAGTATTCAGGGACTTTTCAGTCTCATGTTGGAGAAGACCTGACACCCCCTGCTAAAACTTCGCACCTTACGTGTTCACTTCGGGTTCGATCTATCTGTTGATGAATTTGTTCTCATTCGTTCCATGAGAATCGCATCAACATTGTAATTTTGAAACCTTGTCTGTTTATTTTCCTTTGTGAGGTTCACAGTTGCCGGATTGCGGATCACTTATCCTGCAAACTGATGTAAATATTTTCTACGTTTTCAGCATAGTTTCTCTCGGTTGTTTCGAGCGATTTCGGCTATCAAGGTGCGGCTTTTATTCATACGTCAAACTCTGCAAACATGGTTTTGGGAAAATAAAACTTGTTGCAAACATTTATATTTATGGCCTCAAATATTTTTGATTCACATCATCCGAGAGGTCAAATATCAAACCCACATCTTTGGAGCAAAATCATGGACAATGTTAAAATCCTCTTACTACAATAGATAATCACACAATTGTTGGCTGTCCGGGATTAGCCGCGTCATGATCGATGTAGCTGACGTTTCGGCCATCTTGCTGTGGCCTTCTTCATAGCTCTGAAGAAGGCCACAGCAAGATGGCCGAAACGTCAGCTCCATCGACAATTATGCGGCTAATCCCGGACAGCCAAGAATTCAACCACTCCGGCCGCGGAAGCCTACGACTCTACGATAATCATACAAATTTGGAATATGATATTGCTCATAATCACTCACAGCTATGTCACCTGTTGATTACAATGTTTGCTGGTTTGCAGACGAGTGGTGCGCACTGGCTTGCTGGAAGTTCCACGACTGAAGTGGACGGAAGGGGCACCCTTGCACACGGTGTGAGTATTTTTCTTTTATCAGAAATATTGCGAAAAAACAGTTTTTAATGTTCCAAATAAGAGTATTTTGTTCAGGCACATAAAAAATTACTCCCAAAATTTAAACCTTATTTAATCCAAGAAACGTTACTCAACATAAGAATATGCTAAACATTAGTATGCCATTTACATTCTAACAATACAAAACATATTGTAGAACTATCATCATATTTGTAGATTCGTCGGTCAGGAAATTAATGAAACATGTGAAAAATTATTGTTGGGGTTGATTCTTTTATTGATTGTTTTGTTGGCATGGTCATGGTGGAATCCTCACTTCCTGAAATAGAACATGATATTACCAGGTAAATCGTTGCGCATGACGCCGCCATATTGAACCTGTCAACTAAGAGCTTTCCAGCCACGACATCCTCACGTCACCACGCGATTGAAATTAGTTTTTTCACTTTTACCCTAATTATTATTATTATTATTATTATTATTATTATTTGAAAAAGTTGCTTCAGATTACATAATCTACTAATTATCATTATCTTCAATATTAGAGAATATGTGTCATGCACTTATTGTTTAATGCTTATGTTAATATGATGTATATTGTGTCAGATTGTGCTTTTTGAAATATATAGATATTTATTCTTGCCTCAGAAGTTTCTCAATTCAATGATGAAAATGATTCATCGCTTACATTTAGTACATATGCAACAAAGCTTTTAATAAAAGTATTTTAAAACGCACTACACACTTTCCATACAACAATGGTAAGTTCACATTCACAAAACCCGCCCGCCCGCCAGCTTAGAACAATACCTGATTTAATCAAACTGAAACAAATACCAACATTTACTCACTCCTTCACAATTAGTCCGTGTTTAAGAATGTTGTCTATATTTGTTTTTGGTATTCCGTTCTCGTTAAGGGTTCGAACTTTCGATATTCCATGGAATCGAAAACCTTTCAGAATTGAGAATCAACAAAATTCACATTACTCTTACGTCTTATTTCTTTGTTACTCTTATGCAGCCGAAGATGTCACAATTTTCTACAATTGAATTGTGAAATGTTCATTTTGAATATTTCCCATTTTGCGTGCTTCACCTCGACACTTCTTTAATTCATAATAATCGCATTTATAATATATTTGTCCATAAATTACGTGTAATCGGGGACCGGGAGAGGTGGCTCTCTGCATCAACTGATGTCACTGCAGTGCCTCTGACCGGGAGGTCCTAGTTTCGAGTCCCGCCGGCGGCAAGATTTTCGACAGTAACTTGTCAGCTAGGTCGAATTCAGACGCTATCTGGTGGAGAATTCTATCGATCTAATCGGTAGTTTTTTTTGGTTTCTCCGATCAACACCAGACGAATGCCGGAGCAGTTCCCTAACAAACGGGCCACCGAAAACGCGCGATCTTTCCTTCCTTTTTTCTTGTTCTATCTCGCCCCTTACACACTCATACACACACATGCACACTAACATGCACTACACTATCACAAATGCCGGGAGCTTAGGGCTTGTCCGGGGGGACCGATCGGGGGCTTAGAGCTTATCCCGACTGGGACGGACTCCCGCAGGCCAATGACATCAGACATCAGACTAGATTCAAGGCACGTTCTGCTTAAATTATGCACATTTAATTTGCAAAGTTGTAGAAAATGATAATTATGTTAACGTTTGTAAACTAACTTCAAAACTATTTAAAATTAACGAATATAACATAACTCTGGATTGCGTTGGGAAAAGAGAGAAATGTTTTGTTTTTTTTAAATTTTAAAATGGCTTGTTAATTATTTCTTATGTCTTTTACAGAGATTTAGAGAGCAACCGCATTCGCGTATTGCATTCAAACAACTTGCAAGTGAAAGCAGAACTCGTGTAAGTGTTGCGTTTTCAATTTCAAAACCGCCATCACACGTATACATGTGATTTTACAGTTGCCATTTAAAGCAAGAACTTTACCGATCTTTTTTGGAATCGCAGATGACGTCTTGGAATATGGCCATCATATATCCAATTTTAAAAAAGTGAAGCAAAAGAAGGGGCCATTTCATTATTTGTTCAATTAAGGGAATTAATCAAGGTAAACAGTGTGGTAAAACACAATCAAGGAGGTTGCAATATATATATAATCATCCACATATATATGTACTGTGTGAATATACATTTACACGGACATATTGCCCTTTTCGAATTAACGTTGGTACTTCTCTCTCTTCTGGCGGTTACCATGCTTAACATGGAGATCTCTACTAATCGTTTGATTTGTTACACTCACCATTACTTTTCCTCCGCAGAATGTTTAGGATATTAAGAGAAGTGTTATATGATAAAATCTTTATGAATACTAATTCGTACCGTTAACAGCTCATTTGTATGTACATGATTCTAACACTACTGCAAAAATACCATCCAGCTGTAGGCAGGAAGTTGTCTAGTTTTTCCGGATGTTACAGAACATAGACATGGTGGCCAGAAAAGAGCGAAGCGTTCATGCAGTTATTTCTTCAGAGAAAATCCCGAAGCCAAATCGAGAATTGGCCCTCGCGCTAAGCGTAAGGCTCATTCGCGTCCGTCTTAAGCCATCCAGGGCAGGGGAACGTAAGGCTGGTTCAAGACGGACGATGTATTTGCAGATGAAAGACGCATTGCCCTTCTCTGCGTCTCGCAGGATCCTCAACTACAACGCGATCGAACAAGTGGAGGGCTGGGCCTTCAACGGATCGCTCATCGCCAAACTGTGAGTGTGATTGGCGCCACCAGTACTGTCTCTACGCGCACGGAAGGGCAAGGCTTAAAGTTCAAGGCCGGAGGACATAACTCAAGCGAGAAAGTGCCCGGTTCCTTAGCGCAAGGTTCAAGATATTAGGCTCACTCATACCTAAAGGTCCTAGATTTAAAATCCAACGGTGAGCGGTCATATCGAAGGCCGAAAGTTCAATGTCCGTTGCACAAGGTTCACAGCCCATCGCCAAGGTTTAGAGCAGAAGCCCGGAATTGCAAGGTCTAGAGTTGCAGAACTCTTGTGATTAGTTTTATTGAGAATATTTAGCGACCTCTAGTTAAAAATACGGGCACTGAGAAAACATTGGACATTGGACTAAAATTGTGTCTAATGCCTGGGGCTGAAAAACGTCTCCATAGCTCCATCCCTGCTAAAGATTGTATGGTTGATTGGTTTCAAATTTAGCATCATAGAGGCAACAACAGTCTGTATTTTTTTCGTTTCGTTCCCTGGCAGCGCGAATATGGGATCGTACGATTTCTCGGGGGATTAATGTTTCTGAGCATTTACGTGGAGTTCTTTACGGGACAAAACTGAAGCGCCACACAAGATCTTCTGCTCTTTGAAACTCCCCTGCCCAAAGCCGGGATTGAATCTGAGAATTGAACTTTTTAAATGTGTGCGCTTACTCCATTTTACCAGTGGGTCGTATTTGTTGAAAATATTAGATCCTACTTTATCGTAATGGACGCTTTTTACAGACGATTGAGACCTCGGTCCTTGGTTCTCGGCCAGGACTTGCCCTTCCTTGCCGAGCCCTTCCAGAGCCTTGTGTTGCCCTGCTATATCTTGCCTCCCATTACTCTACCCCGATGTCCCAGTTCCGCATGTTTTCTCTTGCTCTTTCACGCCTTGCTTCCCTTTGGCTTTTTTTACATGTTTTGCCACGCCTCAACTTAACTGAGATTGGGCAGGGTGGATATGGGTTTGGGTAGATATCCTAGATTTTAAGAAAACGTAAAGACTACATTTCTCCTCATAGTACGTCACCCAAAGGTTCTTACTGCTTTTGACGTTAAGTAATGAAATGAAAAAACTCACTGCTTGGTCTGCCTTATCTTGATCTTGATCCCGGTCTTGCCTTACCTTGGTCTTGACCTATCATTCCGTGCCCCGTTCTGACCACCCCCGTTTTTCCCTATTTTGCCCCGTTCTGCTTACTATTCCTTGCCCTGTGTTGCCTTCCGCTGCCTGGCCGGGTCAGGCTTGGCCTTGCTTTGCTTTCCTCGCCTGGCCTTGAATCGTGTGTATGTGTACGTGCGGTTGCGCGTATGCGAGTGTGTGTGTGGGCGTGGAGAGAGAGAGAGAGAGAGAGAGAGAGAGAGAGAGAGAGAGAAAGGGAAAGAAAGAAAGAGAGAGAAAAAGAGAGAGAAAGAAAGAGGGAAAGAGAGAGATAGAGAAATATATCAGTTTCAAGATATCCGGCTCACTCATACCTAAAGGTCCTAGATTTAAAATCCAACGGTGAGCGGCCATGTCGATGGCCGAAAGTCCAATGGCCGATGGCCGAAAGACCAATATATATATATATATATATATATATATATATATATACACACACACACATATATGAGAGAGAGAGAGAGGGAGGGAGAGAGGGTGTGTGTGTCGCCTCGTCCATGCATCGTCTGCGCAGGAGCCTGCGCGGCAACCGGGCGCTGCGGAGTCTGGCGGCCGACGCCTTCGCCGGCCTGCGCGGCCTCCACGACCTGTAAGTGCCGCGCCGCCATCCCACGTGCGCGTGGTCCAATGTGTTTAACTAGTGGGATTAAGTTAGTGATTTCGACACGACAATATCACAGCAGATTGGACTTGCTTCTTTCGCGTCAAGTGAAAAGTGAGACTCCGGCCTTCAGCCTCGACGGTTAACATAGAACATCCCATACAGACGCGGTCCAACTTGACTCGCATCGCTCACGGAAGTACTAAAGAATATCTCTATGAAAATAAAACTCATCACACATCCTTTTGGGTATAAATAACTTGCTGTCCATTGACTTCTTATGTTTCAATTTTGAATCACTATTATAGTTAATTCATCAGATTAAAACCCGTTCTTCAGAAAAATGACAATTTTTGAGATGTCATTTTTCTTATGCACCGACGCATTCGTGTGACGAGTGTATTTAGCCATAAGCGTCAGCATCAGACACGTTAATAGTGCATCCAGGGCGGGTGGCACAATGAAATCTTCCTCCATGCAGCATGCCTTGCCACACGGAGGTCTTAGAGTTCGAATCTCGACGTTGGCGGATTTTTGAGACTAGATAGATCGAATTCAGCCGCTGTCTGGAAGAGAATTTTAGCGTCCGACGGCTGTGGTAGGTAGTTTTCCGTCGTTTCGGGAATGCCAGAGAGGTACCCTAACAAACGCGTCACAGCCCGCGATCTTTCTTTCCTCTGCCTAGTCCTATCTTCTTCTCCTTACTTACACAGTTTCACACAACAATACTAGAAATATCGGGGGACTAATTGGCAACTTAAAGCTTGACCATGCTGGAGTTTGGCCCGCTTGGAGAGATACTTGGCGTGGAAGTCCACGCAAGCTGCCATTCAGATTGGCGCCGGATCTCACCATCCAACAGGGTAGTAACACCATCAACGCCAGACAAAATCATTCACTACACTATCGGGCCATATGATCATAGGAGTTGCCATGCCCGCAAACACCAGTAGATCAGAGTCTGGAGGAGAATTCTAGCGGCAGGCTGCTCTGATCGGTAGTTTTCCGTTGTTTCTCCAATCAACACCAGCCGAATGCCGGAGCAGTACCCTACCAAACGTGCCACGGATCGCGCGCGATCTTTCCTTCCTCTTCCTTGTCCTATCCTCTCCCCTTACACACACACTTACACTAACATGCACTACACTACCACATATTCCGGGAGACCGGTCGAGAGCGTAGAGCTTGTCCCGGCTGGGGCGGTGCCCCGTTGGTGGGAGAGTCCAGGTTAGGGGGAAACCCCACTACCGACGGTAGGTCGGCGCCGGATCTCGCCATCCAGCGGGGGAAGATCACCGCCATCTCCCGCGAAAAAAATGCACTACACTAACGGGACCAATGACCAAAGCGGTTGACGCGCCCGGAAACACGAAAAAAACAAACCAAACCAGTAGATCAGTCAATCAATTGGTCAATATGCGCACGTGCCATTTTTAGTTCCTTTTCACGACCCTAATTGCGCCCTGAGCCCGGGCATCCCTGCCCACCTTGGCCACGTGGGCCTCCCGGAGGCAGTGGAGTGGGTGGTGAGCGCGGGGCGTGGGCGGGGCTGCGCAGGGACCTGTCGGAGACGGCCATCGCGGCGCTGCCCACGCGCGGCCTGCAGGGCCTGGAGGTGCTGCGCGTGCAGGGCACCGCCTCGCTCACCGTCATCCCGTCCATCTACAACTTCCAGGTGCCCAGGACTCTTTTATTTTCATTCTCTGCTCAGGCTGTAAATCGACGTGGCGTTGACACTCGTCACTTACTATTTGTATGACGATAAATGTGGAGCGTGATTCTGCGACAGTGTTGTTTGAATTAATAATAAAGAAATATTTATTGCTATTATATTATTATTATATACTATACAGTGGTGGCGGTTCATATCGGTTTTAACACGGTTCAGCTACAACCAAATATTCTCGCTATTTATAAACGATGAATCAGAATTCCTGTCGAACCTTCATGTCTCATTCATCATGATTGAAGTGTATTTTTGAAACATAAATTCCATTTAAGCTAGTCTCGACATCTGACTTTTGAGAAGATGAATCGTCACTGATGTACAGTAGTAATGATAAATGGGACTGAAACCTCTTATATCGGATAAGAAAAAATTTAAATAATCCAGAGTTCAACAGATAAAGGATAAAATCCAAAAATACAAACAACAAAACACAAAATAGATAAATAAACATTTTTACAGCAATATCTGGCCCAACTAAAACAGGTGGCATTGAGAATGTTTGACGTGCGAATCCACTGATTAACGAATTCTGGGAAGCCCAAATATTCATAGAGTCGGTGGGAGCCTAGCCCAGACTACACGCCCCCTCGCTGCTACAGAAGCAACTAATTTGGAAACTGTGTGTTCCGTTTGTGGGTGGATTATTTTGTTGTTTCTTTTCTGACCAAAGTTGACCGAGAAAAATCTTCCTTATTTAAAAAAATTTTCCCAATAAGGAATTGTAAAACGTGTTTTAATTATTTTCCTTGGACTAATAGGCTCCTTTTGGGAGCTGCTGATACACATAACCGCTTAAGAAATACTTGTCATGTTACTCTCAATCTTCTTGATAGAAAATCTGGTATTGTTGAGTGCCTAAGGTTGCGTTAATGGCAGTCAGCTCGTGATTTATTTATAAGCAAATGAGCTCACCCCGTTTACAAAAATATTAATGATTGCTTGTGTGCTTTTTTAATTGAATCCCACACTTTTATTCCAATTTTGATGAATTTTTACAATCTTGACCAACGATACAACAGGAACGTCATTGTATAAATGATATTTTGAAAACTATACACCTTTCCCATTTCCACACTTTAAAGCAGAATAACTTGGATGCAATTCGCAATGCATCCAGTTGAGAGGCTGTTAAGCCATTGCAGTGATGAGGTGTGCGTGTGTGTTGCAGCACCTGCGGGAGGCGTGGCTCACCTACTCCTTCCACTGCTGCGCCTTCCGTTTCCCAGGCGCCCGACCCGCGGCGCCACGCGCTGCACCAGGTGAGGCGGGAAGCCGCTGCGCTAGCCCACGCCGCCGCTCCTGCCACCACGCCCCCGCCTCCCGGCCCCGCCCCCCGCCCCCGGCACCGCCCCCGGCACCGCAATCTTTTCCTCTCGCTCCACTGTCCCCATAGCATTCCCTGTCGCCTCGCCTCCCTCACAGCCATCGTCACCACACCACCACCGGGAGCGGTAGGTCAGTGCATCAACTGATGTCACTGCAGCGCCTCTGACCAGGAGGTCCTCGGTTCGAGTCCTGACGGCGGCAGGATTTTCGACACTAACTTTTCAGCTAGGTCGAATTCAGTCGCTGTCTGGAGGAGAATTCTAGCGGCCGGCTGCTCTGATCGGTGGTTTTCCGTGGTTTCTCCGATCAACACCAGGCGAATGCCCGAGCAGTACCCTATCACACGGGCCACGGGCCGCGCGCGATCTGTCCTTCCCATTCCTTGTATTATCGTCTCCCATTACACACACACTTACACTAACATGCACTACACTACTACATATCCCGGGAGACTGGTCGGGAGCTTAGAGCTTGTCCCGTCTGGGCGGTGCCTCGCTGGTGGGAGAGTCCTGGTTAGGGGGAGACCCCAGTAGCCGACGGTAGGTCGGCGCCGGATCTCGTCATCCAGCGGGGGAAGATCACCGCCATCTCCCGAGAAAAAAACATACTAACACACTAACAGGACTAATGACCAGAGCAGTTGACGCGCCCGGAAACATGAATCAATCAGTCACCACACCATTGTCAGCCCGTCACCCCTTACCGCTGCCTCCGCAACTACCGCCAGTAGTTCATTATTATCATTTTTCTAAAATAAATATAATTTTTGTTTTTCATATTCAGAGTAGTTTCTAGTAGTATAAAACTGTAAAGCAGTAGAAAATATTTTACTTGGCATTTAAACATCTGTATCAATTTTAATAATGCCGCCTGGTAATATGCTGTAAAATAACGTACAAGGATAATGAGACGTGGCTCCTGTAGTTCCGGAAAAAATTGGTCGTTATGTGAGGTGAATGTTTGATTAAGGTTATGATGTTCCGGGAACCGTAAATTAAGTCTCAATATGCTAAGTCATGTTTACTTTTTTATTTCATTAAAATAGGGATTGCCGATTTGACGTTGTATTAAGAAATTGGAACGGCAACTTGACATTGATTTTTGATTATGGGATTTCTGGATTACGGTGTTCTCTGTAAAAAAGAATGAAACAGATTTTCTCTACTCGTTTTAAAATTAAATTCTTCTAAGCATTCTTTTAAAGCTGACGTAGTGCATGCCTTCTTCAGTCTGACCTCTGCAATTTTCTACTAATGAAGGCTCATTGCCCCCACAGAAGTTCAGCAGCACAAAACGAGTTCAGTCCTTCACCATCTTTTCACCTTTGCTCTCTTCCTTTTGGAATTCAAAGCAGGGTCGTCAGACAAAAGAACCCACGAATAACCTTCACTTGGCTTTCGTGCACGCGGCGTGCTCCGCTAGCCGTTCACAAATTTGCACAGACGGGATGCAGGCTGGCATGCGAATGCTGCAGACTCTGCAAATAAAGGCGAAGTGAACGTGTTATTATTTCATCAAGACGGACGAATTAAAATAATGTTATGTGAAACATAAATTAATCCCCGGCCCGATAAGAAATTCTAAATGTTACTATTCAGCGTAATCTGACTCCTCCTTTCGCAGGAGTGTTCTAAGTGAACAGAAATCTCCTTAGATCCTTCCGCTGACCGTTCAGGTAATCACCTAATCGTTACCCTTCAGATGACGTCACCTATATTGGCGAATCTTCGATTGATTGGTTGTTTGTTAGTGATTCCGGGCGCGTCAATAGCTTAGGTCATTAGTTCCGTAACTATAGTGCATGTTTTTCCTCGTAAGATTGCGGTGATCTTCCCACGCTGGAGCGCCTTTGACCGGGAGGTGCTAGGTTCGAGTCCTAACGGCGGCAGGATTTTCGACACTAGCTTTTCAGCCAAGTCGAATTCAGTCGCTGTCTGGACGAGAATTCTAGAGGCCGGTTGCTCTGCTCGGTAGTTTTCCGTGGTTTCTCCGATCAACACCAGGCGAATGCCGGAGCACTACCCTACCAAACGGGCCACGGACCGCGCGCGATCTGTCCTTCCTCTTCCTTGTCCTATCCTCTCCCCTTACACACAAACTTACACTAACATGCACTACACTACCACATATTCCGGGAGATCGGTCGGGAGCTTAGACCTTGTCCCGGCTGGAGCGGTGCCTCGCTGGTGGGAGAGTCCTGGCTAGGGGGAAACCCCACTAGGCGACGGTAGGTCGGCGCCGGATCGCGCCATCCAGCGGGGGAAGATCACCGCCGTCTCCCATCCAACGAAGATCTCGCCATCCAGCGAGGGAAAATCACCGCCATGTCCCGAGAAAAAACATGCACTACGCTAACGGGACTAATGACCACAGCAGTTGACGTGCCCGGAAACACAAAAAAATCGATCAAATTCCCCCGCTGGATGGCGAGATTCGGCGCTGACCTACCGCCGGCTAGCGGGGTTTCCCCCCTAACCAGGACTCTCCCACCAGCGGGGCACCACCTCAGCCGGGGCAAGCTCTAAGCTCCCGACCAGTCTTCCGGAATAGGACACGGAGGAGGAAAGAAAGATCGCGTGCGGTCCGTGGCCCGTTTGTTAGGGTACTACTCCGTCGAATCTTTGAAATGAGCCTCGTAAACAAGGTGTTTTCCTGAAAGTAGGTTCCGCAACCAAATGGCCGTTTTGGAGGCGGCCGCTTCTTTGAGATGGTCGTTTGAACAGGTTTCTGGTATATAGTGTGTGTGCGCGTTTTTGCAAAAGCGTGCGCGACTGTTTCCGCGTTGCAGGAGTACGAGGCGGCGGCGCGGCGACGCTGCCGACAGAACGCGTCGACCCCCGCCCCCACGCCGGCCCTCGCCGCCCCCGCCGCCCCCTCCGTGCCCGCGCGCGCCCGCCGCGCGCTCCGCCGCCTGTGGGGGCTGGTGGCCGACGGCGCGTGGAGGGACGACGACGACGGCGACTTCCTGAGCGACGGCTCTTTCGCGGCCGCCGCCAGCGCAGAGCCCGACTACCGCCTCCGACACGACGGATACGACAGCGACGGGGAGGACGACGGTAAGGGCCAGCTGAGGTGGCTCAGGGAAACTGCGTCTCTGACCGGGATGTCGTAGGGTTCGAGTCCCGACGGTAGCGAATTTTCGACACGATATGCATTGGTCGAATTCCGACGTTGGCTTGAGAATTCTAGCAGCCGGCTCCTCTCATAGGTAGTTTGTCATAGTTTCTACAAGCAATCAGTGGCGTCTCCTGCTCAGTGAGCATGGGGATGAGATCAGAGTTTTACGCATTAAACAAGGTATACCGACATGAACAAAGTATAACAAGGAATAAACAACGTAAAACTTCATGGTATAATGAGCTTAAACTTCACTACAGTGGTATCACTGTAGTGACATTCAAGCTCTCGATTGGATGACACTGTCACAGCTGATAAAGTGTCAACGGACCAAATGTTTTCATCGAAGTATAGACCAATGAAGATATGTATAAGTATTCCATATTATGATTTCCATACCCCCGACGAGGAAAACGTCGATACGACCTTGGTTCTTCCAGAACAAGTAGTTTATGATCACATGTTAAATTGGGGCCTATAATGTAATTTGTAAAATCACTGCCAAGAGATGGGGATTGTTTAAGATATCTGTGTTCCAAGTTCCCAAAACTGTCTGAAGCCAAGTTAAAAGAGGGAGTTTTCCCTAGCCCCGACATAAGAAAACTTCAAACTGATCCCCTGTTTATGGAAACATTGGGAGACAAGGAAAAATAAACGTAGGACTCTTGCAAGAATGTAGTGCACACGTTTTTTGGGAACACTAAGAACCCTGACAACAAAACCATTGTACAACGCATATCTCGTAGCGAATGAATCTCAGGGATTCAAGATGAGCTTAAAAGTTCATTTCTCACACTCCTATACAGACTATTTTCCTGAAAACGAGGGAGCATAGAGTGAAAAACAGGTTGAAAGATTTCATTAGAATGCCCGCGATTTGAGAAACGTTTTCAAGGAAAATGGGATGTCAACATGTTCGCAGACTACTGTTGGATGTTCAATCGAAAAACCGAAGAAGGAAACAGAAAACGAGTTCGGAGAAGCATCAAAGAAAAAAAAGGGGGTTGACCTAAAAAAAGAAGAGTAGATCTAAAATTATGTATAAATATGAGAAACAATTTCTTGAATACGTGTAAGAAAATAAATGTATATAAATGTTTTTATTAAATATTTGCTTTTATTTTTCAAGAAAACCTATACGTGGTGAAGTGTTGTGGAAGTTATTTTTAGCATGTGTGACCTTTAAAACATATGATTAGCAAAAGTATCCCATGAAGGTGACTAATTTTGTCCGATCCGTATAATTCTATGAAATTTTTATTTCAATTTTATATTCAAAAATTTTGTATTACCTGAATAGGCAGAAAAGCGGGCCCGATGGTCCGAGTCTCGCCACATCAAGTCACTCATTAATACTAAAATTACTACTTCCTTTTCTCAAATAATATTTATGGAGTACAATGTGCTAACAAGGGAATATTATACAATTTTTTCCACTGGTTTTTACTTTCTCGTATGCACTTGTATATATCGGAGTAATATACGTAGTATAGAGAAAGTTATGCTGCAAAAAATCGATTTCGAGATTTCAACGGAAATACACACACCCCAGATACCGAAAAAGTGTTTTTTTAATACACCAGTCCGTCCGTCCGTCCGTCCGTCCGTCCGTCCGTCCGTCCGTCCGTCCGTCTGTCCGTCCATCTATCTATCCGTCTGTGAACACTGCCAGTGCCTAAACCACACGTGCGATCTTTTCCAAATTGAAGAAACCCCTGCCCTGCTCTAGTTGAAGCTTTGAAATTTTGAAAAACATTCTTTAAAATTTGGGGATTTACTTTCCGTAAAGCCTCCTGGATGGCTTCAAAATTTTCAATGAAAATTTCTAATTAGGAGGATATTTCACTCTTCTTGAAGCCTATCATTTTGTTTTTTCAAAAATAAACAAAATGTAATTTTTTTGACTTGTGTCTCACGTCGGTAATATTTTCTTCACATTATTAGATTTATGAGTGTATGTGCTTTAAAATAAAGTCTTGAAAACTCAACAGTTTTCTGTAAAAATGAGCTCATAATTCCGCATTTTCAGAAAAGCTCAAACGCCATTTTCTCCAAAATTGCTCAAAATTTGTTCTTCAAATTTTTGCAACGAATATTGGTAATTGCACTGTTTAATATGACGTAAAGTTCATTTTGATGTTTTTTTTTAAACTTACACAAATTTAATTTTTTTGAAATATGTCTCACGTCGTTAATATGCACATTTCCATCGATTTGTATACATTATTACATTTATGAGTGAAAGTGCTTGAAATGACTTCAAACGAAGTTTTCCGAAAACTTAATTGATTCCTTATGAAAAGGGGTTTCAAGTTTGGCTATTACGGTAATACTAAATCTCCATTTTCTTAAAAACATCTATAAAAGTTTCGATGAAAATTACTATTTAGGAGGATGTTTCTCTCTTCTTTAAAATTGTTGAAGTCATATTTCGGTTCTACTATTATGATACCGAAAAGTTGAGAAAATGTCAAGAAAATGCACAATCGGTGACGATAGATAGCTGGCCAGAGAATGGAGCAAAACCAGTCCACACCAAGAAAATTAGAAAAATTTACTACGAGAAAGTCTGTGCCGTTCTGCTGCACCTCTAGTTTTAAAACCCGGGAGCGGTAGCTCAGTGCATCAACTGATGTCACTGCAGTGCCTCTGACCGGGAGGTCCTAGGTTCGAGTCCTGACAGCGGCAGGATTTTCGACACTAGCTTTTCACCTAGGACGAATTCAGTCGCTGTCTGGAGGAGAATTCTAGCGGCCGGCTGCTTTGATCGATAGTTTTCTGTGGTTTCTCCGATCAACACCAGGCGAATGCCGGAGCAGTACCCTAACAAACGGGTCACAGACAGCGCGCGATCTGTCCTTCCCATTCCTTGTCCTATCCTCTCCCCTTACACACACACACACACACACACTAACATGCACTACACTATCACATACTCCGTGAAACCGGTTCAAGAGCTTAGAGCTTGTCCCGGCTGGGGGGTGCCCCGCTGGTGGGAGAGTCCTAGTTAGGGGGAAACCTCACTAGCCGACGGTAGGTCGGCTTTAAATCACCGCCATCTCCCGAGAAAAACATGCACTACATTAACGGGACTAATGACCAAAGCAGTTGACGCGCCCGGAAACACGAAAAATCAAATCAAATCTAGTTTTAAAATGTGTTACTGTACTCCTTTCTATGTTGTCTATTATGCCCGCAGTGTCGTCGTCGGAAGAAGAGGACGAGGAAGAGGAGGAGAGGGCGATATGGCACGACGTCCTGGAGCCGGCGGGGAAGGGATCGGGGGAGGGGGAGGGGACGGAGCCGGGTGCGCACCAACACCTCCACCGCCACGACCACGTGGAGTCGGCGGAGGCGGAGGCGGAGGGCGCGAGCGGCGTCTTCCACCACACGACGCTGCGCCCGCGCCGCCGCCACCACCTCTGCGGCAACCTCTCCGCGCGGTGAGCCCCGCCTTTCATTAGTGATTCCGTCAACGTTCCAAAGCTCATTAGTCCTGTAAGAATAGTCCAACCTTTTGTCGCGGGAGGTGGAGATGATCTTTTCCCGCTGGATGGCGAGTTACCTGGGACCATTTCATCAATTCGTCAATATTTTTTTTACAACTGAATGGCGGATTTTTCTACAATTTGTCGGTACACTATGCAGTTCTCAGCGAAAAGTCTGATTGTTGATCGAATTTCGGTACCGATAGTCCTCTAAACAAAATTATCGAATCGGTAATGGATATGCGGAAGTCATCGCGATTTGGAAATTTCTTGTTAAGGCCGCTCCTATTTCTTGCGTATGTTAATATATTATTAACATACGCAAGAAAAAGGAGCGGCCTTAACAAGTTTTCCTGAGGGAAAACAGACGTCACATAATGATTGTCGGATAGAAAGTCATCAATTGGAACTCGCTTTGTCCGACCGCGGAGAAATGTCCAAATCGCGATGACTTCCGCATATCCATTACCGATTCGATAATTTTGTTTAGAGGACTATCGTGAGGAACTAAAGCTTTAGAAAAATCTATAACGATTGCATCAACTCTTTTTCCTTGGCCGAGTGAATTGTGAATGTCTTCTAAACGCTCCAAGACAAAATCAGGTTTATATATTAATAGTATCATTAACGTTTTCGTTTCATACTCCTGTACTAGGTTTCTTTTATTTACAAGTAATATACTGGATGTAAGGGGAGAAAACATGAAAATGAAAAATATGAGCTTAAGACAATTTTAAGCATATTTTCTCTAATAAACCATTCGGATATTCTGAGTGGCTGAGCCGCAATGAGCACTCAAAAGTTGGTTAAAAAAATAGTTTCTAGGCACAACTTGTCATTTCTAAAGCATACCATACACTCCAAAAACATGTAAATTGTTTATTATTTACAAAAGAAATGAATATATTTATTCTGAAAGAAAAATTAACCGAGAAATGATGAGGTAATTGAATTGTGTAAATTGGGTGGGTTAAAATTGACTTAAGAGCTTTTTTCCCCCAATTTTCGACGTTTCCTCCTGGGACACCTGTATATCGTATGTAAATAAAAGTTGAATGGTGTAGGGGCCAGAAATGTGCTTGGTCATCGTCTTTCAGTTGACATAACTAAGTATATACCTATGTTAAGTGGAGAAAAAATTATTTGTAACCCAGTGTTCACATTGGACATTCTTTTTAACTAGCATCTGCTAGTTTAATATCTATGAATTGTATGATCGCCTTTTATGCACATGTATAGGTATTTAATTATTTGTGAGGGGAAACATTTTGTTTGAAGTATTTTCCTGTTGCTGTGCGGCGGTTGTTCTCAAATATTGGTTAATCATATAAATACGTTATTAAGTATGTGTATTTTATTATTGCGGACAAGACATATCTTTTTTTTGTATTACTACTTTAAGTCCTACAATTTAATACAGTGTAACAATATTTATTTTAAATAACCTTCTATAAGTTCCTTACTTCTTAAATATGTGTAATTATTGCTGTTTTAACTTGTTAGATTTTTTACGGGGACATGGCCCTCCCTTTCAAAGCATACGCCCTAAAGAGGTCTTGGGGGACCTTTTTGGGCAGGTATTCCTGTTGCCGCCCTTTAAGCAACTCGGTGTTATTCTCACTTTCTCCGCCAGATGTCGGAGGTTTCTGTTTGGGGGATCTTGTTAGATTGGGAAATTGCCGAAGGGATTTAATTTTACTGGGAAGCTGCCAGGGTTCTCTTACACGCCACCGGCATGACATAGCAACTGTGGGATTTTTCGCACTTCGAAACTCCACGCACCTCAGGTGGGATCGAACCAGCGCATGGGCGGCTCAGAGACCAATAAGCTAATCACTGGCTTAACGAGGCGCAATTTCCACAAAATAAACTAGTAACTGGATACCACAGATGACTAACCTACGATAACATCAACACAGCATCAATGTGTATCGACATACTTCCACGCTGTGGTAAACAAATTAGTATTCTTGTGATAATTCATGAACCAGAATTCAAATTTATTATTAAATTTATTTGTAGAAATCGAGATTCTTAATACTAGAATGTAAATGAACAAATGATACAAAAGCCATTATTCAAGAATATATGTCTTAAAATCAAATGTAGGTTAGTCAACGAAAATGGTTAAATATTAACAATAAACAAATGTTCAACCATACAAAAAAATAAAAAAAAATAAATGTGATTAGAAGTACTACACAAGTAAGGATACGCAAGTCATATGTTCAACAGTTAAATGAAGACCTTGAAATAAGCTAAATAATGAATCAGAGTAAAAAAAAAAATAAAATTACTAATCTTTCTATTAAACACAATTTTTAATAAAAAAAAAACAAAATAATTGAAGAAGGGAAAACCCAAACCCTCTAACACCACCTCTAACACCACTCTCTCACAAAATCGTGTTGTTTTATAAAGTTGTGTTACGCATATAAAACTCTTGGAGAGGGGGTGTCACCTAACTTGTGACAGGCGAGGTGAACAATTTGAAAGTATCAGCTGTGCGGGCCGGAGTTCCCCCTTTTCTCTCACCCATCCACTACTTTCCATTTAACGGCAGAGTCCAAAAATCAAGCGTCTGACTGTTGAGGTCCTTCCTTTTCCCTCCATAGCAGCCTTATTCAATTGGTAATGACAAGACAAAGCGTTTGACACTGTTTGTAGCCAGACTCTTCAGGAATATTCGGAAAGAAATCTATAAATTGTGTTTTCAGGACATCAATGCATCTTCAGAGATAAAACACTCTGAATTACTATTTTGTCTTTCGCTCTTCTGTTTTTCAGAGCGTGAATCGTTTCGACTTGACTAATCACATTGACAGATATTAAATCTTCATTTTATAATGAAATATAAACGTTTTAAAAAATCTACTGATACTTTTTCATGTAATTTCATATGGCCGAGGATGGACGAGGAATTATGTTAAAAAATTTTTAACTTGCATAGATTAAATGAATTGAATTAATTAACTTGTATAGATTAAATGAAAAAAATTTACTTTAAGTATTTATCGCCCAAAAAGTTCATAAATTGGAATGTAGTATAATTTTCAATAACTTTCATGAAAATACCTACCAAATGCGTCACAGTATTTTAGTCGTAAGAAAAGCTAACTAAATCGAACATGAAGCTGACGTAAGTCTAATGATACCATAAGCTGAATACATTGTGCCATAGATAAATATATATAACATATTCCCAAAGTTCGACTTTTATTTTTTTCTTGTTTTTGTGGGATCGTGTTTTTTTATTTACACAACTTGACTCGTCAATTACATTGTTTACAAGTCATTCACTCTACCCACATTACACAACCTCGGTTTGGCCGTGACCGCGGCTGACAACGCTAATCCTGCTCCGCCGTCTCTAATGAAGCGAACTTGGTGCCCCGCCCCTTGCAGCACTCTGCGGCCACCGCAGCCGGGGCCTGTTGAGCCGCCCGGCAGGGGGGAGCCCACCTGTCAATTAGAAGGCCGTTTAATTTTCCACGCGAACAAATGCAGTTTCCACCGCTTAATAGAAAATTTGCATTTAAATTGAATCGCGTTCGACCATTCGGCCAACACCTCTTTCTTACAATCTTCGATTCAAATTCGACTTTTAAAAGACCAACTATTGTTTTCTCGAGGAATCAAAAAGTACAGAATATTTTCTATTTTTGTAGGCTCGGATAACATCTCGATGCGAAAGTAATGGGAGGAAATAGTAGATATGTAATCGATTCGCCATCACTTATCAACAAGGTAGTATATGAAACCAAACATGTGTTCACTACTAGTTAATTTTAATGAGAGAGCAATTTTGCGATGAAATTTTTTTATGCATATATTCCAAATCCATATACTTCCTTATATATTAGTTAACGTTGTTTCCATTACCATTGAATGGAAGGACATAACATCCCTCACGCGCCTATATTTTGAAATGACCCTCAGAGAAGTCACTTGCTCCAGTCGCCTTGTTATTAAATCGAACTCTTGAAATGTTCTGTTCTTACAGTAGTTCCCGAAATACGTAAATTTCAACAGGCCATCTCAAACTTATAGTAGTCGCACCCTACTTTCAAACAGTAGACAACGCGGACTGTGAGGCCGCACGTAAACTTTAAAACGAACTTCATGCTCGTGCATGAGCATGCGTTAATCTGTCCAACATTTTTTGTGTCAGAGGGGCTGTGATTCTTGGGGAGATAATAGTGTAGTGGACATGGTAACAAGTCTCTGAACCTAAGAGAGTTCGTTTCCTAGCGGGGACAAAACTTTTGGGAATTGGAAACCCTTCTGCGGGCTTCATGAAGTATTGTAATATTACGATTACCAAATAGTGTGTCCTGTTTTCATTATTAGTACGTCATGGTATCACTATTAGTACGTCCTGTTATCACTATTAGTTTTAATTCAATTTTTTGCTTTTCATTTTGTTTGCATTTAATCAGTTTTCTGTTTCTTATATAATTTTGTTAATGCGTTTTAGAAATGGCGTTTAACTGATGCCAATGTTATTTTTGATTTGAGCGAGATAGCGGTTTCCTAGTACTCACGGTTCAAGTCACGTCTTATTGCGATCGGTGAGCTGAAGAATACCTGCATTAAGAGTGGACTGAGAATATGCCAAGCTTCAGAAAAAAAAATTCAGAATTTCGAAGGGAATATTGATGACTAAGCAAGGGCAGCCAGTTTTGCCCGCATGGGTATTCGTGTTCCTACTATTCCTCGCGGGCGATGCCACTCAAAATTGTCACTGCAACGGGCAACGAGGGAAATTTGGGCGCTGAAACATTTCTGGGAGATAGGTAACTGAATTACAATGAGGTTTCTATTAAATAACTGGTTTAAAGGCGCTCATTAATTGGAAAACAGAAAAATTCGTAATGAGAATTTACTGTGAATAGAATTATAGGGAGTCCCACCAACTATGGGCCACCTCATAACTTCTAAACGGTTCCCGATATCGAAATGCAGTTTTCGCTTAACAATGCGGAATCATGGGAATGTAATGTGCGGTAGAGATATAATTCGAAATATTTTTAGTTTTCGAGAAATTTAATTATCTTTGTTTTTTTAAATGGAACCATGTATTTTTTCACTAGCGATAGATAATCATAAATAGACAAATGCAGTGATGTAACATACGATAATGTTTTGATAGTATTTTGTGTATAAAGTTATACTTTCAGACATGTGATTTCAAACTAAATGTACGAGATTTCCTGTTAGCAACGGTTGCAACTGTCGCATTTGGGGAAGGTTGCCTTCGCGGCGCCGGCACTTTTGCGAGAACAGGGGAAAGGTCACGAAGGCTACATTCCCTAAAAGCGACAGTGTCGACGGCTGCTAGAAGAAAAATTGCACGTTTAATATCAAATTTCAAGTCTCATAATATAAGTATATAAAAACGGGTTTATACATTTATATTATTATCGGTTTTTACATGTTTTAGAATACAATTCTTAAGTGATTAGATGTATCGGGAAAAAGTTTGTAAATATTATTTTATCGTATTAAAGGGATTGAAAAAAATGGTGTCTTTGCGTAAGAATTAGTGCTATTTACTAATTTAAAAGAATTTAATGAAATGGAGAATTAGTTCCCTATCAATTCGTGAACATTTTTTTCTTCATTTAATCCCAAAATATCAAAAAATACTAATACAGCCTTAGCAATCCGCTTGAATTCATGTAATTCCTTAATAATTACAAAGTTTATTTATTTATATATTTTACGTCAAAAAACAGCTAAAACTGCTAAACTGCTTTTGGGAAAAGTGAATTGTGTGCACATTTTCAAAATTCTGTGATCCCTACACTAAGTCATATACTACTTAAATTTTGAGAAAAAAAGCTCCCATGTAATAAAATCTATTTTCAAGGATAAATAAACAATAAATTTTGGCTCTCATCCACGTTGTCCTTCGGAATAATACTTCCTGCCGCGACAATATGAAGACGATAATTTGAATAATTGTGTTTCTCACTGAATTCTAGAAGGCGTGCACAGAAAATGAAGTTACATTTATGTCCAGATGCAAAACAAGGGGCCATCTCAGCATTTGCTCATGGATCAGGGAAACTGGACGAAAAACCTGATCGAGATGGGAGTCATTGACCCGGAGGCTGTAGTACAATACTTGTTTCAGGTTGTTTATACACATTTATACAGTCTAAATGGTAAATAATGTATTATGTATCATTGTAAAAATTAATGTTACTTTTCTTGTGATGCTCAGTATAGTCTCTAATTATATAGAAACTTAAATGTGAATGAACAAATAAAAGTTAATTGTGAATGAACTTAAGTTAATTATGTAATTTAAATTAATTAAATTAAATTTTCAAAAATTAAAAAGTATTGAAATATTTTATTGAACTTTCTCAAGAAATGTTTCAGTCTATCAGAACGGATATGCGGAGGTACGCTTTCGCTAATTGTAAATTGGGAGTCAGAAAATATTGCCTGAGAAGCGAGAAAAAATGAATATTACACAACACAGTCGCTTATTGTCATCATTCGACGACTTTCTTGCTAGCGAAATATCAAAATATTTTTGAAGATACCATTAGAATTTAGCTTCATGTTATCATGAAGTACTTGATAAATGTATTAAGAAGTACTTTTTTCGTTGGGACTCATCAGGGGTTTAACTTATCACACGATAAAGAAGTTATTTTGTTCTATGAACAAAGTTAAAATTAATAGTTTTTTTTACGAACGTTATTCTGGTGATTCCATCACCAAACAATCAGAAAACTAGACTGCACTACCCTACATGCCGTCCATAGATTTTATCAATCAAAATTTCGAAAAAACGTACTGCTAGCTCTGTTAGAAGATTATAATATGTAATTTCAGAAAATTGCCCATAATCGTTGCACTACGCAAAATTGCATGGAGTGGATTGTTAAGTGTTTAAAATAATAACTGAAATAATATAAATAACAGGTGCCTCACAAACTATGGTCAACCCTTGTAACTTTAAACTGTGTACGATATCGAAATGCAGTTTTCGCCCAACAGCACTGATGCATATGACAAGAAAAGTGCCGAGAAATATTGTTAGTACATTTTTATTTTTGGATAAATTGAATCATCCTTCATTTTTTAAATAGAAGTTTATAGTTTTTCGCGTGAAGTGAATAGAGCATGGAAGAGAGTAATAAAATGATTTTTCATTTTTCAATATTTTGAAAGAAATGTAGAGTTAAAAACTTACAGTGTAAAAAGTCCTCGTAAACTCAACACCAGACTACAAGATCAAAGGCCCCTAGTCAAAAAACAGATTAGAACCCCTCCTCTGTAGTAATAAACGAAAAACAAAAATAACCAAATATTTATATTTGACCAAATTATAATACTAAAATAAGTAGGAGAGTTTGATTAACTGGGCCAGATATGTTTTTTATTTTTTTATCTGAAGTTAGCCAAACTTATTACATAATAATATGAAGTTAATGTAATAAACAGTAATACAAATTATTAATTTTCTAGTTTTAGTAAATTTCGTGGGATGAATGTATTTAAATGAAGCTTTGTTGCCGAAAAACTGATCCACTGCAGCATGGGGGTAACTAATCCTTTTATTGTGGTGAAGTGAATTATTAAGAGTATGTTGAACACAGTTCTACAAGTATATTATCAATAGGGGACAGATTTTAATGAAATATCATTTTTACTTTTTTATATACGTTCATATACGGAGTAATGTACGCAGTATAGAGAAAGTTATGTAATTTTGCGCGAAAACGAAAAAGTGGAAAAATACTGTGGCTAAATTAAGAGAAAAAAGTCCTCTAATACGTGGTGTAGCCAAAATTCCTGTTTTGTTGGTTCTTAATGCCGAAAACACAATTCAAAGCGAAACGCCCGCCGTCTGTCCGTCTGTGAACACTACTAGCGCTTAAACCAAGCGTAGATTTTTTTTCAAATTGAAGAAACACATGTCTATCTATCTTTAGTTGAAGCTTTGAAATTTTGAAAAGCCTTACGATCATTCTTGAAATTTTCTTTAAAATTTTGCACAAAATTTTTTCTTTAAATTTATTATAATAATAGAGCAAAATAAACTTATGGCATAGGTTCTACTTTTAAGGTTAACTGGATTTTCGAAAATTGCAAAAGTTTGGATTTTTCTGGCGTCATCCCACAACTACAAAATTGCAGATTTTCCTTCAAATGAAATTTGTTGTCCATAATTGCTTCTTTCTTGGTATATTGTTTTGAAAATTTTAATAGTTTCTTCGCAATATGGCAAAAATATTTGCAATTTAAAAAAACAAAAAATTTCTGTCTTTCTCTCAGTAGCTCATATTTTCATTAGAGGCAATTTTTCACATTATTGTATTTATGTATAATATGTCTAAATAATGTTTAATAAAAGGTTTCGAAAATCAAAGTTTTTGTGAAAATGAGCACAAAATTCCGCATTTTAGAAACGCTCAAACGCCATTTTCTAAAAATTCCAATTTTTGCTTTTTACGTTTTCAACAGATAGTGCTAATTGCACAGTTTAGTATGACGTTAAGTTAATTTTCTGTAATCTTTCGTTTTTTTTAAAAAAAATACACAAATGTAATTTTTATGACCTCTCACACTATTAATATGCCATTTGCATTGATTTGTATACATTATTGCATTTATAAGTGGAAGTTTCCAATGACTTCGAAATAAAACTCAAGTTCTTTGAAAAGTTCAAATTCCTCCTTTACAGTAATGCTTAATCGCCATTTTCTTAAAAAAACAGCTTCAAATTATTCAATGAAAATTTCTATTTAGGACAAGGTTTTCCTCTTCTTTAATATTCTGGAATGTTAATATCTATATAGGTTCTACTATTTGGAAACCGAAAAGAAGAGAAAAATGTCAAAAATGTGTTTTGGGTGACGATAGATGACAGCTGGCGAGAGAATAAAGCAAGACTTAAAGCCAGTCCACACAAAGGAAATTAGAAAAATTTGCTACGAGAAAGTGTGCCATTCGGTAACACCTCTAGTTACCTTTTTTCGTTCTTTTTAAAATATTTTTCGCATATTTAATCTGTTTTAATATAATTTTAATAGTATTTAAAATAATTTTACGAGATCCAACGAATGTTCTTTACACAATTCCTGAGTAACCTATTCATTTCTTCGTTCACAAATTTTAATGTCAATCGTTGTATGAAATCAAAGGTTCCTTGACCTATAAACCATTTCGGGCGGAAAATTTCCGGAAACCAAAAATTGCAAGTGAAGTTCACTTTAACGAACGGAAGCAGCCATGATCATATCAGTAACGTATTCAACAGCTTTAGTAGTTCATCTGACCTCTTTTTGATTAATTTTGTATGTCATTTTATCTTTGCTTTTTTAAACATTTTAAAAACATTTTTAGAGTATTTTAATGATTACTCTTGGTACTGATTTAGGTTATTACAAAACCCAATACAGATTGATTTCGATTACCATTTAACAAAGTAGTATTGAATATTCATCACCGTCACATGCCGAACTCTATCACAGACGCTGAGTAGCAATGATGGTTATCATAGAATTTTGTATCGTGTTTAAACGCCACTCAGATGAGACAATAAAAAAAATTGCAACAATTGAAAATTTATAAACAATTTCCAACTTTTGCAAATCTAAAGGGGGGAGAGTCTCCCGATGCCCTAAAACCGAAAATTGTGAATTGACAATTTCGCAACAATTTATAATTTTATAAGGAAATTCGAAATATGCGTTAGAACGACCGGGAAGGGTCCGCAAATTGTGCCTGAAATGAGCATCTGAAAATTGCACTTCGACTGGAGTTACAAATCGATTGCTAAACGTTAGATCAATTGTTGCTAAAATGCTAAATATTTACGGGTCAATTGACAATAATTCTGGACGGAAACCCCCGCTGAGAAATATTTTTTCGTCGTGGCGAACGTGTAGACAAAATCTCTCCATCGGTAGGGAAATATGACTTATTTCCACCCCGTACGTAAACAAACTAGCCCCCTCCCCCTGAGGCAACTTCCTTTCCACCCCTTGGATGTTGCACCAATTACAGACAACTGTGGTTCTACCTGCTAGCGATTGGTCAACGCGTCCCTCCCCCTGCCCTCCCCCAGGCCGAAGGGTGTCCAAGTTTGTTGGCGCGGTGTGGAAGATAGAATTTTGGCCGACATTTTTTCTGAGGGAGAGTGATCTCTATGATTGGGGATAGAAGATTTTTAATTATATTAGCGATTTTATTGTGACAAGGGTTTTAACACTTGGGAGATATGAATTTTTATCTGAATGGGCACTTCATAGTTGGAGGCTGAAACAGTCTGTAATATCTGGTTGGTGTGTTGAGTGTGAATGTTATTTCAATATGATCAGCCAGTACTTCGGCTTTTGAATGTGGAGCGACATTTCGCCCGTTGTATTGAGTGGTGGGATGCTATTTTTCTTTATATTTTTATGGGAGTTCATCCATAAACTTCAGTATGCTCTCCGATTTAAATAATCGTGATTCTTCTTTTATCTTAACTAGTGGTGCTAAAGTAACACACACTTTCTCGCCCTTAGTAATACCTACGGAATACTATTTATACCTAAATTTCTCTCCGTATTAACACATCTCAGTGTTATCTCATCTCATCATCATTTTCTGTAAACCTCAAATTTGAGAAAAAATGTTTATGCCCCTATTTCAAAATATATCTTTAAGGAAAAGATTTTATGAAGGGAAAATCGTTTTCGTTAATATTTTAGTTGTAGGAAGACGCCGAAATAATTTCCAACTTTTGCAATTTTTGAAAAATCACGGTTTTCAACGAACATGAGACCTGCACCATTTTCTTAAACGTCCTTAACACTATCCAATAAGAAGGTTTAATCAAACACGATGAAGACTTTTTTTTGAAAATTTGGAAAATGTCTCAGAGATTTTATATAGAGCGCCCCCAAAATTAATATTTCGGTTTCAAATTCAAGAGACCGCGACACCAGCTCGACCGATTGCGGAGTATCAGTTTTGCAGGAAATCGGCTGAACGGTTTAGCCGCTACGGACTAGCCGCTAGACGGACGCACGGTCAAACGTTTCGTCGTCATTCGTTTTTTCAGTATCTAGGTCCTATAAAACATCGATTCTGACTACACAACGTGACACAATTTTTTCTAAATTAAGCAACTGATTTATCCACTTTTACGTTACCAGGGTCGTGAAATAAGAGTTTTCTGGCGAAAATTCCGTTTTTTTTCGCGCAGCCTTACTTGACATACGCTCTACCCAGTAGCGAGAAGTAAAAAGTATTATCTCCCAATGGTACCACAATAATATAATTATATTCTGATTATAGAGTCCAGTGATATCTTAACTAATAACGAAGGGGCGCCGCACTTGGCGGCGGCGATGGTGTAGCGATTAGCGTATCTGACTGCTATACCCAAGTTTGCGGGTTCAAACCCGATCGAAGCCGTGGATTTTTAAGGGCGAAAAAATCCTTCGTACGCCTTCCTTCGGAGGGGAAGTAAAGCCGGCTGTCCCATGTTAGTACATTTACTGCATGTAAAAGATCCTCAAGCCTAAATGATGCCTCTGAGGTAAATTCAAATCGCCTTTTTCGTCGCCCAAGTAATACCTTCTTTCTCTCATGATTGGTGAAAGGAGTGTAACGAAATTTACGTGGTCAGACGGAAGAGCAGGCCTCATGGCGTGAGTCTCGCCACGTAAAATAAGGCCAATTCAATTCACTTCAACCGTACGAACAACACTAGCCAGTGTTGTTCAGTATCCAGTGTTTTTTTTGTTTTGTTTTGTTTTGTTTCATATTCTCCAATGGATCTGACCTCTTTGCAAATTCAAACTTGGGGAAGGGTGTACTTTTTATAAAGTAAACCACATTTTCAAAAATTGTTTATGACTGGGATGGCTCAGAGCAACACCTTTTGCCATAGCAGTGTCTCCGATTGGGAGGTTCTCGGGTCCCAACGATGGCGTGTTTTCGATACTAGCTGTATAGCTAGACCGACAGCTCTCTGGAAGATAATACCCGGCTGCTCTGGTGTACTTTTCCTTGGTTTCTACGATTAATACCAGGCTAATTAACTTTGAGTGAGACACAAGCAACGGACAGTGGGCGATCTTTCCTTCCACATCATGGTCATGGTCTCTGATCTTACACACCTACACTTACATTTACATCTACTACAAATGTTCGGAGAGGAAGGAGGAACTGCACAAGCCGACGTTTAGGTCGCCGTCGGATCTGACATTTTAGCGGGGTAATAACAACTCTACCACTTCCTGGGATAGAAAATTCTCTACACTTACTGGATGAATGACCATAGCAACTGACGCGCCAGGAAGAACAAAATAATATATCGATCTATCAATCTCTCCCAGAACTAGCGCACGCGAGAGGGAATTCTTCCATATGGAAATACGATCCGGCTCTCTTTTCCACCATATCCGCATGAAGGGGAAATATATTACCGTATAAATGTGTTTTAATATAATTCGAGAAGCTTCACGTCTGAATTGAAGATACTGCGATGCTTCATCACGGAGAGTGGGTATTATACGCGCACGTTTTCTTGAGCTCCGGGTTACCTACCCCCACTCCTTTACGAACATCAGTTGAATTCTGATCAAAGAATAGCCGCAAGCGTTGTTGACAAAATCAGATATCCAGAAATGTTCCCCTCCGTGTAATAGACACTATTTTGCTTCAAAAAAGCTACAGATTCGATATAATAGTCCGGTCGTCGAAATGACCCAACTCCTTTTTTTATAATTTATTTATTGAGTGATTGGAAATTACACAGATCAGTACTAAATTACTATCTCATGTGCATTTGCTGGCTTACATTGTAACTTATACTAAACTTAACACTAAAAACTTAAAACTAAACTACCTTACTATAGGTGTAGGAAACTACAAGAGCCCCTACTATGAACAATTAGTAGAGAAAATGTTCAAGAACGCTTCGGAAGGAAATCTATTCTTAATTCTAGTAGGGAAGTCAATTATAGTGGCCAGGTTGTAGTGGACGGCTCGGTTAATTGTATTTAGGTTGGAGTAAACATTATTGGAAATATGGGCAATATGTTTGATGATCACCTCCCCCCCAACTCGTGGCGCATCCAGCACAAAGAGGGCTGGAGGGAACGTGCGCGGCTATTCCCGCGTCCCCGCTCCGTCTCCACCGCCCGTGGCGCGGCGTTGGCGCAGGGCGGCGGTGCGCTGCCGGCCGGAGCCCGACGCCTTCAACCCGTGCGAGGACATCATGGGCTCCTCGTGGCTGCGTGCGTGCGTGTGGGGAATTCCATCCGCTCCTGCGGGGCTGTACCTGCTGCTGCTGGCGTCTGCCGACGCGCATTCGCAGGGCGGCTACTTCAACTTCGCCTACTACTGGCAACAAGGTGAGGGCGCGGGTGCGGGCTAGCGATAAGACGAGTGAGGGCGAGGGCACGGACGAGAGTTAGGGCAAGGGTAAGGGGCGCAGGGTAAGGGCGCGGGGTAGGGGCGCGGGGTAGGGGCGCGGGGTAGGGGCACGGGGTAGGGGCGCGGGGAAGGGGCGCGGGGTAGGAGCGCGGGGTAGGGGTAGGGGCGCGGGGTAGGGGCCGGTAGGGGCGCGGGGTTGGGGCACGGGTGGCGCGGGGTAGGGGCGGGTGGGGCGCGGGTAGGGCGCGGGAAGGGGCGCGGGATAGGGGTAAGAGGTAGGAGCGAGGGGTAGCGGCGACACCGGGTCGAAAGTGGATGGCGATGGTCAATGGCAAGGAGGGGGCGATAGCGAGGACGAGGTTTTATTAGAAACCATACCTTACTTAACGTATTGAAAAGAAATTATAGCTAAAATTTGGAGGTTGTGTGGAACAAAAGCGAGAGTCAGGTCAGTGAAATGGTATATGGGATGATATAATGAACTAGAAATGCTACAGAATGGCACAGACCTATACATAGAATTTTTTTCCTATTTCATTGCCGTGGATTAGCTTTAAGGGCTTGCTCCAGTCTCTGGTCAGCTGCTATCTATCTCCACCGAAAGTACATCTTCTTGTAATTTTCTCAACTTTTCGGTTTCTTAATAGTGGAACCGAAATATGACTTAGACAATAATTAAGAAGAGTGAAACTACCTCCTAAATAGATTTTCATTGAAAATTTTGAAGCCGTTTAAAAAAAAGGCGATTAAGAATTTCTGTAAATGGCGAAATTTGAAGTTTTTTTTTCAGAAGGAATCTATAGAATTTTCGAAAATTTTCAACTAAAGCCCTTTTAAGCACTTCCTCTCACAAATGTAATAATCAATACAAATCGATGGAAATGTGCATATTAACGACGTGAGACATATTTGAAAAAAATCATTTGTGTAAAAGAAGAAAAGAATACACCAAAATGACCTTTACGCCACATTAAACAGTGCCATTACCAGTATCCCTTGCAAACGTTTGAAGAAAAAAATTTTGAGCCATTTTTGAGAAAATGGCGTTTGAGAGTTTCTGAAAATGCTCAATTTTGAGCTCATTTTTACAGAAAATTGTTGAGTTTTCTAGAAACTTTATTTGACATTATTTAAAGCGCATGTACTCATAAATCTAATAATGAGAAGAAATCATCTCCAATGTATTACCGATGTGAGAGGCATGTCAAAAAAATTACATTTTTGTAATTTTTAAAAAAAAAAAGAATAGAACAATATGACGTTTATGTCATCGGATAGGGGTAGTTGGGCACTACCCCTATCAAAAATTTAAAGAACAAATTTGGAGCCGTTTTTGAGAAAATCTTGTTTTTGTTGTGTTTTAAAATTGCTCCATTGCATGAAAACAACTAAAATTTTCAAAAAAGTCTACATAACCTTAATTAAAGAACTATTGTCTTCACTTTTATAGTTGTAGGAGGACACCGAATAAATTCAAACTTCGATTTTCGATAATTCAGAGTTAACCGTGAAAATCGAACATTGCTCTAATCTTCCTCTTATTTTACTCTAACCATACAAGAAATTTAAAGAAAGAACTTGGAGACTTTTTGACAAAAATTTGGAATGTGTAAGGGGACTTGATGTAAAGTACCCCCAAATTTTAAAGAAATTTTTTAAAAAATTCAAAATTGAAAAGCTTCAACAAGAGTCAGACGAAAAGTTTTTTTTTAATTTGGAAAAGATCGTACGTGCTGTTTTGGCGCTAGTAGTGTTACAGATGGACAGACAGACGGACAGTCACAGACTCAGACAGAGAGGCAGACAGACAGACAGACGGACGGACAGACGGACAGACGGACAGACAGACGGACAGACGACGACGGACAGACGGACAGACGGACAGACAGACGGACAGACGGACAGACGGACAGACAGACGACGGACAGACAGACAGACGGACAGACAGACGGACAGACAGAAGACAGACAGACGGACGACAGACGGACAGACAGACATTTTGAAAATAACCAATTTTTCGGTATCGGGAGACCCCAAAACGTGTATTTCCGTTAAAATCTCGAAATCGATTGTCCGCAGCATTATATATCTTTCTCTATACTACGCATGTTACCCTCGTGTATGCGTATGTATACAAGAAAGTAAAATTGTCCCTTGATAAAGGATAATGATAGTATTTAGCAAGAGTGGTGACAGAGTGCTTCGTTGGATATTATGGAGATTGTCACCCTATATATCATTCTTCATTACATTAAAAGTTAATTACTTTACATGAAGCCCGGACATTTTCAAAATTTTCTCCAAAACTGCTCCAATTTTTTCTTTAAATTTCTTGTAAAGTTAGATAAAAGTAAAATAAGAGGATTAGAGCAAAGGTCCGATTTTCAAGTTAGAATTTTTTCGGCGTCTTCCTAGAACTATAAAAATAAGGACAGATTTTTTCTTCAAATAAATGTTTTTGCCCATAAATAGTTCTTTCATTAAGGTTATGTAGACTGTTTTGAAAATTCAGTCACTTTCTTGTAATAGAGCGTGAAATATTGCAATTTTAGAAAATTACAAAAACAAGATTTCCTCAAAAAACGGCATCAAATTTGTTCTTTAAATTTTGGTAGTGGTAGTCCCAAATGCACCCTATCTGATGACACAAACGCCATATTTTTCTATTCCTTTGTTTTTCAAAAATCACAAAAAAAATTGTTTGACTTGTCTCTGACGTCGGTATTATTTACATAGGAGGCAATTTCTTATATTTATGAGTAGATGTTCTTTAAATAATGTCAAATAAAATTTCTCGAAAACTCAACAATTTTATGTGAAAATGAGCTCACAATTGCGCATTTTCAGAAACGTCATTTTCTCAAAAATGGCTTCAATTTTTTCTTCAAACATTTGCAATGGATAAAGGTAATGGCACTATTTTAAAAGGACGTAATGTTCATTTCGATGAATCCTTTTGGTTTTTGAAAAATTACAGAAATATATTTTTTTAAATGTCTTTCACGCCGTTAATATGTATATTTCCATAGATTTGTATACGTTATTACATTTGTAAGTGGAAGTGCTTAAAATGATTTCAAAATTTCGAAAACGCAATTGATTTTTGTGAAAAAGAACTTCAAATTTCGCTTTTACAGTAATGTTTAATCGCAATGTTCTTAACAACTTGTCAAAATTTTCAATGAAAATTTCTATTCGTGAGGTTGTTTCACTTTTCTTCAGTATTGTTTAAGTCATATTTCGATTCTACTATTAAGAAACCGTACAGCTGAGAAAATGTCAAGAAAACGTAAAATCGGTGACGATAGATGGCAACTGGTCAGAGAATGGAGCAAGACCTTAAAGCTAGTCCACATCAAGGAAATTAGAAAAAGTTGCTAGGAGAAAGCCTGTGACATTCTGACACCCCTCTAGTTTTGCGCGTTTCAATATTCATGTATGAAAAGAATTTATTTAAAATGTTTATTATTTTAAAAAAAATATTTTCTCAAACATAAGGGAGCGGTAGCTCAGTGCATGAACTGATGTCACTGCAGTGCCTCTGACCGGAAGGTCCTAGGTTCGAATCCTGACGGCGGCAGGATTTTCGACACTAGCTTTCAGCAAGGTCGAATTCAGTCGCTGTCTCGAGGAGAGTTCTAGCGGCCGGCTGCTCTGATCGGTAGTTTTCCATGGTTTCTCCGATCAACACCAGGCGAAAGCCGGAGCAGTACCCTACCAAACGGGCCACGGACCGCGCGCGATCTTTCCTTCCTCTTCCTTGTCCTATCTTCTCACCCTTACGCACACACACACTTACACTAACATGCACTACACTACCACATATTCCTGGAGACCGGTCGGGAGCTTAGAGCTGGTCCCGGCTGGGACGGTGCGCCGCTGGTGGGAGAGTCGTGGTTAGGGGGAAATCCCAGTAGCCGACGGTAGGTTGGCGGATCTCACCATCCAGCGGGGGAAGATCACCGCCATCTCCCCAGAAAAACATGCACTACACTAGCGGGACTAATGACAAAAGCAGTTGACGCGCACGGAAACACAAAAAAACAATCAAATATACAACAATTTCTAGTGGGACATTTGGGAAAACTGGCTTCAGAATGCAATGCATTTACACTTACATAACATTTACAAAATACAAAACTGAATCATTGCCAATATTTATTCCGAACACAATTCTGAACACAAAACGAAATAAGATCTTTCTGTGATGAAGGAGCATAAAATTTCACTTTAAATAATGTATGTGACTAAAAATTCAATTTTTTGTGTTACGACACTTTTCTACTGGGTGTGCGATATGTAATCTGTGAGAAAAAATTCAACACATTCTTTTCTACCATTAAAAACACATTATGAGCTTGAGATCTCTGCCACATGTGTTTCAATTTAAATTTCAGATTAGTCAGAAGTCAGTCGCAATATTAGAAATAAGGCATGATATGTGTTTTGATAGTAGTCTCACTGGTGTTGATTGGTAGAAGTGTTTACAGACGTTTCAGTGTATGCATCGAGACAAAATTTACGGCAGATTGTTTCTACTTATAGTTCCCGTTGAGGGAACCACTTCCACCATATCGACCACTTCTGTGGTTCTTGACTTAAAAACACCCTGGAAGAGCGGTGTCATTTACATGTATTTTTAACGGAACAGGTAATATTTTATTTCTGGTGCATTGGAAGATTTAGCCAATGCAATTCTTGACAGACCAAAAGAACAATACAAACATTTATTAAAATATATTTGTTCACAAAGTTCACGCAATGTTCCACTTCACATTCTTAACAGGAAAAAGTTTACTTCAGAACCCTTCACTCTTACAGGTAAACTTCTTCACTCTTACAGGAAAAAACAATGAAATAATTTTAATCGATAAACTCTGCTGGAAATAAATGTAGTACTTTTATTAATGTTTTTACTTTCTCGCCTTACTTCGTAAAAAGAGAAACTATTGTAATCGTGCGCCAGAGAAAGGCAATTTTTTTATAGAAGAATGTGGGCATTGTCGGGCCCCCGTAACGAAACGGTTAAATTAAGAGAACATAATTTCTCGCATTATTTCTTAACTTGCAATTTTCGAAAATTCAGAGTTCAACGAAAATGATACTTTTGTCATTTTTTTGGATACCTTATTTTATCAGTGTACAGCATTTGAAAAAAATTAGAGCGGTTTTTGGAAACTTTTTACTTTTAAAAATCAAAATTTAAATAATATGTTTAAAGAGCTCGTGCTTTAGAACATATTTTGTTTAAGACAAAAATCTATATCTTCAAATTTATAATTTCGAAATATTAACTACTGAAATTTTCGAAAATACAGAGTTTGCAGGAAATAGGACTAGCACCACTTTTTAGAGTCTTTTGACAGATACGGAAGAAAATTTGAAGAAAAATTTGGAGTAGTGTTTGAGAACATAATGTTTAAATATTGGGTAAAATTACGTGAAAATACTCGTATTTAAAATTAAATTGTACATGATGTTACGTTAAGACCTATCTTTGAAGAACAGAAAAGGCAAAGGTGGATAAAATGGTCCTTCTTACATACGGTATATTACTTTACATAACACTTTGTTTAGTCCGATTGTAGTTATAGGAAGATGCCCACAAAGTAGTTGGACATTTGCAATTTTCGATAATTCAGAGTTCAACGAAACGAGACCTGTGACATGTCTTTGCGTGATTTGAAGAATATTTTTTTTTAAAAAATTCGAGCCAATTTAGAGAAAACTTTGAAAAGGTTGGATTTATGTGAAGTCAAAAATCAAAATATGCGTTTCAAACTCGCAGACACTCGATTTCGTCTTGATCCATCGGGGAATACCAATTTTGACGAAATTATCCGAACGGTTTAGACACTAGAGTTGAACACAAACAGACGATCAGACCGATGAACAATGGAGGACACGTTTTGCCGTCAGCCCATTTTACGGTAACAAGGATCTGAAAGACGCGGATCCTGATTACAAAGCCTTTTAAAAGAAGTGATTTATTCACTTTTTAAAGCCAGGGCCCCGAAATACATTTTTTCTTGGGAAATAGCCTATTTTGATCGCATCATTGCAATACTCTCACTTCATTACGTAAGTACGTAGTACATTTTTTAAATAAGATGCACCAGGCAATAAAACAACAAATTGTAAAAAACAATAGTGTATCCAATAACTGTAAATTTCCAAATCATTTGGCAGCACTAACAACGCCTTCTCTCTTGAGCAAAAATAAGCCGTCCTTCCGATATATTCATCAATGGTGTTTACAGCTTCCTTATCGGATGCTTTTTTCAGCCCGTCATAAAAAGAAAACCGTTTCATATTGTAATGCACAACTGTTGCTCCTGACTTCAAGAACATTTGTCACACGCTTTACCAACGCCTCTCCATGAATGGCGGACACGTCGTGCATACTACAGGTGCTTTAGGCAACCTCCCAGATAGAAATCCGATGTACCGAACTCGAGGGACCTTGCTGGCCAGTTTTGTTTTTCACTCCACCTATCCATCGTCCCGGATGCTTCGAATACGGAGTTGTGGAAGCTTCCTCGGCACGAGACAGCGATGCATCGTGGTACGTAGAAATAGAGGCAAGATCGTAGAGAGACACAACATCACAAAGATCTGGCTCTCCCTGCTTTGAGAAACATAAGTACATGCCTCCGTAAACCGTTTCATCAAGGATGCTCCGGCCTATAATTTGGTTTCCCAGACTTCCGCAATGCGGCTGTGCAGTGGCGGATGTACACATGAGGCGCCCCTGGGCACTACACGCCGCCCTTTTTTCTATTCTTTAATTTTTTAAATAAGTTTTAATACCTTCTAAAGCATTTATTAATAATACAACTTTCATATAAGGTAAAAGTATCCCTGTACAATTGCACACAGGACGATGTGGTCCACAGGGGAGGTGAAGGTGGGCAAAAGGAGGAGGTTGTGTGGGGAGCATAACGCTCCGGCCGCCTTTACCCCCCAAGAAAGATCCTGGTGCTCACATGGGAAGGAGGATGAGATAAAAATCCCAGCCTACGTCAGGATTCAAAACCAGGTCCTTCAGCTCAGGAATCCAGTGCCCTACCACTGAACCACCGCTGACTTTTACTATTTTTAAATAGGGGATAACAAAATTAATAACATTACACAAAATCAACTAAACTCTCTTGCGTTTTGCTGATTGAGCAGCGAATTAGTCGATGAGATCATCACAGAATATTGATTTCAAAATTTCGAATTCTGTTGCCAGCAACGCTAGTGTAAATGACTTTCTCTAACACGCCGTGTAGTGATTTAATCGATCTTTGCTCATTGATGATCTGTGGTAGTTTTTCACTCGTTTCAACAGCGCCTCTGACCGGGAGGTCGTAGGTTCGAGTCCTGACGGCGGCAGGATTTTCGATACTAGCTTTTCAGCTAGGTCGAATTCCGTCGCTGACTGGAGGAGAATCCTAGCGGCCGGCTGCACTGATCGGTAGTTTTCCGTGGTTTCTCCGATCAACACCAGGCGAATGACGGAGCAGTACCCTACCAAACGGGCCACGGGCCGCGCGCAATCTTTCCTTCCTCTTCCTTGCCCTATTCTCTCCCCCTTACACACACTTACAGTAACATGCACTATACTGCCACATATTCCGGGAGATCCGTCGGGAGCTTAGAGCTTGTCCCGGCTGGGGCTGTGCCCGGCTGGTGGAAGAGTCCTGGTTAGGGACCCCACTAGCCGACGGTAGTAGGTCGGCGCCGGACCTCGCCATCCAGCGGGGAAGATCACCGCCATCTCCCGAGAAAAAACATGCACTACACTAACGGGATTAATGACCAAAGTAGTTGACGCGCCCGGAAACCCGAAAAAAACAAACCAACCAACCACTCGTTTCAATGTCAAAAAGATCATTCAGCTTTGCAATTATTTATCAGTGTGCAGACAATCATCCGGTACGCAAAATAAACATTGGAATACACCATATAGAAGTAACTTCTTCAATTTCATTGGAGGCAAATTTTCAATATTTTTCGAAACGCGGTGTGCTTGGAAGTGTAAGTCATGTCCCATTGTGCCTTTTAAATCAATGGCAAAAAAGTCTCGCAAGAAGTTTAATTTCTCTTGTACATTACTTGCATTCAAATTTCAAAGTTCTAAAATTATGAAGAACGTTCCATTGATCTTCTTGTAAGTTTCGTTTCTTTCAGTTAACTCATCAGTTTTCTAAAATCAGTAGAGTAGCGTAATGGGGCGGCGCGCGCGGCGCCCCAGGCGGCATTTTTAGGGGGCGGCAAAATTTCACAATAGTTAATAATATTATCTTGTAAAATTTGAACCATTTCATTTCATATTTTTGTTGCACTAACGATTCGGAAAGAGTGAAATGAGTACGTAATCTTTTACTTATTCTGTAACGACGTTTTGAATTAAGTATATAATAATGGCATCTTGCTCGTTGTAGCGACTGGCAAAACGGTCTGTGTTGACTTGTAGGGATTCCCCGTATTTTTATGTTAGCATTGTTTATGACTAATATTTAGCCAGAATAACTTCTATCACATAAAGAATAGTGTCTTTTATTGACATATTTTTAATGACGAAACTACAGATGCAAACTTATGAAAATGAATTGAGACGAAAAGTGTTTTCTTCGTTAGATACAATATCTGTAGAAATTCGTAAACGTTTTCAGCAGCTACTGAATTTGGCGAGACAAGTTTGTTTTGCTAACGCCGATTATATTACTAGATTCGAACAATACTTAATGTAATCTCGAAATGTGCTGAAATTCCCGAGCAGGATTTCAAGCTGGAAGGACTTCGACTTCCGACTTTTATTGCTGGCACAAGCAACGAAAATAAATTAATTAATCAAGTGTTGAAATTTTCATATAAATTAAAAAAAAACAGTATTTTTCGAGTAATTTCTGTAAAAAAATTCTCCATAACCGCTCAATATTTTTTTTCATTTAATTTTTTCCAGGGATAGAAAAGGGACACTTAAAGGAATGGAGTAGGCATAATTTCCGTTGAACTCAATGAATTTTCGAAAACTGTAAAAGTTAGAATTAATGCGAGAAAGTATGTGTTGTGCTAGCACCACTAGTTTCATATCAGCTCGAAAATACGAAAAACAGTAACTCCGGTTATTTTATTGGGAAAAACTACACAAGTTGAATTCTATAAAGAGTACATAAATTGTTTTCAAAGAGCTGCTGTTTTGGAAAAGACTTTGTCTAAGACAAACATCTCTATCTATTTTGTAGTTTCAAAATGTTAACTTTTTGCAATTTTCAAAAATATATAGAGTTTGCCGAAAATGAGATTAGCATATTGAAACAATTCCCACACACAAACTGCTTATAAAATTATTGGGCGTTTCGATGTAACCCGTCCAGAATTTGTTTTAAACATGGGCGCCAGGAAAAGGTTACGTTAATATTATTAAAATTAATGCTTCAACCGTTATCTAAATAAAATCAATATCCCGCTAGCTGGGTGGATAGGTTTCGTTAGAAATAAACGCTATTACCTACTAATAGCCGATTATCCGATCTGCCATCTATAGAGAGTGGCGAGGAATCTGAAAACAAATATATATTGTCTAGCTACTTGTTAGCTGGAATTGGCCAAATGAAAATCGTTTGTTCTATTTCAAAAGAAACTTATGGTTTATTCTCAATGTCAGGAAAAATATGACGAAAAATTTGTAACAAATAAAGAATGTTCTTTTGCTCGTGAGCTCTTTCGAACCTTATCCCGCAGTACCCGTCTTCGCGCGCACTTGAACGAGGGCGCCACGAAGAACCATTTTCCTCTTCTTCCCGGTGACGAGAATTCCAAAGTCCAAGTACCAGATTCTTCTCTCCTGCCCTTGCACAAATGTTGTCGAGTCACTGATCCTCACCGCCTCAAATACTTGTAGTTCTAATTCAATTTACTTTTTTTTTTAAAAATTTTTTGCGTCTACACCTTGACGCAACGCGTCTCCAAGCCCCCTTAAGGGGCGTTGAGTGCTTTGCTCTGGGGAGTAATTCTCCATTAATGTGCTTTATTTTTTTAATATTTGTCAAGTCTCGTCACGTCACAGTCAGTCAGTGCCTTTTATCCCTTCGGCCAGGAGCTCGACGCCGTCAGATCCCGGGGTTCCAGGCCGGTCACTCAACCACGAACCCGCGAGTCTCGAATTCGCTTAACCTTCGTGTCTTCACGGAGTGTAGTAACGAATTCGACTAGCACCGATGGCTACTTCGAGAAAGTTCCCAGTTCTTTCTGATTACGCGACGAGAATGTTAAAGTTTAGCAAACTATTATTTACTCAGAATTATTCCAAGTCCTGTTGCGTACAAATTCATTCAATTTCTAATTTCCGCACATCGCAAAATATTCAGTCCCAACTTGTTGCAGATAAATTGTCTAAATTATTAGTCACACACAAATTACAAGTTACACATTTTTACACAGCATTCATCCAATTAATTCCGCGAGCGACCCGCACAGCACCACGACACATGTCAGAATGTGAAAATAATCTTTCTGTTCAGCCCTTGAAGACTAGGCCTATTTCTTTCTACTGTTTTTCACCAGAAACATTCGACGCACTTCCGTCGTGAATAGACAATCACTGTTCTCCTGGTCAATCCCTAAATTGATTACATAATGAGCTAGCTATGCCCTAGACTGTCATTGCTTTCTCAACCAATCCCTAAATCGTTTACTTGATCAGCTAGCCGTGCCCTCAGGTCCAATGCCAGAATAAAGTTTATTGACCTTGACAACAACTCGGCTGCCGTTGCTAGGGTACCATATTTCTATTTGTTTATCCTTGTATATTTACCCCATTTACGACAAATATTTGTAAATAAATGTGTGACATGTTGGTATGTCACAATAGTTTTACAGTCCCTTGATACATACGAGGAGAAAATTTAAAGAAAAAATTGGTGCCGTTTTAGAGAAAGAAAATTTTTAAAAAATTAAAAATTGCCAAATTAAGCTATTTGAGGGCAAACTTTAATAAATAAACGGAGCCATTTTTGACAAAATTTTGAAAATGTCTGTGAGTTCATGTAAACTACCCTCAAAAATAAAAATATTCAGTTGAACTCCCAAAGCCCGATCGATCGAGAAAATTGGCTGAACGGTTGAAAGAGGAAGTAATTTCCTATATTTAGCAGCAGGATGTATCCACTTTTCCGTTACCACGGTCAGCAATAAGAATTTTTCTGCCGAAAATTCACCGTTTTCCAGAGCATGGTTACCTTACTTTCTCTTCGTACGAAGTCCGAGAAAATGAAAGCCCTTCAACAGCTTTTGCGCGCGCAGGGCCCGGCTGCCAGGCGGCGGGCTTCCTCACCGTGTTCGCCAGCCAGCTGTCCGTGTACACGCTGGCCGTGCTGACGCTGGAGCGCTGGGTGGCCATTACGTACGCGCTCTACCTCAACAAGCGTCTCAAGCTGCGCGCCGCCGTCTACATCATGGCCGCGGGCTGGGCCTACGCGCTCAGCATGGCCGCGCTGGCCCCCCCCCTTCGACTGTCGCCCAGCTACGCCACCACCAGGTACTCCCCTGCGCGCCGCCCGCTGCCCGCCGCCCGGTTCGGGTTCCGACACTGGCAAGATTTTCGACACGAGCTTGTCAGCCACGTCGAATTCAGACCGGGAGCGGTAGCTCAGTGCATCGACTGATGTCATGATGTCACTGCACCGCGTCTGACCGAGAGGTCCTAGTTTCGAGTCCTGACGGCGGCAGGATTTTCGACACTAGCTTTTCAGCTAGGTCGAATTCACTCGCTGTCTGGAGGAGAATTCTAGCGGCCGGTTTTAGCTCTGATCGATAGTTTTCCGTGGTTTCTCCGATCAACACCAGGCGAATGCCGGAGCAGTACCCTACCACATGGGCCACGGACCGCGCGCGATCTATCCTTCCTCTTCCTTGTCCTATCCTCTCCCCCTTACACACACACTTGCATTACACTACATGCATTACACTACCACATATCCCGGGAGACCGGTCGGGAACTTTAGAGCTTGTCCCGGCTGGGGAGGTGCTCCGCTGGTGGTTGCCCCGGCTGGGGAGGTGCCCCGCTGGTGGGAGAGTACTGGTTAGGGCGAAATCCCACTAGCCCACGGTAGGTCGGCGCCGGATATCGTCATCCAGCGGGGGAAGATCATCGCCATCTAAAGAGAAAAAACATGCACTACACTAACGGGACTAATGACCGAAGCAGTTGACGTGCCCGGAAACACGAATCAATCAATCGAATTCAGTCGCTGAAGGAGAATTCTAGAGGCCGGTTGCTCCGATCGGTAGTTTTCTGTGGTTTCTCCGATCAACACTAGGAGAATGCCGGAACCGTACACTAACAAACGGGTCACGAACCGCGCGTCATCTTTCCTTCCTCTTCCTTATCCTCACCCCTTACACACTACCATGTACTACACTACAACACGTGCCGGAAGACCGGTTGGGAGCTCATAGAGCCTGTCCCGGCTGGGGTGGTGCCCCGTTGGTGAGAGATACCTGGTTGGGAAACCTCGTTAGCAGACGGTAGGTCGGCGCCGGATCTCGTCATCCAGCGGGGAAGATCACGGCCACCTCACGACGGAAAACATGCACTACACTTACGGGACTAATTACCTCGTTCGTTGTCGCGCCCGGAATCACTAGGAATCAATCAACGACATATCCAGGAGGAGGGGACAAACCACCCATAACTCCTGGAGTCAATATTTATTTTTCTTCATTTATTCAAAATAACTTAGAAACTGCAAAACAGTCCACAACAGTTGCCAAACAACCCTTTGCAACTGCAAAACTATCCTTAGCAACTGCAAAACTACCCTTAGCAACTGCAAAACTACCCTTAGCAACTGCAAAACTACCCTTCGCAACCAAAAAACTACCCTTTGCAACTGGAATATAACTCTTAGCATCTGTAATATAACCCTCAGCAACTACAAATCAACCTTACAACTGTCCATGCAGCACTCAGTGCTGGTAAGCACCAGCTAGGGATTAAATGTTTCCTCGAAATTCGCGTAATAAAATGGTGTGGTTTCGATTTTCATTAAAACCGGCCATAATTTCAACTTGCTTTTTGGTGTCTCAGAAGCGTTGGTCTAACGATATCAGCGTGGTGGTGTGTTGTACTAGATCCGCTGCTTGCGGAACCTAACTGTATGGGTTCTAATTCCAGTCCGGTAATGATTTGTACTGTTTGAAAATACATTTGCTAGTTCAAGTAGCATTATATTATGAAACTGCAGAGTTTGATTGTTTGATTGATTTTTTCGTATTTCCGGGCGCGTCAACTGCTTCGGTCATTAGTCCCGTTAGTATAGTGCATGTTTTTTTCTCGGGAGATGGCGGTGATCTTCCCCCGCTGGATGGCGAGATCCGTTGCCGACCTACCGTCGGCTAGCCCCTAACCAGGACTCTCCCACCAGCTGGGCACCGCCCCAGTCGGGACAAGCTCTAAGCTCCCGACCGGTCTCCTGGAATATGTGGTAGTGTGGTGCATGTTAGTGTAAGTGTGTGTGTAAGAGGAGAGGATAGGACAAGGAAGAGGAAGGACATCGCGCGCGGTCCGTGGCTCGTTTGGTAGGGTACTACTCCGGCATTCGCCTGGCGTTGATCGGAGAAACCACGGGAAACTACGGACTCGAACCTAGGACCTCCCGGACAGAAGCGCTGCAGTGACATCAGTTGATGCACTGAGCTACCGCTACCGGTTAGCTGCAGAGTGATTGTGAAGCATCAGTGACAATTTTCGCGCTGATTGGGACGCTCAATGGAGTTAGTATGGCAGGGTTACCGTAACTAAGTTTTGAAATTCATATAACCTTGAACGACAGTTCTTTTCAATTCATCTTCTGGCATATGCCGGCTGATACGTGGTTCTGTGATTGCAGAATTATCTCACTGTATCAGTTCTGTTATTGGCAGCTTCTAAATTCCTATACAAAAAAGTTCGGATATCCACATTTGATGTTTTGCTACATTCTAAGACTTTACTCAACGCCCCATTTTTTATATACAATACAATTCAATTCATTTTACTAACGGTTCTAATGTCGCTGTTGACGTCCCCGGAAACCTCAACCCACGAATACCATCCTATCCTCCAGGCGCCTTTCCGGTATTTAGGGTGATTCTGTCTTACCTCACCTATGCAAGTCGTAAATGAATGTTTTGTTAATACCATTTATACATAATTAATAGGAAATAATTGCGCGGTGTTCAAAGAAGCGTTAAAGAGTGAAATATACAACTATATATAATCTAGTCTTCATAAAAATGTTTTTAATAATTTGTATTTTATAAAGAGTATTATATAAAAATTGTTCGTAAATAACGTTTCAATCCAAGCAGGCGAAATATTGCTTTATGTTGAACACACGCATCGGTGGGATCTCAAGACGCCCAAGCAGGGAAGCACAAGGAGGGAGATTGTGAACGTATCGTAAGGCAACACTCCTGACGCCGGAATATCGCAAAACGACGTCCCATCCAGCGAGCGTTGAAGATAGCCCGCACTCCCTAGCTTGCCGACGTTACTTCTCCGAAACGACGCGAACACAACCTCTCCAGAACTTATCTGATGTAGCTGATGCGTTTTTAACCTCCAAATGCCCTCCCTTCCCATGTTTTAGTTTGTATCTTACTTAGCTCACATTCAAGGACATCGGGTCCCCCAGCGGAAAGGACTGTAAAAGAAGCGCGTGCATAGAGTGTTATTTAAACAAAATCTGTTACGTTTTTCGTAATAACGATATATTAACCATTTTACTGTCTTTGAACGTAGAGTAATCCTCCGTTAAGTCAGTCAATCATCGTCAGTCGTAGTCATTCATTCCCATTTATCCCTTCGGACAGGGGCTCGGCGACGTTAGAACCCCCAAGAATCCCAGACGGTCACCCATCTGGGAACTCGCAGTCTCCGGAGTTGTTTAAAATCGTGGAGTTAAGAATTTCGGCTACCAACGCCGACATGACAATAATAATGACACACATGTAATTTTCGATGGAGACATCAAGAATATTAAATCTGGAGCTGCTGGACATTCTATATGCTCCCCGTGTTCTTCTCTTGCACGTGTGTGTGTATCCTCTGCGTCTCGCAGCTGATGCAGGCATCCTACACTCTGAATCCGGAGATATCGGTCCATCGTTGCGTGCGTATACTTGGTGAGCTTAGCATCGGCCTGCATTCCAAATCGGGTGCTGCTAGCCCTTGCTTGCTTCCCTTCCGCATCTGCGTACTTAGTATGCGCTGCATCTGTCAGCAGACGAAGGCCTCTCGCACTGCGAATCGGGAGCAGCTAGCTCCTGCCTCCGAGTCTTCGCACCTGCGTACATTATACTAGGGTTTTTCTAACCTGGCCGATGACACTTCATCAGGTGTTACGGTGTCATCCAATCGAGAAAAAAATCCGTCATCACGGTGACGTCACTGTAGTGACGTTCAAGTTCCCGATTGGATGAAACCATAACAGATGATCAGCTATCATCAGCCAGTTTACAGAAACCCGAGTATAGTATGCGCTGCATCTGTCAGCTGAGGAGGGCCTCTCGCACTCCGAATGGAGAGCTGTTAGCCCTTGCTTGCTTCCTCCGAGCCCTTCTCGCATCTGCGTACATTAGTATGCGCTGCATCTGTCAGCTGAGGAGGGCCTCTCGCACTCCGAATGGAGAGCTGCTAGCCCTTGCTTGCTTCCTCCGAGCCCTTCTCGCATCTGCGTACATTAGTATGCGCTGCATCTGTCAGCTGAGGAGGGCCTCTCGCACTCCGAATGGAGAGCTGCTAGCCCTTGCTTGCTTCTCCGAGCCCTTCTCGCATCTGCGTACATTAGTATGCGCTGCATCTGTCAGCTGAGGAGGGCCCCTCGCACTCCGAATGGAGAGCTGTTAGCCCTTGCTTGCTTCCTCCGAGCCCTTCTCGCATCTGCGTACATTAGTATGCGCTGCATCTGTCAGCTGAGGAGGGCCTCTCGCACTCCGAATGGAGAGCTGTTAGCCCTTGCTTGCTTCCTCCGAGCCCTTCTCGCATCTGCGTACATTAGTATGCGCTGCATCTGTCAGCTGAGGAGGGCCTCTCGCACTCCGAATGGAGAGCTGCTAGCCCTTGCTTGCTTCTCCGAGCCCTTCTCGCATCTGCGTACATTAGTATGCGCTGCATCTGTCAGCTGAGGAGGGCCTCTCGCACTCCGAATGGAGAGCTGCTAGCCCTTGCTTGCTTCTCCGAGCCCTTCTCGCATCTGCGTACATTAGTATGCGCTGCATCTGTCAGCTGAGGAGGGCCTCTCGCACTCCGAATGGAGACTGTTAGCCATTGCTTGCTTCCTCCGAACCCTTCTCGCAGCTGCGTGTGTTGGCGTGCGCAGCATCTGCCTGCCGATGGAGGCGTCCCGGGGGGCCTACCTGTCGTCGCTGCTGGCGGCGGACGCGCTGGCGTTCGGGGCCGTGGTGGTGTGCTACGTGCGCATGTACATGTCGCTGGGACGCGACACGCGGCGCAGCGCCATGCGGCGCGGGGAGCTGACGGTGGCGAAGCGGATGGCGCTGCGGTGTGGGCGACGTGGGCTCCAAGTCCGCCGTTTCTACCCGCTCAACTCGTGCGCCAACCCCTACCTGTACGCGCTGCTCACCAAGCAGTACCGACGGGATGTACGCGCGCTGCTCGCCAGGTGAGGCGCCCGCCCGCTCATCCGCCTTTTTGCGAAGCTCCACCCCCGCCTGCCGCCCCCGGTCACCCTTGATGCCACTGCAGCGCCTCTGAGGGAAGGTCCTGTCCTGACGGCGGCAGGATTTTCGACACTAGCTTTTCAGCTAGGTCGAATTCAGTCGCTGTCTGGAGGAGAATTCTAGCGGCCGGCTGCTCTGATCGGTAGTTTTCCGTGATTTCTCCAACCAACACCAGGCAAATACCGGAGCAGTACCCTAACAAACGGACCACGGACTGCGCGCGATCTTTCCTTCCTCTTCCTTGTCCTATCCTCTCCCTTACACACACACATACACTAACATGCACTACACTACCACATATTCCGGAAGATCGGTCGGGAGCTTAGTTCCGACTGGGGCGATGCCCCGCTGGTGGGAGAGTCCTGGTTAGGGGGAAACCCGTGTTTCTGGCGCGTCAACTACTGTGGTCATTAGTCCCGTTAGTGTACTGCATTTTTTCTCGGGAGATGGCAGTGATCTTCCCCCGCTGGATGGCGAGATCCGGCGCCGATCTACCGACGGCTAGTGGGATTTCCCCCTAACCAAGACTCTCCCACCAGCGGGGCACCGCCCCAGCCGGGACAAGCTCTAAGCTCCCGACCGGTCTCCCGGAATATGTGGTAGTGTAGTGCATGTTAGTGTAAGTGTGTGTGTAAGGAGAGAGGATAGGACAAGGAAGAGGAAGGACAGATCGCGCGCGGACCGTGGCCCTTTCGGTAAGGTACTGCTCCGGCATTCGCCTGGTGTAGATCGGAGAAACCACGGAAAACTACCGATCAGAGCAGCCGGCCGCTAGAATTCTCCTCCAGACAGCTACTGAATTCGACCTAGCTGAAAAGCTAGTGTGGAAAATCCTGCCACCGACGAGTCTCGAATCCAGGACCTCCTGGTCAGAGGCGCTGCAGTGACATCAGTTGATGCACTGAGCTACCGCGCTCCCAGTAGGAAGGATGTTGATGATCTGTCAATTAATAACCTGTAAAAAAATTATTTGAAATAGATAATTCTACTATGTTATTTATTGTTACTTTTAGGTAACCAATTTAGAATCGCTCTAATTTAGAATGTATAAGAATAAGATTAATCAAGTTTTTCTTTACCAGGACCCGAAAATAAGAGTGTGGCAGTTCTCTCACTGTGCAAACGCACTATCCCTTATACCGTACGCCGGATTTTTTCAAAAATTGATATTCAACGTTCATTCAGACTCATCTTTGAGTCCTACGTTTTTGAAAATCATTATTTTTAAAACTTTGGGGGTTACTTTACACAGGATGTCTATTCAAGAACTATGTGTTTTCACAGCTTCAGCCTTCCGGGTGAGAGGCCCTCGATTCTGCGGGAACTGCCCGCCCGACACCCTTGCATGTCGCGAATTCCAAACAACTTCCCTCGCAAGGATGTTTAGAATATGCTCTCCGACTACGCCCATACTTCAGGGTCTTACAAAGCTAGTGCAGACATTTCTTAAGAACCTCCTGTCTATTTTAGTCATTTCTTTCTTATTTTAGACGCTCCTCTCATTATATGTTTCTAAAACGCAAGGACATTATTTACTTATCTCTCCAATTCTTTGCCAATTGAACATGGGGTCCCACAAGGTTCGATCTTAGGTCCTATCCTCTTTCTGTTGTACGTAAACGATATGCCCTCATCTATTAAAAATGGAAGAACAGTTCTGTTTGCCGATGACACGAATGTACCTTGCAAAAAAGAAACAATAAATAGTACAATTTCAGAAGTTTCAAATTGGTTTTGTGATAACAAATTAATAGTTAACGAAGGAAAAACTGTCTCGCCTTGAAATCGGCAATCGTATGCTCCATTGAAAATGAACAATATGCAATTAGCTGATGTTAAGGTAACAAAATTTCTAGGTCTCTCAATTCAATCCAACCTCAAATGGAATGTACATATAACAGAATTAAACATAAATTAAGCTCATTATGTTATGCATTCAGAATTCTTTCTAATTCTGTCAGCCTTCATGCAGCTCGTTGCTGTATTTTGCAAATGTACATTCCCGCCTGAGATATGGCATAATATTCTGGGGTAGCTCATCCTTTAGTTCCCAGACATTTAGATTGCAAAAGAAAATTATCCGAATAATGAAAAAATCCCATCCACGTGATACGCGCAAGCCTCTTTTCATCGAGCTTGGAATTTTACCATTGCCTTGCCTATTTATTTATGAGTCTGTAGTATTTGTCAAAACTGACTTACTTAACGGTGGGAACTTATTTTCATGTAATACTGATATTTATAGTTACAACACTCGACGTAGAAATCATGTTCATCAAGTGTCAGTATCAACAGCTCACTACAAGAAATCCACATACAATACATGTACGTTACTTTACAACTCATTACCAGATGAAATTAAACAATTAAAATTGGTGCACAAATTTAAGTTAAAAGTAAAATCTTTTCTGCTGCAATACAGTTTCTATACAATTAGAGACTATACTGATCGTCAAAAAGAAAAATTATGTTTACATTAACAAAAACAAGATATAGTATAATGAATTAGTCTACATTTGCATTATATAATTAAAAAAAGACTCAATATGCCTGTAACAAATAATGTACTTCCGGGTCAATGACCCCCTTTTCGATCGGGTTTTTGTACAGTTTCCCAGATCCATTGAGCAAATGCTGAGATCGCCCCTTGATTTGCTTCTGGACGTAAATATAGCTTCACTATGCGCACGTTTTGTTGAACTTTCCTTTTGCTTGTAGTGGTAGTAGAGCTTAGGGTGAGTTTCTATTTTGTTACAAAACAGAAAAATCAAATCCGTTTGTTCCTTTACCGTTGAAAATCAGTTTTCTACAATTTTAAAACGAAAATATCTAGTTTTTGACATGTTAATCCCACGCTTTTTAAAATTCGTTCTTCTTCTTCTTCTTCTTATTATTATTATTATTATTATTCATCTTTCAACTTAATTAAATTGTTGGGAAGGGATTCTGAAACTCAAGAAAGCGTTTACAGTTTTTGACTATTTTGACTAAATAAATAAATGTAAATAAAAATGTAAACGCCGTTATTGTGCGTGTGTTGAGTTTGCATACACCGTACTTCAACACATCCCACAAAAAACATTACAGGGCGACACATCATCGGGAGATCTCGCCGTCCACAGACTAATTATAATCCTCTCATGAATTTCTGATAGTCCACGTCATAGAAACTCTTTGTTTCGAAGTGATGCTATTTGAACAAACTGATACCCTTTCCAAGATATGCAGTGTGCTATCGGTTACCAGAAATAGTATCTAATAGTAAAAAGGTCCATTCCACAAAAAGGTATTTTGTTAAGGACCTTTATTCGAAATCGCCCTATTGCAAAAGATAATCACGCACAAAATGTCGTAAAATACAAAATGTCAAAAATATAAAATGGCTACGATTGTAGTTAATAATGTTCGGTAACCGACGTGTCTTACATAGTGTATATTACACTCCACTGTTACTTGTGGTACTAGATGAATGTAGCTTCGCCGACGCTTTGAACAGTTGAAAAAAATGCATATATTGAAAATCAGTTGCCTCTTTCAACCTTGGGTGTAATACGTACAACGTAATCAATAATTCTCTAAGGAACTTGTGACGTACTAGAAAAGAATAACACAGACGACTGTTTCTGTTTGATATTTACAATATATTCACAATATATTTACAATTAATGTATAAATATTACAATACAAAATTTAACCCCTTCGACCTGAAGATCACGTGCAAAGATGACTGGAGATACCCCTCGTCTTTCGACACTGCGTATCCCGCGAGGCTTTTTTTCGTTTTCCCCTCATCAGTAGCCCTGATGAGGCTGGAGTTTATTCAATGCTCGGTTTACATTAGTTTACGCTCCAGCATTACTGCTTTTGGAGCTCGGGGAGGGAGTTATCTTAAAAATACTACTTAATATTAAAACTAAAAACTAAAACAAATGCCTCTTTGGGCTTTTGACGTTTTTATATACAGATAATAATAGAGAATGAAAGTTCTTGGATATTTAATAAAGTTCGATCTTCTTTTTTTTTCTTTTTTTGCATTCACTCACTCATTCATTCTTAATCTATACGTACAAACACATTCACACACTCATTCATACCACACGGCACATCACTTCACTACACTATTTACACTAGATTTACGCCACGGCGCGGACTTTACTCAGGCGTCCGTGGCGCCGCGACGTCTTCAGGTCCTCCCGCGAGGCGCATGTCGGCGCAGCCTTATGTATCTGTCGGCTCGCCCCCACTCTACAAGCGGCGGGCGTTTTCGGCTCGCTGGCCAGCCCTTCCAGGGCTGCATCCGACATCACTAAGACTCGCGCCCGCGCGCGTCCTATTCTCCCAGTTATTTGCGTATTTGGATACTCCGGCCAGCGTGGCGCCACCGTCTTTCATCCCCATTCCACCTCCGGCTTAGGAGCGAGTTTCCCCGAAGCGGCCCGCCGCAGCGGCACCGTACCACGTACGCCACAAACTTAAGGAAATCATAATATGAATCAAGTTTTTATTGACTTGACACTTTACATGTTCATGTGATGGTTATTGACGGCCCGATCGCCTGTGAAACAGCTGTTCTAACTCCGCAGTAGGCGAAAGTTCTGTTTTATATTGTAAGTTCCGTTTTTCATTTTTTAATTGCATTTGTCACTAGTTGTATTAAGTTTTAACTTGATGACCTTCAGATAAACCAGAATATTCGAATATATTTCTGTGTAAGACAAGTTGATCAGACAAGTAAGACACGTTGATAGAATCAAAAGGTATAAAATGATTGTTTTTGTTCGGAATCAATTGTTTGTTGTTAATTCAAAGAGTAATTTGAAATTTGTTTTTGAGATGAGCGTTATCATTGACCACGGTTTTATTTTTATTTACCTCTAATTTATTTACAGAACCAATTTGAAATGTCCGAAGTGGTACTCTCCCCTGATTCTCTTCTACAAAGAATATTGGTGTCGTCAGCGAAGAGAAAAAAGTTTACATTCCTGGTCGAAGAGCATGTATCATTTACATAAAGAAGGAAAAAGACAAATCCCCAAGATATATCCTTAACTCAAAATAGAACTCACACGGACCCTGAACAGAAGTAAGTAAGATTGCCCGATTCAACAAAGGTAAAATCCTTTCGTGAGTAGTAGATAAAGTACGAAAATATACAATCGTGACCAGTGGGTCCCTAGAAAAGTTAATTTTGGAAGGAAACATATGTAATCAATAAAAATAAACGCCTTACTGGTGTTTAATTATATATCTACAAAATAGTTTCTGATTAGCGAAAAAAGTTAATGTGGCTGTTTCGGGTGAGCTAAATTTTCAAATTGGGACAGTATGTCATTATTCAGCGGAGTTTTGCCTATTTGCCTATTTTTTCCTTCTATGGAAAACGCAATATTTTGTGTTACTTATTCATATTGAGGCATTAGGAGCATTATATGCGTATTTGATAGTGCCTATAAATGCCTTTTTCACTAATAAAAGCCTATTTTGTGTTAAAGTGCCTCAATGTTGCCAATTCTCGTATTTATTGATCAAAAATCAATTATCCTTAATCAAAAAAAACTTTCATAAATCTATGTTCCGTTTTACTGCCACCAAGCAATTTTGTATTATGAAACACGTGAGAATCACTTGTGGTAGTAAAATTAATTTTTACTTCGAATTTTTAAACAGTATGTTTCTCTTAAACGGCCCCAAATTTTTTCTTAAAATGTTCTCCTCATATGAGTCAAAGGACGGTATAAAAGTTGATGCCGGTCCTTGTTTTGCGAACTCTGTATTTTCGAAAATTGCAAAAATTTAACATTGCAAAAGTACAATATTGAATTCAGAGATTTTGGTCTTAAGTGAAATTTGTTCTAAAAAATCAGATCTTAAAAAAGGCGATATATACTTAAAAACTGCTTGGCGTAATTTCTGCTTGAAATTAAGGCACATCATTAAAAAATTCTCAAAAACCACTACAATTTTCTTCATCATTTTCACTAATAGACCAAGGACGCTTAAAAGATTCGCTCAGGTCTCATTTTCGTTGAACTTCCTGAATTTTTCAAAATTGCAAATTTTGAAATATTACTTAGATATAATGCGAAAAAGTATGTGCTGTTGGGACACCACTTGTCACAACATGTGTTATGCATGGCGATTGAAACAAATCATACAATGTTTTATGTTTAAATTAAAGGTGAGGAAAAAGACTGCTGAACTCGTGGCTCATTGCAAAGTCGTAAGCCTTTCACCACTGAGATCCGAGTTCGATTCCCGTCGAATCTCATGTGAAATTTGTTCCAACAAAACGAGTTCGGCTGCTTCACAAGGGCTAGTCCAACTCCTGTAAAGTGTCCTAAACCCTACCCCTATCCTTATTCCTTCCTAATTCTGGCCGTTGGGTAGTGACGCAGGAGCGCGCGGTAGGAGGCGCGTACGCGGAGATGCTACCTGGCGGTCCTCTTGACAACCGACTGCGACGAGACGCGACAGACAACATTAACGGAAGGTTACTAAAAAAAACACGCGCTGTAATGGGAGGATTACTCCAAGATGCGCAAAGCGCTCAACGCCCCCCAAGGGGCTTGGAGACGCGTTGCGTCAAAGTAGACCTAACAAATAGAAAAAAGACCATATGAGGAGCATTTAAATATTGTTTGCTTAAGTTTGCTTTCAAATAAAATTCTGGCTATTGCGATTCGGCCTTTTTTTCGAATTTCCCAGACAATAGTTGAAAGGATTTCTACGAGAATTCGTCAGAAAAATGATGAAAGCTCCAATTCGGTGGATTAGATCGCTTAGGTAGCAGTGTCGTAGCGATCTCGGACCGAAGGATCCCGGGTTCGAGTCCCGCCTTGGGCATGGTTGTATTTGTGTTCGTCCTTCACCCCGTATGATCAGCATATCATTTCATCTTCACAGTTACCATAACGTTAACTCCAATAGTGGTCGCTAATGACCTAGCTGTGGTTGCGACCTTCAACAAAAAAAAATGATGGAAGTATTTCCATGAAGGTAGCTATATTAGGTTTTCTTCCAAAACTTTCTTAGAAAGACACAAAGACGCAAGGATAATGAAAAATTAGAGTGCCTATTTAAATACCTATTTTACGTATTTAAATGCCTATTTCTACAGTTTTTCGTGCCTATAAATCCGCAGCTTAGTGATTTTATGTTTTTATGGGAACATTTTTTTATAATTTATGATTCCAACCCTGCATAAACTAGTGATTCTATGACAGCACATGCTTTCTCGTATTATTTATAATGATTACGTAATATAATATTGCAACTTGTATCCTACTACTTCAGCTATCTGAAACAAAATTCAATATCAGACATTTCCCCAAAAATTTTAGACATGATGTTCGTTTCCAATATTTCTTCCTATGAAATTCTCAAAATAATCGGTAAACAAAAAAAATAAATATTCGGCTGGTTTAGATGAATTTCCGGGTTGTTTGTTAAAGATCTGTGCGCCTGCACCCGTTAACTCACATATTTAATGCATCCATATGCACCAAAACTTTTCCAGATATTTTTAAAATAGCTGACATTAAGCCTCTCTTCAAAAAAACAAAAACGAAATTCAAAATTATCGGCCTATTTCTCTTTGTCAGTTTTTTTTTTCAGAAATATTAGCGAGGCTTTTTAAGTACGAATGGAAACAATTCTCACTAAACACGACGCGCTTTCAGATAGCAAACATGGATTTAGAAAATCAAAATCTACGGAAACTACCATATTCTCTTTCCCAGTCGCGGCTCGTGTTTTTCTGAATAGGGAAAGCTGCAAATGCACTGCATTGTATTGCATTGCATTGTATGCATTATATTTCTATACATAATCGCTTCCGATACAGGCATAAGGGAGTAGCACTCCTATCGCAAAATGGGAAAACTAGTTGATGCGCAATTCTTCTCGCTGAACTGCATAGTAATGCTATCTGGTGAGCACGTCATTCTTCAGACCTTACGCCCCACCCTTGAAGGTTGCCTGGCCACAGCTAGGTAGGTCGAAAAGTAATATTTTTTAAATAATTATTTTATTGTTCATTAGTTTATATATCATTATGTATCTAGGTGGATGTTGATACATGTGTTAATTTGTTTATGTAAATTGTAGAACCACTGAGGATGGGAAGGGTGTTCCCGAAAGACGTGTTTGGCTAAATATGATACATATTAAAATTATAAAGCCTACTATTGTGGTAGATGATCCCGGATATTTTCCATTAATATTAGCATATTTGCCATATCTCGCCGCAGTCAGTTGTCAAGAGAACCGCCGGGAACCATCTCCGCGTACGCGCCTCCTACCACGCGCTCATGCGTCACAATTCAGCGGCCACAATTGGGAAGGAATTAGGATAGCGTTGTAGTTTATGACACTTTACAAGTGTAGGGTAATGGCCTTTTTCTAGCAGCCAAACGCTTTTCTTTAAAAAAAATATTAACGCAGATTGTGCGGGAATCGAACCCGGGACTCATTGGTGAAAGGTGCGCGACTTCGCTCTGAGCCACGGGATGACCTTTTCCATAATTATAAAATTACAAAAATCATAAAATTACAAAAATTACATGCATTAAAAAATCGAGTATTTTAATGTCTGATTCCAGTTACGACAGTCGTATGGGTTTGCAATGAGATCATTCGCATATGACCCAGATAATTACGTAGCTACGAAACGTAAATCTAATAGAATTTTTCTACAGTTTTTTTAAATAACTTCATAACTGAATTTATGCAAATAGCTAAACGGGAAACTCGCTACTGAAGATCGTTGCGGAACGTTTGTTATCACACATAACCTTCCCACGTCGAAATCAGAACGATGTCTCGTCGGGTGCCGATGCCAGCTGCCAAGATCGTTTAATGGAAGGTTCTTTTTGTGTCGCTCGCCAACGCTGTCCAGAATTTCGCGCGCCGCCTTGATCTGGTGTTTTGCATAGGCACAATCTATGTTACAATTCTCATTTCACCAATGTGAGAATATAATCAGCTTGTCGAAATTTCGTATTGAACTATACACGAAATCAAATTGCAAGATACGAAGTTATATCCAGATATAAAATATAAAGAAAAGACGCTGAGAGGAAGAAAGTTTTCTTATCAGACTAACGGCTAAATTACGCATTCATTGCAAATAAATACACTTAGTTTCTTCACGTAAATGCAAATGACTTGTGTTCTTCGTCAATTCATGTTTATTAAATGTTTTATATTCTAATTGAATTATGAGCATTGTTAATCGGCATATTACAATATCGTTTCCTCATGAGCTTTTCCTACGGCGTTTCCGTTACGTTCCCGATGGTTCTGGAAACTTCTCCGGAGCACATTCATTAAAGAAGTCACTACGCAAAAATTGTCGTAGACTCGTATTTCTTCTCATTAATTTGTGAATTTCACTAGAGAGAATTCCTGATTGGTTAAAGCAACGAAACGTATAACTCGCGTCGGGGTTTGTAGTTGTGCTCTCTATCCATTCCATCGTTGTGGGTGCTCCGTCAACGGTTTAGCGCTAATCGGCAGGAAGTAGAAGTTATTGAAAGCATCATTTCGTAAACGCGAGGTAGCGGTTACATTACTACAGGTAGAAACAAGATTTATCCACTTTTTCCTTACCAGAGCCTGAAAACACACGAGTTGTTCTCTCGAAAAATCGCCGATTTCAGCACAATTACAATACTTTCTCTTTACTATGTATCTGCCCATCTCGATCAGGTTTTTCGTCCAGTTTCCCTGATCCATTGAACAAATGTTGAGGTGGCCTCTTGTTTTGCTTCTGGACATAAATGTAACTTCATTATCTGTGCACGTCTTCTAGAATTCATTGGGAAATATAGTTATTCAAATTATCGTTTCCATGTTGTTGCAGCAGGAAGTATTATTCTCGACGAGGGACATCATGGATAAGAGCCCAAAATTCATTGCTTATTTATCATTGAAAATAGATTTTATTACATGAGAGCTTTTTTTAATTTTCAAAATTTATGTAGTATATGACTCAGTGTAGGGATCACAGAATTTTCAAAATGTGCACAGAATTCACTTCTCACCATAGCACGTCATACGCAGTTTCAACTGTTTTTTGACGTAAAATAAAATTTAAAAAATATCTAGTAAGGTGAGAAAGTAAAATTAATGTACGTAACTCGAATGAAATGTCCTTGGCGTACTTATTTCAGAATATCGGACGCGATTCCTGTGTCGTCGCCTCGTCCGTCAGCAATTCATTCGTACGCCAAAGTCACTTTCTGTACTAGTTACGTAAACAACCGTTACATCTTTGGTATCCTAGAAGTGACTAAGAATCTTTCTTCCAAATGCCCCAATGTTGCAGGCATGGTCTGTGGAGGCGGTCGTCCCAGCACTTCAAAGGAGCTTACTCTTCCCCGACGTCGAATCAGAACCCGCAAAACGTGCTGCACCGCCAGCACGACACTTCGGCCACCGGGATGCCCTCCTCGACCGCCGCCCACGACGAAGCCAGCGTGTGAGAGCGACTCGCCGGTGAACGCACTCAACTTCCGGGTTCTTGGTTTCGCGTACAAAGTGTAGTGTGCGCTGTACTACTCGCGCAACTTTTCTTGAACGATGACCTTGCTTCCCCCTCGCTTGAGCAATAAACAGTTGAAGGCAAAAGCTCGCAGCGAGCACTGATGACAACATTCCAAGCATTAAAACTTCATTGGCGCGAAATAGAAGCCAATCAAAGCTAGTTGCTTTCATAGTCGAGAACTTTTGATCAGCCTTATTACCATTATCCAAATAAATGGCTAAAGTAGCTCCAGGTCCTTCAAGGGAGGCACCTAAAACTCCTATTTAGTGTCCCTGCTGTTGCCTATCCAGAGCGATGGCCGCACACCTAGCAGGTTTGACTTCGATTTTCCAGACGTTGGCATTACTGTAAATAATCTAGTGGCCGACTTTGTAGCTAATACCCTCACTCCGCTCGCATTTCTTCCATCTATCGTTTAAGAAAAGCTGCGCGAGAAGTACTGTGATGTGAGCAATGACGACAAGAAAGTTGCCAGCAGTGAGACTATGGCACACATTGGAATATCTCTTGCATGCAGTTGACCATCTCGCCACAAGAGAGCAGAAGTGAAAGAGGAACTTGAACTTACACACGAGAATCAATTAGGCGAGGGTTATGAAAATATACATTTTATTGTGTTACGTTTATTATCGTGGTTATTTTATTTTATCCTACATCACCTCTTTTCAACTGTTTCAACATATTTCATATCCTTTAACGAGCACGTTGCTGCAAGTTTCCACAGCGCCATTGCTCGAGGGAAACTGAGTGCATAGGCCGTTGGCCGTTACCTTTCACGACTTTACTTGCCCTGACAAGCGCCTGGCACGCCACGGTGACGCGAGGAGAGCTACTGGTACTAGTAGACGAACTTGACAGCACTGCGCTCGAGACATGACAGATCAGAGCAACAAATATTTTGTGACTTCGAGAGTCAATATCCGTTGATTGGTACAAATGATGTATGAGGAAATCTGAGGAAGTATGAGTATAAAAATGAGTTGAAAACTCACGAAGCTGGTAGTGAAAAATAAAACCCTCCTTCCTTCGCACAATCGGATAAAAATGTAATAGTTAGACATCCCAATAACATGACAAGTGTTTTTAACAGATAACTTATATGCTATCAGATAATGTATGTATAATAATAATAATAATAATAATAATAATAATAATAATAATAATAATAATTATTATTATTATTAAACAACCGGAAGTATTTGCTTATCCTCTAATTAATTAACCGAGTTTTTAATAGGTAAAATATATTTAGAAAGAAAGATTGGTACAAAATTGAAGGGCTGGCTCCGAAATTAAATTTAAGCAGCACTTTATATGACAACCTAGTATCCACACTTCAGTATCAGTATGCAGCGCAAAAAAAGTAAAGCCAGTGCTAGAACAGTTTTACGGATGCAACAAAGCAGTAGTCATCGTATTTAGACTAACAGTGTTTCGACAAGTTTCAGTTGATAAATAACAGGTAATGGCGTGTTTTCAAAACTCTCCCACGCCGAAAATTTTTTTGCAAAGAATTTACTCATACTTTTTAAATCTTCAACTAATGAACTCTGTTTAACTGGGCATATCAATCTTCATTCCAAAACTACACTCCAAAGCGTTACAAATTAAATTAAAAATCCATTAATTCCGGAAATCTATTTTTATTATTGTATATTAAATTTTATTTTAAGTTCCATGAACTGCTACGTTCATTAGTTTTTGCAGTAATTTATTGAAACAATTCTACATCATTGAAAATATGAATTACTTTACAAAAGTTGATCACTGCAACCCTTCATGTACAACGCACGTACTTCATTATTTACGAGAAAATGGTTTCCATTCATTATTATCAAGATTACAAGAAAAAAAATTATTGTTATTATTAATAATATTATTATTGATTATTATTACTATTATTATCGCTGCAGTGGAACCTCGATAATTCGAATTTCTATGACTGCGATACCCTGGAAATAGTTTCGATATCTTCATTTGTGTCGCCCCTAAGAAGGATTGTTATCTCAAACGACGATAATTATTGAGTACATTTGATCTGTTTTCGTTTATACTCGATATATATTCGATACATCGAGATTCCATTGTATGATTATTCTCACTATTTTATAATTGTTATTATTGAGTATTCCGTATTAAGGCAGACCTTACGAGAATATATCGTGCGTTAAACAGTCTTGATTGTAATGAAATGTAACTGGATAATTATAAATAGATCATAATACCGCGAGATGCTTTGTTCTTACCTCCTTCACTAGATCACGTGATACACAGAACCTACACGAAGTGACAAGCGAATCCGTTGAATTGACCTATACTACTGGGTTCTCAGCGGAATTCGTCAGCAAGGTTATAATTTATAACTCCTTATTTATTTATTTACTTATTTATTTATTTATTTATTTAACGTCAAAAAAGCAGTTAAAAACTGCGTATGACGTGCTATGGGGAAAAGTGAATCGTGTGCACATTTTTAAAATTCTGTGATCCCTACACTAAGTCATAACTACTTAAATTTTGAAAACAAAAAGAAAAAAAAGCTCCCATGTAATAAAATCTATTTTCAAGGATAAAAAGGCAATACATTTTGGCTCTTATCCATGTTGTCCTTCGGAATAATACTTCCTGCCGCGACAAAATGGAAACGATAATTTGAATAATTGAATTTCTCACCGAATTCTAGAAGACGTGCACAGAAAATGAAGTTACATTTATGTTCAGAAGCAAAACAAGGGGCCATCTCAGCATTTGCTCAATGGATCAGGGAAACTGGACGAAAAACCTGATCGAGATGGGGTCATCGACCTGAAGGCTCTTCTATTAATGTTATATCGATATGTATTCAGAAAAAATATGTTGCCTGTAACTCACGTCTTTCGTTATCATTGCAAGAACTCTTTACAATCACATGCATCCTGTAGGTGAAACTGAACGCATAGGAACGTAGGACGTAGCAATCATAGTCATTACGTGATAATATCAACAGCTTATTTCAAACAATTCACATGTCCATTGGCTTACAAGCATTGTCAGATGTCATTCAACGATTAAAACCAGTACGCAAGTGTAAGTGCCAAGTAAAATGGTTACTGTTGCACAACTGTTTCTATACAATTGAACCGAACATCAAAAAAGAAAGTAATATAGATTTTAACAATACTATTTAGCGTATTATTTGCTATTTAGACTGTATAATTCAAAAATACTAAATACGCCTGCAATATGTATTGTACCTCAGCTTCTGGGTCAATAACCCACACCTCTATCAGGTTTTTCGTCCACTTTGCCTGATCTTTTGAGAAAATATTGAGATGGGTCCTTGTTTTTCTCCTTCATAATCCTAAATTGAAACTTCACTATCTGTGCACGATTTCTAGTGTTGAGTGCGAACATAGTTATTCAACTTATCATTCTCCATATTCTCAAGGTAGTAAGTCAATTGCTATGGCTTTTGCTTTTGAAAATAATTTCTATTACTGGGGAGCTAATATTTCCGTATCTTTTCTTGCCAAAAACGCTCAATGCTACCTGATGTCAACTTTTTATGAACTGAGTTAGAGTAGGGATGCCAGAGCTCAAGAAAAATGCACGGATTGCACTCTTCTCCATGATACATCACACATTTTTCGACTGTTTTTGACGATAATAAATAATTAATAAACAAATAAGCAAACTCGACCGACAAATTGCTAACGCAACTGAGCAGGAATAATCACAAGAACACGATAAGAAATGCATTTAACAAAGAAGATTATTCTCGAAGTTTGGAACCCGTTATTAGCAGGCACTGGACCACTGTGCTTGAAATTTGTCACTGGCGCCACTGATAAGGATTGGCGAGATCTAGAGCAATGTCGCCATTTCAGAGCATCATTGCCAAGTAGAAAGACACCGGTAGCGGTAGCTCAGTGCATCAACTGATGCCATTGCAGCATCTCTGACAGCAAGGTCCTAGGTTCGAGTCCTGACGGCGGAAAGATTTTTTGACACTAGCTTTTCAGCTAGGTCGAATTCAGTCGCTGTCTGGAAGAGAATTCTAGCGGCCGACTGCTCTGATCGGTAGTTTTCTGTGGTTTCTCAGATCAACACCTGGCGAATGCCGGAGCAGTACCCTACAAAACGGGCCACGGACCACGCGCGATCTGTCCTTCCTCTTCCTTGTCTTATCCTCTCCCCTTACACACACACTTACACAAACTTCCACTACACTACCACATATTCCGGGAGACCGGTCGGGAGCTTAGAGCTTGTCCTGGCTGGGGCGGTGCCCTGGTTAGGGGGAAACCCCACTAGCCGACGGTGGGTCGGCGCCGGATCTCGCCGTCCAGCGGGGGAAGATCACTTCCATCTCCCGAGAAAAAACATGCACTACACTAATGGGACTAATGACCGAAGCAGTTGACGCGCCCGGAAACACGAAAAAATCAATCAATCAATAGAAAGTTCCAGGCATATTGGAGTATTTGCTTGCCTCACTTCCACTCAGAATTCACCTCTCAAATGTCGTGGATACAGACTAAAACACAGGAAGTGCCAACAATGTTACAGCCACCCCAATAATTTTTAAATGGTACTCGATTCCGAAATGTAGTTTTTCTACTCCCATTTTATAATGCTGTCATTTGAGGGCTGCAACCATTTGCATATTGATACTAATTACGATACATATTTCATTATGATACAGATTCCTGACCAATCACAAAGAAATTTACAAACCCAGTGTTGACACTTCATTAATCATTGAGAATCTTTCTAGTAAATGCTTCGTTTTACTGTGTGCATTAAAATTGCTTTTGATGCTATTATGCTTGTCAGTTTTAATTTCTTTTATTATTAGTATTTTTTCGTGGAATATTTTTTAAAAGAAATTTTATTGTAATCACACGTTGACCCTATTTGACTAGCGCAATACTTCCTAGCAAGCGGACAAGTAACCACAGCTACCTGGGGGAGCATGTGAGAGTAAGGGTTCACATAAGGAAGAGTCGAAGCCATTTACAAGTTGGCCAACTGCAAACGAACGAATGCGGGAAGGGGCTCAAGGGCACGACGACCACAGAACCTTCAGTTATGTTGCCAGCACTTGCTGTCATTTTGGGTCATCCGTACGAAAATCGCTCTATACACTTGGATGGTGCTTCTCCCTAAATCAAGGTCGATGCCACCAGCGGGAGTCCGTGTCCCTGGTAGCACAACGAAATAATTCCTCCATGCAGTTGAACACCTCGCCACAAGAGAACGGGAAGTAGTCAAGATCGCCCTGAAGGCTTTTACACTTTACACAAGAACTTCGATTAGGGGGGGATATAGATCAATAAATTTAATAGCGTTTGTTATTTTGATTTATATTTTTACTTTTATATCTCATCTATATTTTTACTTATATATCTCTTTTATATTCATAATTTTATATCTATATAGACATAGGCCTATCCTCTTTTTACATGCGATTCCAACAAGTTGGAAAACGGCGGGGTTACCACAGATAGTTTCTTTCCCCGATGCTTACTGCCCTAAGTCCTTCTCCGGTATCAGTCGGAATTGTTACTTCCAAAGGATCACAGCGCTGCCCTCTGTGTGCGGTATCATTCCCCCCCATTAACTCAACTCGCCCGGGTTTCGTTAGGCAGAATTGAGGTACCCTGTCGTTTAACAGGGGCCCTCGCAACAGATCGGTGTAAGGTACTGGAATACGTTTGTACCGGGAGAATCGCAGGAAGGAAAAAAGGCCAGTGACCTAAGCCAGTGACGCCAAGGTTGAAGCCATGAGCGAGTCCGTGGCACGGGTAGCACGTTGAAATCATCCCTCCACACAGTTCATCATCTCGCCACAAGAGAGCAGCGGGCAGCTTTTACACTTTATACATGAAATACCATTAGTCGGAATTAGATAAATAAATTTTTAGAACTTTTGTGGTTATTTTTTATTTGATTTTGCTGCGCATATTTCCTTATTTACAATAGATTCCACGTTGGTAATGTCCGGTTTTAGAGATCTCGAAAGATAAATTCGAAAACTATTTTTCAAATTTCAATGCTTAATCCAACCCCTTGCTTGTTTTTGAGCAATTTCATTATTGAAAAGTCTTCTGAGAGTAGGGATACTGCTTAAAGTTTCCTTCCCCAACGCGAGTTGCGCAGAGAAGCTCGACAAGGAAGAGGAAAGAAAGATCGCGCGCGGTCCGCGGCCCGTTTTGTAGGGTACTGCAAACTGCAACTCCGGCATTTGCCTGGTGTTGATCGGAGAAACCACGGAAAACTACCGATCAGGGCAGCCGGCCGCTAGAATTCTCCTCCAGACAGCGACTGAATTCGACCTAGCTGAAAAGCTAGTGTCGAAAATCCTACCGCCGTCAGGACTCGAACCTAGGACCTCCCGGTCCGACAGTGACATCAGTTGATGCACTGAGCTACCGCTACCGGTCCGAAACGTTCTAAATAGCCCAAACCCTTGTTGTTGTACATGGAGAGAATTAACTCTGAAATGGCAAAAATGGAAGTTTATCTTTGTTCTTCTCAAAAATGGAAGTTTAAGGAAGTGTTACGAAGTTTATATCGACTAGAAGGTTGGCAACGAGGACAAGAAATGGGCCCCATATATACGCTGTGTGTCGTATGTTACATTCCTGATTGGTTGGTTAAAAGGTACACGACACATGCCCTTTGCGTTCTCATGATTTGCAAGGGATCAACGGATCACTCAAAATACTTATTTTTGACAAGAATACCTGGAATCACGTCTAAAAGGAAAAAAAACTCAGCAATATCTTCATTTACTTTCTGCTATAAGACCTATATGTCACAATGAAAAATTGCCGGTACCATTACCTCGTGAGAATGCGACAGTGAGTGAAGTATGCTACAGGGATGAACATTCAGAAGTCAGAGAAAGATATATCCATGCCGAGCCAACATTTCGAGACTCAATTGAAGCACATCTTTCGCCACGAGGGAATCTCGACAATCATGTTCGTGATTTAAATTTGTCGAAGCAACAGTCTGAGTTTTTAGCTTCACTACTAAAACGATGGAATGTTCTTTCCCCGGTACGAAAGTGAGCGTTTTTCGTATTCGCCAAGTAGTTTTTTGAAAATATTTCTCTAAGAAAAGTGACATAGCTTTATGTAATGATATCGACTCCGCTATGGAGACACTTGGTCATGGTTCCATGGTAACTGAGTGTTCCTTGTTCTTAGATTCTAGCCAAATAAATCTAAGATCAGTGCTTGTACGCAACATTTTCCAAATTTTAAAAAATGGCTCCGTTGTTGTGATTACATTTTGTTGTTGGATAGTGTAAGGGTCGTTTAAGAGGAAGGTGGAGGTCGCCTGTAGGTTAAAAACCTTAATTTTTCGAAAACTGAAACAGTTTAAAATATTTTCGGAGTCTTGCTACAACAACAATATTAAAGATAGAGATTTTTCCCTTAATAAAATCTCTCCCTTACAGATATATTTTGAAATAAGGTCATTTACAATTTTTAGCAAATTTTAGTACTTTTCGCGTAATTTTGCGTGAAAATACCGAAGAGAAAGTACGTGCTGCTTTCGCACCACTAGTTTCATCATGCCAGTTTTCACCATGCCCATCATGCCAGAGTGGCATTCCCGCTCTCGAATTACCTCGCTTGCTCACCGCAGTTGAGACTTCTGTAACGTCGTGAATAGGGATCTACACCACAAAGAAATAGACACGAGTGGGTATTTTAAATTTATTTACAATAAATTGTGTACACTATTTACAGACCTCACTTCGAGGTGTTTGTCGGAGCTACCTGCAGCAGCCCTCCTCTACCAACACGCGCCTTGCGGCCGCGCCTGCGATTAGCCAACTCGGCCGAGTCGCAACTTGGCACCTGGTGTGCCTCGGCAGACAATCTGCCCCGACGTATCGAGCATACTTCACAGTGCTCGAGACTCGAACACCTACACGTGCCTACAGCACTTCCGCGCCAGATTTGGCCGGGCAAGTTTTGCGGTGTTTTGCCGCGAGGAAACCAGAAACGTTACCCCACCCAGGGCTTCTGCGACAGCCCTTTTATATGCTCGAGTCACATGACTTCCTGCGTCATCTTTCCCCCACGCACTCGTCTTCAGGCGTCTGCTTCTCCCGTTGCAATTTGCACCCGGCACCTACAAGCCCTCTCCCCTTTTCGACTTTCCCTGAAGGGTTGGCCTTTGTTCGGAGCCTATTTTTGGCTCCCTCATTCCCATACCTTGCAACTTGTCTCTCTGGAGCAGGGAGTCAAGTCTATGACGCTACACTTCAATGTCCATGCCCGCTGGGGCAAGGGCAGGAATACCACTGTCCAATCGGGCCAAACCGTGCCCGGCCCTGCTCTACAGAACTGAAAGCGCACGTTTTAAATATTGCGTGTTTGTGTTTCACTTCAGGAATTATGTGTAGTCGCAAGGAAAGTTTATCAAGCATTGAACTATTTTCTATTTAGAAGTAATAATAATGCGTTTTGAGAATGAAGATCGGTAAGATACATATGTGCACTGGACACAAAAAAAGAATGAAGCCACGTATGAAAGGAAATGTAATAAAAAATCAATTTTTGAATGTTCTTTGAATACATTGCAGACATTGTTTTCATACCGACAGTTGGCAGCGACCACTCGTGTTACGTAAATTAGCACGAATAATTACTGGTTCTAATTTCGTTTGGACGTGTTGCGATGCGCCACATTCATTTTTAGATCTATTTATATTTTGATGTGTACAGCACGAGGAATTAATTTGAGTGTATCTCACACGATCAGTTTACAGCTTTTTGTTTTCAAAATGTTCTACATATGCATTAAATGCCTTATTCTTTTTTACAAACTTTCCTTCCAATTATTTACACAATTATAAACAGAGTAATTATATTAAAGAAACGCAGGTATTACCGCTGAAGGAAAGTTAATAGTTTTATAAAGAATAGTCGTTCTGTCGTGATTTTTTTCTATTTGTTCTGTCTGCAGTGAGTCGCTTGCCTTCGATGAAAGTTCATGTTAACCCTAGCAATACGAGAGAATTATATACGGCTTTTCCAAAGAGGGGATGGATTTGTCAAGCCCACACGCATAATTCATATCAAAAATTAATAAATAAATAAATACATTTTAATAACAATACTGACAATAGCAACAACCACAACAACAACAATAAATATTATTAATAATAATAATAATAATAATAATAATAATAATAATAATGTATATGCTTTTATCAAATCCCACGGCCCTTTCCTCTGCTCACCAAAAAAGTATTTTTGGTGACGCGTTGACATCAATGGCCGGCATTATTCCCTAACAATAATTGTTCGTTTAAAATATTTTGACGGGAATCCTCCATTTGCGGGAGGATTTAGGATTTATGGAGTGACATGGAGGTGGAGTTATTATTTCAGAAATCAAACCTCTTAGGAATTTTCCAACATAATGAGTTTCGCTAGTTTTTGTCGAATTAAATTTCGAAACACTAAAAAATACATACACCAAGAATCACTTTCAAGTAAACAAAGAATGTAAATACTAGTAGATTTTACCTATTGCCATTAGAAGGAATTGAATAATGCCTTCCACGTTAAATCAATGCAATGTCTCTACGCCCTTTAACATGGACCTCTAGACCATAATATTATTAATTATAAGTTCCTAGTCTTTTTTTATTATTATTTTTATATTAAGATGTAAACAAAACCTCGGAATCTTACAGACACTGAAGATGACATCACAATGCAGGTCAAAACGTCTGCAAACAAATACATGTTTTAATTTGACTGGAATCATCGTTTTATATTAATGACTAGTATATTTATCTTACAATCCTTAATCAGTGACCGTTCCGTAGTCACGAAATTGTTATACTAGTTTACACAAACAAAAATATAAACAAGCTATTCAAAAATATACATGATTACAGCATCTTGAAAAATAGTCTTGCTCCTGCACTTGTATTCTGGTAGTAATAAAATTTAAATGTCTTAAAATGTATTTACAATTCTAAATACATCACGTTAAATACATAGGGGCAATATATCACATTAAAATATACAAAAAGGTATAAATGAATAAGTCCTAACACTATTATTTATATGTGGGATTCCGAGGTGGACTTCACGTGGTTTTGTTCGAGAGAAATGCTCAGAGGTCGATGTGAATCTCCTCTCATAGACTGCGTGATGGCGCAGTCCTCGCCGATGCTTATGGGGCATCAACGTTGGGTGACAATGTGGGTTAGAAGCGTAACGACTGTAATACAAGGTCTCGACACAACGAACACAGGAACAAACATTAATATTATCGATGAGAATGAAAGGTTTTTTCCGTTGACTCGCCAGACTTAAACTTTTCTACTTCTGGTTGAAATTTCAAAGCATCTATTTATAGTCCACAAAACACTGCAATCAGTTCGTTGGCCCTTGCACACACGACTGCAGGTGTGCACTGCTGTCGATGGGGATCACTGATCATGAGTGTAAATAATATATGTATATTTGTATTATTTTCTACATAGTTATTATTAAATACTTACGCACGATCTAGCGGCGATGCCGGGAATCAACACAACTGGTGACGCCTTCTCTCTTAAAAACCAGTCGTATACGGTAAGTGTATACTTTTTGTTTGCATATTTTTTTGTGTACGGTCTAGAGTAAAATAAATATGTTTGTTGTCTATTATCGAATACAATTTATTTACTAGCATTCTAAGGATACAACAAAATCGGCAACAAGGTGAACTCTGAAATTTCTTATCGAGTCCAGATCACTGCGAATAATCAAGCAACCTGGTGCCACCATGACTGTGAGTATTGCGGATATATCAACAGGAATACGCAATTACAGCACAGACTAAAGTCAACATTTATTTGTCAATTTGCCATTTGTCTACATACGACGAAAACACGCGTTGCTTTTAGAACATTTAGCATCAAAAGAAGCATGATCTAAAAACACAACATTGATTTTTACTTTCTCGCACAGTACATAAGTAGTATAACAGAAACATTCGCATTGCAGATCCCTGATACCAAAAAAGAGGATAATGTTTGTTCCTACATGTAGTATACAACTTCCTCAAACAATTGTATTCAGAATCCACGTTTTGTGGATCCTTCTTACCGAAAAACTGGTATGCGGGAAAACGTAGGTCCGACTGTCCGTCCATCCGCCCGTCTGTCAGTGCACAACGATTCGGTGGTATAACGGTTGTACCCGAGATTGCGGGTTCAAACCCGATCGAAGCCGTGGATTTTTTAAGGGCGAAAAAATCCCTCGTACGCCTTCCTTCGGAGGGGGAGTAAAGCCGGCTGTCCCATGTAGTAGATTTACTGCATGTAAAATACCCTCAAGCCTAAAAGAATCCTCTGAACAAAATTGAGATCCGCCTGTTTCGTCGCCCAAGATTCCGCTAGGTGGTGAAAAGATTCCGCTAGTTCTCCGCTAGGTGGTGAAAGGAGCATATCGAAATTTGCGTGGTTAGACGGAAGAGCGGGCCTGATGGCCCGAGTCTCGCCACGTAAAATCTTGCATTAACAAAATTAAACGCTAGTGGCTAAACCATGAGGAGGATTTTGATCAAAATTGATATTTCCCACTGGATATCTTGGTTGACTGATGTCGCAACCCCTTGAATTTGAAAGCGATGTATTAATTTTTGGGGGGGAGCTTTACATGAAGCTGCAAAGCGTTTTCAAGTTTTTCTAATAAAATTGATCCAATTTTTTTTAACTTTATTCTCAGATAGCGCAAACGATGCTTAAAAATGGCGCTGGTCACAGTTTCATTGAAATATTTGAATTATTGAAAATTTCAAATTCCTACAACTACTGTATTGAAGATAGGCATTTTATCCTTTTAATATAATCTGTTCTTCAAAATAATGTCTTTAAATATGACATGCAATATTTTCAAAATATGATTTGTTTACGCGGAATGCAAAATATGAATAGTATTTCGCGTTATTCAAAATGTGAATAGTTTTCAAAATAAGAATAATAAAATATGGGCAATATTAAAAAAAAACAATACTTTCTCAAAAACATCTCCAATTTTTTTCACTCTTTGTGCGGTTTGTACTACTTTTGCTTAATTACACGTAATTTTTATGTAATATTTAGGTTTTTCAAAATCACAGAAATGTAATTTTTATATACCACTCACGTCGTTAATATTTTACATTACGATCATTTTTTCTACATTACTGTATTTGTGCGTACAAGTGTTTCAAATGGTTTCTTATGAAGGTTCTCGAAGACTCAAAAGTTATCAGTGAAAATAAGCTCAAAACTGCTCATTTTCAGAACCACAGAAACGACATTTTCTCAAAAACTGCTCCCAATTTTTCAATTACAATTTGCATACATAAATATGTTTTATTCTTCTGCAAAATTCTTCAAAGTCATATTTTAATTCTACTATTAGGAGAACTAAGAAAATGTGGAAAAAAAATATCGTCTAGTGTAGGTAGGCTAGGACGAAGGCGGGTAATACCGAAAAGCTAGCCTAAAGAGATTAGAAAAATAATGAGAGAGTGTGTGCCAATCTATAGCACCACTTTTTTAATATAGTGTGCATCGAGGCACTAAGTGGAGGAAAATTTGTGTATGCCGCGCAGTCCCACTAGTTAATTATGCCGCCTTCCAAGTGACCTTGCGGATCGGCGTTATAGAAGGATTTCCCTATGGATGACCCAAAGCGACAGTTCGCGAAGACAGGGGAACATCAGATGTATTTCAGATAAGTATCCCTCCGCCGCGACAGCTGTTCAGCCACACCCCTTCGTGAAGTGCTAATAGCTCCTGTGAAAACATCCCTATGCAGAAGTCTAAGAGTTTCGCTGAGGTATATGCACGTACGCGAGTTCGAAATATTTAAATTTAATTACGTATGTGAAAAATCTCTTAACGTGCTCTCACGTTCAGTAAAAGAAAACTGCCGCCACGAATGTAAATAGTAAGCTCTCGATCAGAGCTCGCCACACAACAGCACAAAGGCCGGAACCACGTGCATCGGTACGTATCTCGCATTCAAGTCTCGGTTTTAAAATAAACATAATATTTATCACACAAAAAGTAAATTCATTGTAATGTTAAGAGAAAAAAAGCTTTTTTCAGAAGAGTGCATAACACTGCTCTTCTTAATTTCAATTATTTCTCGTGGCGCTCTATATTTTTGTCGGACAAGGATATCACAAAAGGAAAGAGTCGAAGCCATTTACAAGTTAGCCAACTGCAAACGAACGAATGCGGGAAGGGATTCTAATGGGCTCAAGGGCACGACGACCACAGAACCTTCAGTTTTGTTGCCAGCACTAACCGTCACTTTGGCTCATCCTTAGGAAAATCGCTCTATACACTTGGTAGGAGTGTAATTTACGGAGCCCTCCTTCCCCGTTGGGTCTATGGCTCATTCCCCTGCGAGCAGTCTCAAAGTATGGTGCTCCGCGCTCAGCGCTACGGCTGGTCTCCTACCTATGTTCTGTGTTCCAGTGTAGGATAAAGTGCTACAATAATAGTTTTCAACAACACTTCTTACTGTGTGCGATAATATTTCAAGCAATTAGTGCAAAATTTTCATCCGACATCGCTGGTATACGCCAGTGTATTGCAGATGCCCTCGCTCAGGTCTATCCGACCGAGGGCGATATGGATGTCGGTTACCAAGAAGGAGACGTCCGTGAACCGTCACTCCTACATATTCCAGAACTACTAGGACATCAACATGAATACCGATTACCTCAACCCGCATCACTACAATCTCACATGTTAAGTGGAACAACCGCACCTCCAGTTACTGACCAGCAACGCATCGTTGGCAGTCAGCCGCCTTAACAGATCTCAGAACGATGTCGCAACCTTCATCATCAGCCATCAACAACAAAAAGAGGTCAGTAAGTGACAGTGAAATCCCCATCTCGCCAAAACATGTTTGCGGAGGGAAAGTCTAGTGCTTCTTAACAATGCAGTCCTCCTCCATGATAATGCAACAAGTCACACTGCAGCCCGTGTCCAGAACCTCGTTCGGCGGTGGGGCTGGAAGACCTTGGAACACCATACGCACTACTCTGATCTCAGTCCGTCCGACCGGGAGCGGTAGCTCAGTACATTAACTGATGCCACTGCAGCGCCTCTGACCGGGAGGTTCTAGGTTCGAGTCCTGACGGCGGCAGGATTTTCGACACTAGCTTTTCAGCTAGGTCGCATTCAGTCGCTGTCTGGAGGAGAATTCTAGCGGCCGGCTGCTCTGATGGGTAGTTTTCCGTGGTTTCTCCGATCAACACCAGGCGAATGTCGGAGCAGTACCCTACCAAACGGGCCACGGACCACGCGCGATCTTTCCTTCCTCTTCCTTCTCCTACCCTCTCCTCTTATACACACACTTGCACTACACTCTCACATATTCCGGGAGACCGGTCGGGAGCTTAGAGCTTGTCTCGGCTGGGGCGGTGCCCCGCTGGTGGGAGAGTCCTGGTTAGGGGGAAACCCCACTAGCCGACGGAAGGTCGGCGCCGGATTTCGCCATCCGGCGGGGGAAGATCACCGCCATCTCCCGAGGAAAAACATGCACTACACTAACGGTACTAATGACCAAAGCAGTTGACGCGCCCGGAAACACGAAAAAACGAAACCGAACCAATCAGTCCGTCCGACTTTGATCTCATTCCAAAAATGAAGACGCCGCTGCATGGGAAGCGGTTTGCAAACAGGGAGGACATCTTAACATCATCGATGAGAAGTAGCGCACGTAGACCCATCACAAACAGCTGCTGGTATCCAGCGTCTTCCTCCTCGTTGGCAAAGATGTGTGGACGCCTTGGCCATTATTTTAAACACTGTTATCTCGTAATAGTACGAGTATGACGCGTACTGTTTTGTTTTGTGCATACAAGTATGTAATACTAATAAAACAATGATCTCTATTTACGCATCTTTCAATGTCCCTTAGCCATACCGCCTTGCACCCGGATTCCAATTTAGTACCCGCATTGCGAAGAACATAACAACGACTTTTAATCGTATATCCTGATTTTGGTTTCCTGCAGCTTTATTGACTAAGAAAAAATAGTTGCCATTACTTCTGAAATTATTCTCGTATATACAATAAAATACATGAAATAATGGCGAGCGACATTTCCCTTGAAGCCACGTTGACGCATGACGTCAGCTCTGTTGTAAGCAGTGTCTAATTTAATATGATCATTTAGTCGGTAAACTCATTATGGGAATTGGGGAAATAACACAATTAAAAATATTATTTGCCATTTTCAGTCAAAATCGAAATTGTTTAATTATTTTTTGACTTTTCCAGAGTTCCTGGGTGTCTAATGAAATCACAGGCACCTCAGACATGGCCGTAGGCAGTTTAGTTTTCTTTTAATTTCTTCGCGCAAAGGAAATTTATCATTAATCATATTATAATACAGGTAATAAGTTTACAAGTAACTACTTTTAAAACCCCTGTGTTTATCACCCCTCCTTTTTCCCTTCGAAAATTATCTTACTGCATCTTGGCCCACCATCAACTATACTATACTATATTGAATTTTCTTGTTCTGATATACAAAGGGAAGCGTATCATTTCTTGGTCACGACATAGCTGGCGATTCTAAACCCGATCACGCCAAGGTTGCTATGACAACTATGATGCTTCTTGTAAAGAGAATTGAATGTAAAGAGAAATGAATGAGCGCTACACTTCACACCCCATCACTGTTGCCAGGTTATGGGGCTTTCCCCTAAATATAGGGTTTTATTTTGCTTTTAGTGGATGTTTCAAGGGGAAATTTATTTGGGGAATTTTGTTGGGGGGTTCTAATTGAATTTTTTAAATGTTATTTTTTTTAAGTATCTATTGTGCATCACAAAATCGTAAGATAATTCCCTACGATTATTGTAGGTATATTATATATAGTATTGCAGTTATATCATTTAAATATGATTAAGCATAGTAAAAACACTTATAGGTGTGTAAGATAATTTGAATGAATATTTGCGTTTAAAATTGCGCGGTTATTTGTCAAAAAGATTGATAGAGGACGAAACATTTTATGAAAAGAAACGAATTACAGGAAAAACAAGTAATGGAAACAAGGATTTCAGTTGAAGAAACGTTTTTATAAAGAGGTATCGTTATCTCTAACATTAATTACAATGAGTGATACACATCTTACGTTTCGTAACTCATACACAGTGTGAAACTCCATTAAACAAAACATACGTGTGAAAATAAGTGCATTATTATGTAAATAGTTGTTATACATAAACACATACACATTAAAATATAGGTGTTCATTGTAAAATATAAAAATTATCATATACGATTAATAATATTCTTCGAGTTTCTTTCATTTCCCTACCTCCTCATATATTTTAAACATGAACTATTAATTATTTTAATTTGGGGTTGTTTTCTGTCGTTTTGATGGTTTTCGTAGCGCCATTTAGTGGAGGATTTTTTTTAACGTTTTGTAGCGTCAACTCACGACGCAACGCGTGTCTCTACCTCTTCTTGGTTGTTGAGCGCTATTGGAGAAAACCTCCGTTACTGTATATATTTACATATTTCTGTCCGCCATGTCTCGTCGCAGTCTGTTGTCAAGATGACCGCCAGGTAGCATCTCCGCGTGCACGCCTCCCACCACGCGCTCCTGCGTCACGACCCAGCGGCCAGAATTGGAAAGGAATAAGAATAGGGGAAGGGTTTATGACACTTCAGGGGTTGGACTAGCTCTTGTGAAGCAGCCAAACTCGTTGTGTTGGAACAAATTTCACATGAGATTCGACGGAAATCGAACCCGGATCTCCTGAAAGGTGATCGACTTTGCTCGGAGCCACGAGATGACCTTCATGCTTTACCTCACTGTAATGCATGATGCATGCTTTACCTCGCAGGATGCATTACCTCGAAGTAATGCACAGTAAGTTGTTTTTTTTTTATTTATACCATAATATCCATCATAATTATAGAATTCATTATACTAAATGTGAGCAAACGACTCGTGGTTTAGCTCATTGGTCAGCGTGCTCGCTTTCCACAACGCGACTCCGGATTCGATTCCCGGTCGGGGAAAGATTATAATAGGCATTTTCCTTGCAACTTCCCAGCAAATGTTGCTGTGTGATGATGAGAAAACCAGAATACGGCGTGGGGAAGTTTTCGTGCTAACCACACTTGCACCCCTAACCCACGGCCGGGAGGCCGGGACGCTGCTGGTAGGCAATGGCCCATACGCAGGGTGTCGCGCCAAGTACAGACAAATATGAACATATTGCAAAAAATATAGTATTCTATACGTAAATATAATGGCCAAAATTATCCTAAAAGTGCACAGGTTTTTTTGGGGAGGGTGAAATTCATAACAAGTCTAGTTCCTGGTAAACATGAATCTAACCTCATATTTCCAAATATCGGAATTTCACATTTCCAAATATATTTCGCTCAAAAGTCATATAAATGTTTACATGCTACTTTAATTACTTAATAAGGTCTTCATCTTTTCGTTTCCATTCGCCATTGCGCCAAGACGAATGCCTGAGGCATTTAGTGCATTATGGCCAGTGAAAGGTCGAGCGCGGCCGGACGACTAATCCTGCTGAACGGTTGCGGTCACTCTACATCGACAGCATCAGGCTTTCATTGCTATACTTGTATAATGACTTTCAAAAGACATGCAATCAACTGCTCGCTATGAACGATGTTTTTAATTAGATAAGGTTGAAAGAGAAGGCTATATTTGTAAAAGATATTTAGATTACATTGCGTTTGGTTCAGTTTTTTTTTGTTTTTTGACAATTCCAAACACCTTAAAAATTCTTCTTTGGATTTACATTAATATATAATTTAAAACACATTTGGAAAAATTGTTTTTTTCATATTTTTATCATAAACCTTCTCGTTCCTAATACCCAGATATACCTGACATTATTTTTGTTAAGGACGACATTAATGTGTTTAACTCCATGAACCCACACAAAGGCTATTGTATCTGTAACAGTTTTGTGAAATTTTATGGTTGCATTTGGATCACAAGTTAACAAAATAAATTTACATTTTTAACCGTTCATTAAACGTATTACAACGTTCCCAACATGATTTTCGTGCACCTAAGTTGTTTCGTCAGTTGATACCCCGATGGGACTATCGCCAATAAATAAAATACATTGTTTCCACACGAGGAATGGAATTAATTATTTCCATACACAAATCAGGGACAATTCTTTCTTATTGTATATTCGTGTTTAAGTTGTTTCACGTACGTAGCATTGGACTAATTTAAATATAGGAATGTCAGCACAATCCATAGCTCAACAAAAGCCAATTCAAAAGTGAGATTTCTAAGGCCCAGGACTTTGGCAAGAATGAGATTCAGTCAATAAGAACTGTTTGGGGTTAGGATATTTCTGTGAAGTGCTTCAGTCTTACACTCACATCAGAGGGGTTTTGTCCTTCGACATTTTTAAGTAAAATGTAGAATAAGGTGCGCTAAAAATATAAACTGAATTCACAATGTCATGTTAAATGTTTCTCACGGATGAGGGAATGAAAACAATGTTGGTTCAAATTTAAACAATTGACTCTTAGATCGAATAAATTCAATTTAAGATATTCTTACACCAAGCGATATTGCTAATTGCTCTGAAAGGACGCACTTACCAGTGCCAAATTCTCACTCCGCGTTACCACTGCCTCATAAGGATTAATCCAAACGTTTCAGTGCCACGTCGTGGTTTTACTTCAGATAATTTACAAACAAGGGCGGAGGTTCGCGAGTGACATTCGGAGAAAGAAAACTGTCAGCGGCATCTGAGCTGGTGCGTGTAGTTTCCGGTGAAGGGTATCAAAGTCAAGGGAGTGAAATCTGAAAGTGAAGTGGGTGCGCGATACCTCCTGCTAAACGTATAATTTTCACGAACTAAACTTCCTTTCTGTTCTCTGCCTTACTCAGACAGAAAATTATCGTTCCAGAGCTGTGGATTGCATCATCGCCTTGCCCTTTTATTTGCAATACCGTCGGTATTTATGGACGGATTCATTTCAACGCGGTGAAATAGCGATATTTTAGGGAGGACGTTACAGATAAAAATGTTTGACATTGTTGAATTGTTTGTCTGGGTGATTCCTTATCAAAAACAGAGGAAATATGATGAATAAATAAAAACTTGCAGTAAAAAGGAAATAATCAGTAAGCTGTAAAAAAATGTTCTTTTGAGTAAAATATGTAAATATTTTAATATTTATTATTATTAATTATTTATTTATATTATTATTATTATTTACTATTAATTATTAACTTTCGATCAAAATATTTAAAAATATGTATTGAAATGTCAAGGTTTTTTGGCATTAACCGATATGAAACGTGAATATATTGTTGATTCGACTTGACAGAGTTACGTTAGGAAAATATGTTATTACATAATTATCCAGGTCCTAGTTATCACGATCATCCTCTTCAAGTATTGAGATCAATTCATTGGGTGTAAACCCTCTGGAAAAACGAATTGTCGAATAATCAGGAATCTAAACTAACTAGATGAACGTAAGCGAAATGTACCCTCATATGCCTACTGTCCTTGTAGTAGGACACCTAACTTTGCGAAATAATTTTGTCTATATTTATTATAATATTACAAATTCTACACTCAGAAGTAAATATGCATAGTTCTAGCATAATAATAAAGTAGATTAAGCAATTAACACATATGCCAATATTACACAATTTACCTTTCAAGTTTGCAATGCGACGAAAATGACCTGCATTCCGCCTGAATTCGTCTTTCGAAATAAGATTCTGCAACATCCGAAAATGCGTAGGATGGCGATGAGTATTGTTCTGTGGCACTTTCACTGACAGGAAATACGCAGAACTAGCCTCGCAGAAGGTCCGTAATTATTCTGTAGCGTAAAAATTAGAGACAAGTGTAGTGTCCTTTCAGAAACACAGTAGGCATAACTGGGTTAATATAAACGTTTCGAAAACATTGAATTGATCAAATGTTCAGGTGTAATTATAATTTTAACTTAAGCCGTAATTCATGGTCAGGTTTTTAAATATTGTTGATAACAAAATTCACATAAAATACCTTTTTTACGGTATGGTTTTTACAAATCACTACGGCTAAAAGTATTTTGTAATCAAAACTTAAAAATAAAGAATTATTGTTCTATATATTCTTGTCAGTAATGTTTCTCAGTAGAGGTCTTGGAGGAGAGCGGCGGTAAGCTGCATTGTACGTGTGCGTCTGTAATATTATTAATAGTTAGGTCCACGCTTGGAGATGGAAAGTAATCTGAACTCGGGCGCAGGGAAAAGCGCGATTGGGAAGGGTAGAGAAGAAATGTGTTTTCTAGGGTGTGAATGAAATAATGATTGTTATGAATGCTGGAGCTATTATTTTATATAATAAATTGTCATACGTTTGAGATATTTGACTACTTTCTGTCATTGAGTTTACACTGCAGTGAAGTTTAATTAAAATTTATTTAAAACTTTTTATTTAATTTTACGTAATAAATAAATTTTTGAAATATTACTTATAGCGGTAGTTATTTGTAAATTTCAGGAAGGTATTTTATGTGAATTTTGTAATCAACAAATCTAGAATCTAATCATTCAATCAAGAGTCAAAAAACTTCATCGCGAGCTGATCCTGAGTATGAGACCAAATCTAGGGTCTCAAAACATTCAGAATAAGAATGTGAGTAAAGTTTAATAAACCAAGAAATATAAATAAAGATAATTAACAGTTTTTCTAAATTTGGTTTAACATGTATTAATGAAACGTACAAAGACAGAAAATTAAGTGTTCAGGTCTGGCAAAAATAAAAACTGGACCAAAATGTCGGCCGTGTTCAGAAAAACGTGCGACCGTGCCTGCGCTCTAGTGAGTGAAATATACGGTCGTAAATGGTCGTATTCTGCCGAACACGGATTCACGCCGAAGCCTTCAGGAGAAGTGAACAATAGATTCTGAAGTTGTTATCAACTTCTGGAGAATATCTTCGATACTACTCCGGATAAGTTTTGGTAATCGTTTACAAAGGGCGGTACTATTGAGGGTTTGGATTGGTTGCTGGTTGTCACTGACGTTCGCAGTGGACACGTGAGTTTTATCATAATCATCGTTTCATCAAATTTGTATCGGCTATAAATGGTAACTACACGATTACTTTTGTTGTACAATCTACTGTTTTCTAATAACGTTGCCTGTGGTACATTTCACCGTACACAGCATAGCACTGGTCTTGTATGTGTGTCATGTTGGTGATTAATATTGCCTATGTAGGTATATTAGATAATTGAACAGCTGAGATCGAAACAATTTAAAAACTTAAAATTGTTCATTTGTAAAAGAGTGTTAGAGCCTTCAGTGTGTACCAGTCAATCTTTAAGAAAATTTATTTCTTTAACAGGTATACAATGAAATGAATAACTTTTCTGTTTTAATATTTCATTTTATATGAATACAGATTTTAATATATTTTTCCATTTCTTTCTATCATAGCAGACCTCTTCAAAATGTTAATTTGTAGCAATTTACAAATTTGTTCCTTCCACGTACTTTTTCTTTCCCAGTGGAGACCAATTCATTATTTGTTTGGGTATATGATTCCATTTCACATGATTTACATGCCCAAACCTCCTATTTTTATAATAAACATAATCTAAAGTTGATTATTTTTTTTTTCTATTCCTTCCCTTAAAATATTATTTTTTTAATTTTTTGCCTTCTTGATACTCTTAGATCTTCTTAAAAATCCATTTCCATTGATAATAAAGAAGATGTTAATGATTGATTAAATTTTCATTATTCTGCTCCATACATAACAGAACTCATAACATCTTATACATTTTTAATTTACTATAACTAGAAATAATTTTGTTCCCTTAATGTACTATTAAACATTTTTATTAATCCTCTTTCTTTATTCTTTTACATATATCCAAATCTTGTGCTGCATTATTTGAAATAATAACTCTTAATTATACAAAATCCTTACAATATGTAATTCTACCAAGATCATTGTAAAATTAAATCCATTAAAGGAGACCCGCATGACATATTAAATGTTTTATTTATATTAATTTTGAGTCCCCATTGTTCACATTCCTTCATTAGCTTCCTGTTGTTATCATATGCATCTACATCTTGTACTAATAACATGTGATCATCCGCAATAATGAAGTTTATAAGAACCAATTAGATTGTTGTAGATACATTTTGAATAATATTGGAGACAACCTATGTTCTTGTCTTAATACATTTAAAGATTAATTTTTTTTGACAAAAAACTTTCCAATTCGAACTTGAGAATAAGCTCCATCATATAATTGTCTAATTGAATATTAAATTTTCTCATTGATATGATATGCATCCAATACTTCCCATAATTTTTACAATGATATCTCATGCCTTTTCTAGATCTATTAAGACAATTTGATGTTGTTGTCCATAAGCAGAGCTTTCTCAGTCAGTTATTTTAAAATAAATTAGTTATTCATAGTCGAAGTTCCACTCTAAACCCCATTTGACTCTCTTCTTGACGATTATTCTTTTTCTAAAAAATACTTAATTATTCTATTATATATTCATGTGAAAGTATTCATAACAGTGATTCCTTTAAAATTAGGACAATCATTTCGGTTTCCTTTTTTTAATATTACAGAAGAAAAACATGTTTCCACTCATCATGAGTATCATCTCCATTTAAACATTTTTCAAACCTATCTCTTACCAATTCTTTAGTTGGAGTATAATAGGAGTTTGAGAGCCATAATTAATTCAGCTGTTATGCCATTTAACCCTGAAGATTTGCCATTTTCAATGATGTTATTATTTGATTAAATAATGTTGAATCCAAATACATTGAATACTTGTTTGCAAGCAACAAATTGGAGGAAACACCATCGAATTGTTTTCTATTTTCTTGTAATAAGAAATTGAAATGGTGTTCCCATTTTACCACATTAATTCTCAATTTATTACTTTTTTGTGTTCTTAATTGTTTAAGTAAGCTTCCAAATTTCTCTTGTTATTTACTTTCAATATATGTTCGGATCTGTATACATTTTTTCACCCAGTATTCATTTTTAGCAATATACACCTTACTTTCTAAAGATTGTGCTTTATTGTATTGTATTCTATCCTCAATAGATCTATAGTTTAACCAATTAAGATATTTTTTCTTCTAATCTATAATTAATTCTTCAATTTTTTTCTGACCAAAAATAAATATTACGATATTTCTTCTGTTATATCCTTTACATTTCATAAGCTGTTGATTGTATAGTACACAGTACTATATATTTATGTTGTTCTTCTGTTGAATAGAACTCTTTCTGCAATAATTTTTCATCTAATCTCTTTTGATATAACTTTAATATACTATAATCCATTAATAAATCTATATCATAATTAGGGGTATTCATTATTTTTGATCATATTCTTTTATCATCCCCATAGTATAAACATTACAAAAATATATTTCACTATTTACCACATAGTGATTACTACCACAAGTATATCCTCAGAAGTGGAGATCTGCAAGGCATGCAATTTTCTTGCTCGTAAGTCATCTAAAGCTAACGGTGCCCAAAAACCAATCTCAACCAAACTACATCCACAATTCTCGGTTAATTTTGTGCAAAATAATTTTGAGCTATATACCCGAATTTTAGGCTCCTTTGATTTTCCCCAAATTGTAGGCTTCGCTAGCTTTAGACTAAAGCTAGCAGCGCCAACTCAGAAAATTCATCTTGGAATCAATTCAAGAATATGAAACCACATCCAAAATTTAAAGATAATTTTGGGCTCTAGGAAAAAAATTATTTCAGCATTTATATTTTAAAATTCAGGGCTGTACAAAGAGAAACAATTAACATTGTTTCTTATGGGCGAAAATCAAGAAAACAGAAAAAATTTGAAACCCTACCCAAATATTAAGGCTAATTTTGGGCACTAGGAAAAAAAAAATTCAGCATTTATATTTCAAAAATCAGGGCTGTACAAAGAGAAACAATTAACATTGTTTTTAGGGCAAAATCAAAAAACAGAAAAATTAAAACCCTACCCACAATTTAAGGCTATTTGGGCTAGGAAAAAAAATTAGCATTTATATTCCAAAATTTAGGGCTGTACAAAGATAAACGATTATCATTCTTACGGGCGAAAAAGGGTAAAAATATTTTTTTTTTAAATAGAAAAATCGGAAACTCTACACAAAATTTAAGGCTAATTTTGGTCTCTATGAAAAAAATTTTTATGTTTCAAAAATGTGGGCTGCGCAAAGGGGAAAAAGGTTCCTTAAAACCGTAAATCAAAAACCTTAGAAGACATCTGAAATCCTACCCAACCTTTAAGGCTCATTTGAGGCTCTAAGAAAAAAATTCCTGTACTCATATTCCAAGAATCAGGGCTGTACAATGAAAAAATATTAACATTGAATTGAGTGACCTAAAAATTTTGTTGCCTTAACATCAGTCAGTGGTACACCTTTCATTTTCAATGAAGTACAAAATTATTTCTTGAAAATGGAAAACTGCATTAAATCCGTTATCGTTTTTTTATTATTTACTATTAATTTGGTATTAAGGAACCAATTTGAAACATCTGGTATTGTATTATTTACGGTTTCATTTTTGCGAAGAATGTTCGCATCTTCCGCAAAGAGAACTGTTCTCCTGTTTCGAATCGTCCAGGACATATTGTTTACGTATAGTACAAAGAGAATGGGACATAAAATCGATCCCTGAGGCACTCCGCGTGCAATTGGCAAAGAGTCGAAAAAGTGTGTACGTGTAATAAGTGTGTTCCATCATTCCAGTAAGGTATTTCTACATTCTGAGATCATTGTTTAAGGTACGAACATAACCAATCTAGGGCAATACCACGGATTCCATATAAAGGTAATTTTGAAAGTAAAATGTAATGATCAATGACGACAAAAGCTTTTGAGAGATCTCAAAATAATCCAATAGGTGCTTCGTTGTGATCCACGGATGAGGCGAAATCTTTAAGAAAAGAAAATATAGCTGTTTCCGTAGAATTAGATTTTCTAAATCCATGTTGGGAATAAGAGAAGATTTCTTACTTACTGAGAAAGGTTTCTATTCGTACGTAAAAAAAGTCTCTCAAATATTTTTGAAACAACTAACTCAAGAGAAATAGGCCAACAATTTGGAATTTCATTTTTGTTGCTTTTTTTGAAAAGCGGCTTAATCTCAGCTATTTTAAAAATATGTAGAAAAGTCTCGGTGTATAAGGATGCAATAAATATTTTAGTTAACGGATGTATAATGGCAGGCACACAGACCTTTCACAAACAGTCCGGAAATTCATCTCAACCGGCTGAATATTTATTTTTTAGTTTACCGATTATTTTGAGAATTTCATTGGAAGAAGTTTCGGAAACGAACATCGTGTTTAAAATTTTTGGGGAAATCTCTGATATTGAATTTTGTGGCTGAAGACCCTTAGTGATATCGGCAGCAATTATCGAAATGTATTGGTTAAAGTGACTAGCCACTGTTGCCGAATCGTTCACTTCTATTGTTATATTTTAAAACATTCTCTACAAGATTTATAGTTGATTTGGTCGTATTTTTTTAGCCTGCCTTATGATTTTTTTTAAAGTAGTTAAGGAAACCTTAAGATATGTTATGATGTTTCGAAATGAAAGAAACGATTCGCTTGTTTTTACATGATGTTCTAATCCCTTGTGTTATTGAAAAATTGCTATCCAGTGGAATATTAAATTTTCTTTTTTGAAGAGTAAAACAAGTGTTAAAATGAAATGTAAGCGTTGAAAAAAAGAATAATATTTATCGTTTATGTCAATAGTATTATAAACTGCGTCCCATGACTCCTGCATAAAGTAATCAATGAATAATTTTATTTTACTTTTTGTAAACAATCCAGTCATTCTCTTATTTATAGTGTCAGTGTTCGCATTTCTTATGATGGTAAGAATTTGTGCATCGTGGTCACAGTATCCTAAATCTTTGTGTCAACTTCATATCGAGTGGTAGTTTTGTTAATTATAACTTGATCGATTACCTTCAATGAATTTCGTGTGATCTGTGTAGGTACATTTATTGTAATATCTAAACTGAAGGAATTAATTAAATTGCAAAAATATTCTTTCTCGTAAGATTCGACCAGAAAATCAATGTTTATTTATTTTATTTATTTATTTTATGCCAAAAAAACAGTTAAAAACTGCGTATGACGTGCTATGGGGAAAAGTGAATTGTGTGCACATTTTCAAAATTCTGTGATCCTTACACTAAGTCATATACTACTTAAATTTTGAATTTTGAAAGGGAGAAAAAAAACTCCCCTGTAAGAAAATCTATTTTCAAGGATAAATAAGCAATACATTTTGGCTCTTATTACTTCCTGCCGCGACAACATGGAAACGATAATTTGAATAATTGTATTTCCCACTGAATTCTAGAAGACGTGCACAGAAAATGAAGTTACATTTATGTCCAGAAGCAAAACAAGGGGCCATCTCGGCATTTGCTCAATGGATCAGGGAAACTGGACGAAAAACCTGATCGAGATGGGGTCATTGACCCGGAAGCTGTAGTACAATAGTTGTTACAGGTTGTTTATACTCGTTTATACAGTCCAAATGGTAAATAATGCATTATGTATCATTGTTAAAATTAATGTTACTTTTCTTGTGATGCTCAGTATAGTCTCTAATTGTATAGAAAAGATGAGCAGAAAGTTTACTTGGGATTTAAACTTTGCTATCGAATTTAATCGTTTAATGTCATCTGGCAAAGTGTTGTAAAATAATGTACATGTATTGTATGTGCATTTTTTGTAATGAGCTGTTGATACTGTCACCTGATGAAGATGATTTCTACGTCGAGTGTTATAGTAATAGACATCGGCACTTTCTGAAAATATATTCCCGCCCTTAAGCAAGTCATTTTTTACAAAAACCACTGATTCGTAAATAAAAAGACACGGTAATGGTAGAATTCCTAGATTAATGAAGAGAGGCTTACATGAATCACGTGGGTGGGATTTGGTTATAATTCGTACAATTCGTTTTGGTAATCTAAAAGTCTGGGAGCTATAAGATGTATTTCCGCAGAATATTATGCCATATCTCAGGCGGGAATGAACATTCGCGAAGTATACACAACGAGCAGTATGAAGGCTGACTGAATTTGCGAGAATTCTGAACGCGTAATTTTTTTAAAGGACGTTCCATTAAGGTTTGACTGAATTGGAGACCTAAAAATTTTGTTCCTTAAAACACCAATTGTTTATTTGAAATGGAAAATTGCGTTAAAACCGTTTTCTTTTCGTTCACTATTAATTTGTTATTTCGGAACCAATTTGAAACATCTGATATTGTACTATTTACTGAAATAGAAATTAGAAAAAATTGCTTCGGGAAAGTCTGTGCCATTCTGTAGCACCTCTAGTTTGAATTGTAAAAGTAGTCTATCACCTCAGTAATTATGTCAAAAGTTTTGTTGTATTGTGTATATATGTATATAAATTAAAATGTGGTTGTTTTGTATAAAGCTGTCTGTCAATGGAAACCTTGTGGCCAAATTCATTGTGTCAGTCATTCACGACTGACAATTTTCTGTAAGTAACGGTATTGTAAATACCCTTACAGGTCTTTATGATTCTTTATGCCCGCGCGGGCCTTTTGATTACCTAATGCCCGCTCTAACACAATAAATACCTACATTTTTATGAATTTGATTTATTTAAATTAAGATACGGAAAAAAAAAAATAAAAGGCGTAATGCTCAAATAAGTAAAATAATCCGTAATGAATCTTATTTTGCTAAATTGATATGCGAGATTATACTATAACATAACCGTTACTAAGGGGCTAGAAAGTATGTGCTATTTACCACCACTAGTTTTTCGTTTTTATTACTTAAACAATAACATATTTATCAACCTTTAATCGAATTTACAATATTTATTGTTACAACATTTATGCAATCTCTTTCAAAAGTAATGTCCTGTTAGCTAAAAAGGCTATCATTCTTTGTCTACTTCCTCCGCGCTATTTGAAGTTGCCCAGATAAAATGTAAAAGTCTCTGTACTCGTCAGGAACATAATATCTAATTCTTTAAACGACTAGGAGCTTCTGTTTCTTGATAGTAGTTCTGCCAGTGTATGCCCCTTGCAAGAGAAGGACAATATTGACCCTTTAGAAATTTTACGTTTCACTTGTGACATCGTCAATCTTTTGCAGTTATGAATCCTCTCTCACCTTGCTTAAAAAATAGACGTTTGTACTTGCTAGTTTTTAATTGTTCATTTGACCTACGAAATCAACAAATCTTATTCTTAAAAAATCGCTACTAACACAAATTAATAATCCAATCACAACAATGAAACTGCATACTTCTTTGACAACACGTATGACAACAGCACTTTAGCTATTCTAAATTTCACTATCTGCACAGCTGAGTTAAAGATTTCAGGAATGTTTTTCTTTTACAAATCACTTCAAACGTTAACATCATACAAAGACGTATATAACAATGTAATATTTTCTTTCTTTACATAATTAGATACAGCTTTGGAAGAGCTACAAAATGTCTATTTCAGTTTATTCGGCTCCGAAATATGGAATTATTTTCGTTTCTAATCTTATCGATTCAATTGTGACTGATCCTCGAATATTTTGGTATTCTAGAAGCCACTGCGTCGCTTGTGATTCAGATAGTTGAGACCACTACATTTGCAGTTCAAATACGTATGCTAGAAATTCTGACTTTCTGAGCTCTATACGATCTATAGTTTTGGATACCGCTTTGAAATACATTGCTACCACGCGAGCCAGGAGACCTTCTTACCCTCTAGCTTACCCTCTAGTCCGCGGTCTGGCGGCGGTGCTACAGAAGCAAAACACTCGCTAACCTGGTTTTGCCCTAAAAGAAGAAATAGAGTGGCCAGAGGAAGAAGGAGAAATTTGGAGTTTTCATTAAAGCATGCGAAAGAGAGAAATAAATTTCACTAAAGCATTTTAAGGACAGTAATTGTGTTGACAAAAATAAAGAAAAATGATTAGGATATTTTGAATGATTATAACAAAACTAAAGCAATGTAGAACATCGTAAAAAATACCACTACATCTCTCGATAACTTGTAGAGAGTTTTTTTTAAAATGATAATCACAGAGAAGTAAGCAATCCGGTAAAAGTTGCAAAGTCCCTTCAACCAATAATTTTCAAGAAACGCGGTTGATCTCACGAAGGGACAAAAAAGAACAAAATTCAACATAATACGTTTCCCAAAAAATTTCCGACCCATGTTTTTTTCCGAAATTTTCTCAGTGAATAGACATGACATTTCAGTGAATCGTCCTTCTAATGAATATTTATTGCACCGGACATTTTTTATAGATCTATTTTTTTTCTTTTTTCACTTTACTACGTACCTATTAAACTATTGTAATTGCCTCAGCATCAAATTCAACTGCTATGGCCATTAGTCCCTTAATTGTTGTGCATATTTTTATCACGAGTGACGGCAGTGTTCTTCTCCCTCTGGATGGTGAAATCCGCCGCCGACCTACATTTCTGCTAGCGATGATTTCCCTATTGAGGTAGCTCCCCCCAACTGAGCAAAACCCCAGCCGGGACAAGTTTGAAGCTCCCCGACAGATCTCCGGACATGTGTGGTAGCGTGGCGCATGTATGTGTGTCTGTAAGTGAGCGGTGAGGATAGGACAAGGCAGAGGAAGCGAATTCGTAGGCGGTCCGTTTCTTAGGGTACTGCTCCAGCATTCGTTTGAGGTTGACCGGAGATATCACAGAAAATTACCGATCAGGGCCGCCGACCGCTAGAATTCTCCTTGAGATAGCAGCTGAATTCGATGTAGCTATCTAGGTAGTGTCAAAAAATTATTTCACAATCGGGACATGAACCCTGGAAAATTGGATAAATATTGTTCCTACATGTAGTAAATTTGGTTGTAGTTGTACATGCTGTATATTTGAATTGCACACGTTCGCGAGATTATATGTGCTGTTGAAGCAACACTAGTTTACTATACATTTGTGACGTCATCAGGATTATATCAGTCAATAGACCAGATAGTGCTATACATACAGAGTTTATTTACAAGATCATTGAATCTCCAAATATAAACACTGCTCCGAAACTGTTTGCATTGCCTCTACTCTACGGCCCACCCTGGAAAATAGTCTCGTATCTGTAAATGTCCGGACTAGCTTCCAGAAGAAACGATTGCGCCATTACACTAATACTCCATAATGGTTGAGGACCACACCTCACCACACCTTGTTTTTATATAATTATTTATTTATTTTTATTTAATGTCAAAAGCAATTAAAAACTGTCTGTGCGGTACTATGGTGAGAAGCAAACTTTGTTCACGTTTTCTTAAATTCTGGGATTCGTACCCTAAATGAGTTTTTGGCTAGAATTGAAAAGAAAATATTTTCTTGCGTGAAATATACAATTGCAAAGGAAAATCAGCTATAGATTTGGGCTAGTGCTAATTCATCGTGCCATTCAAGAAGGAATTGACATCCCGCTAGAAGAATATGGAGAACAATAAGTTGAAGGTATTTTTCCAAGAACGAAACTAGTCCAAATTCGAGATTGTTCAGGAGGCACAAACAAAATTCACACCATAGAAGTACATAGTGACACATTAATGATTTTCCCCGCCTTTTATATTTCAGTGTGTTTGCCGCTTGGAAATGTCCAATTGTAAGTAATACCTTGGTAAAATATCACAAAATATGAATTTTGCACTTTTTTTTTAAGGAACCCTTCAATTGAATAACTATATAACTATATAGACTAACTATACAAATATACTAACTAAAAATACTATACACTAACTATACTTGTATTTTATGTAATTTTTAACTTTCATGCTACGGAGTAGAGAGAAAAGTAATGCTGCATCAGAAAACGGCGAATTTTCGACAGAAAAACTCTTATTACAGGACAAGATCCGTTTTGTGGGGCCTCGCTACTGAAAAATCGATTGACGGCAAATGTCTGCAAACAACGCTAGCGGCTAAACCGTTCAGCCGCTTTCCTCCACAACTGATATTCCCCAATCGATCCGGCTGATGTTCGCGGCCCCTTCAAGATGAAACCGACATTTTAATTTTGGGGGTATTTAACATTAAGTCCCTAGAACATTTTCCAAATTAAAAAAAAAAAAGCTCAAACGTTTTTGATTACATATTGTTGTTGGATAGTGAGAAGGATGATTAAGAGAGTGGTGCTGGTGTCATGTTCGTTGAAAAACCTGATTTTTCGAAAACTGCAAAAGTTCAAATTTTTTTCGGAGTCTTCCTACAACTAAAATATTAACGATGGAGATTTTCCCTTTAACGAAATCTGCACCTTAAAGATGTTATATAAGACATAAACACGAACGTACGTAAAAGGGGCGAGAAAGTACGTGCTGTTTTAGCACCACTAGTTTCTAGTGAGCTGTTGATTGTGACACCTGATGAGTATGATTACTACGTCGAGTGTTATAGTTAGAGACATCGGTATTCCCTGAAAATATTTTCTCGCCCTTGAGTAAATAATTTTAATAAAAAAAACTTATTCGTAAAGCAGGAGGCAAGATAATGGTAAAATTCCTAGCTTAAAAAGAAAGATTTACAATAATCAGGTGAGTGGGATTTGCTTGATATTTCAACAAATTATTATTATTATTATTATTATTATTATTATTATTATTATTATTATTATATTGTTATTATTACTATTATTATCATCATCATTATCATTATTTGCAATCAAAAAGTCTGACATCAATTTGCTTCTCCAGAATATAATGATATATCGCAAGCGGGAGTGAACATTTGCAAAATTCTATTACAATTTCATTCTTTTACTACGGGTAGAATGATGGCTGACGCAATTTTTTAAAGAAATAGAAGAACGCATAACATAATGAACTAATTTTTGCGTCAAATTCATATAAATGGACATTCCATTTAAGGTTTGACTGAACTCAGTGAAAGAAAAACTATTGCCTTACAATCAGTCACTCGTACTTTTTCAGTGATCTCGCCATCCAGCGGGGCATGACCACTGCCACCTCCCGAGAAAAACATGCACTACACTTATGGGTCTGTTGACCGTAGTAGTTGATGCGATCGGAATTACTATTAATCAATTATATTACAATAGGTGCTTCATTTTTATCCATTGATGAAGCGACATTTTTAAGAAAACAAAATATCGCTTTTTACGTAGATTTTGATTTTCTTAATAGATGTTAGCGACCTGAAAACGCTTCGTATTTACTGGGAAAGGTTTCCATCGTGAAAAAGTCTAATATTTTTGGGGGAAAAAAATTGGTCGATAATTTTGAATTTCATTTTTCTTGCCTTTTTTGAAGAGCAGCTTAATCTTAGCTGTTTTGGAAATATCTGGAAATGTTCCGGTACATAAGAATGTATTAAATATGTGAGATTATTGGTGAATAATGGCAGGTTTTAAAGAAGCAATCCGGAAATTCATCTTAACCGGACGAATATTTTAATTTACCGATTATTTGAAGAAATTTCGAAAAAACATTGTGTCTAAAATTTAGTGGAAACGTCTGATGTTGCTTTTTTGGCTTCAAACCCATATATTTTACAGCATTCCACATTGGTTTTGTTTTGTATCCATTGTGTTTCATGATTTTAGCCTGCTTTTTGACGTTTCTTAACAATTATTGGTTTTTTGAAGTAAAGATGGAAATCATGAAAAACTTTATAATGTTTAGAAATGAAATAAAGATTTCGTTTTTACATCTAATCCCTCGTATTATCCAAAAATTGCTTTTCTGTGAAATGTTTAATTTTCTTTTTTAAAGAAGAAAGCACGTGTTAAATAAAGTGTTATTGTATATCGAATCAATCCTTTGCTCCTTAAAGTCTACAAACATGTCTACGATGTCTTCACAGAATGACAGTTTCTTCATTAACTGTGTAGCGTCACGTTGGCGGCCGTGGGTGGGAGGAGGAGCGAAAGTAACGCATACCTGCGGGCTGAATAGCCTTGGCGCCCCGGCGTTGGGATATATTTAGACCAAGTGGACGCCAGCTTGACCTGGAAGGTCATGTGGTAGACGCGAGCCATGGTCACGTGACGGCTACACTCTAGGTATAAAATCGAGCCGACGAGCTCACACGGGTTTTTTGTTCTGGAAACCTCGCGCGATGCACAAAACTTTACGCCCAGTCTGAAGCGTGTCGTGCCTCTTGCACGGGTGACGAGGTCACGGTTGTGGCGCGGGAGAAGCGTCAGTGGAAGCGGGGCCTCCCTAGCTATGTGGGGTATCCACAGGGAAATACTCAAAAGTGTGTAGTTTCGGAGCAGAATTTTGTTATTGTACATAAGTGTAAATAAACTTGTACATACTTGTAAATGTCTGTGTTTGTCTCCATGACGCCACAACTGTATAACGTACTTCTGATTTTCAATATTCTCCAAAGAAGGAAATTTCTCTTCTGATATTGCGTTCCTGAAGTATATTTCATGCGTTTCAGACAAAAGCTTCTTTCCACAGAGTGGTGATGGTGGTATCAGTGCTGTAGCCCGCAATAGATGCGCAGAACGAGGGAAAACAATTTGTAATCGTTCGTAAAAATTGCATTATTGAAAATGACCCAAGAAGCATTTCGAACTTATCTATAGAAATCAGGCTATACTTTTCATCAACTTATAATATAGAGAATTCGTTAGATTCAAATTGAAGATAAGATACTTTTTCTTTATTGAAATCTGTTCTTTACCAACAGATCTTAAAATAAGGTCACGTTCGGTTTTTGGAAAATATGAGTAGTTTTCGAATAATTTTGCGCGAAATATAGGAAATGTAATTTTTTAAAGGAATTTTTTCCTCAAAAAAACACTTCATATATTTTCTTAATTGTTTTCCGCACATGCATCAAGGTTCAGTAAAAAATATGGTGCTTGAACCATTTTCGGCCAACTCACCGTTTATCTCGAAAATTGCGAAAAGGTAACATTTCAAAACTACAAAATTGAACATAGAAATTTTTCGCCTCAGACAAAGTCTGTTGTAAAAAATCAACTCTTTAAAAAGAGTCACGTTCAATTTAAAAAACTAGTAGGTTTTGCGTAACTTATGTCTGATTTTTCTAATGAAATGAAATTTCTAATTTTTTCCTCAATAACCGCTCCAAATTTTTTCTTCAAAATTTTTCACGCATGGAAGAAAGGTCGGTTAAAAGAATGAGGTTAGTCTCATTTCCGTTGAACGCTCTGAATTCTCAATTTTTTTCTCATTTATAAATAATACCAGAAAGTATGTGTTAATGAGCACGGCTAGATTTAAAAAAGATAAGAAAATAAAATGTTAATTTCATTGTCGGAATCCAATTAATGACATTCATATTTTATAAACATGGAAATGCATGCTTTGAACTTCCTCGTAATAACGTGCAGGCTTGTGAAATGATACTGCGTTTTGGTCAAGGCCAGAGTACAGAGAGAATGATGTCTTTAAAGTTTTTCATTTATTTACTTCGTTGGAACCCTATTGTTTTGATCGGCGTCGCGCCCACCAATGCCTCTCGGAATGTAAGGCCAACAGGCAGCGTTTAGGAAAGTATCCACTTCTTAAAGCAAAATTTGTGTTCTTTGATGAACCGGCGAGGTCACGCGGGATAATCAGAATGTAAATATTTACATATTTAACTTGTAGCGAAGCTTGTACCATTACATTATATGCAATTTTTCGAATGCAATGCCGGGAGCGGTAGCTCAGTGCATCAACTGATGTCACTGCAGCGCCTCTGACCTGGAGGTCATAAGTTCGGATCCTGACGACGGCATAATTTTCGACACTAGCTTTTCAACTAGGTCGAATTCAGTCGGTGTATGGACGAGAATTCTAGCGGCCGGGTGCTTTGACCAGTAGTTTTCTGTGGTGTCTCCGATCAACACCATGGGAGTAATGACCGCCCGGAATCACAAACCAACCAACCATTTGAATGCAATGAAGCGGAAGTATACTTTAAAAGAGGAAAGTTTCCCCCTAAGAATACTTTGAACATTGTTGAATTGTCGCAATTAAATGACAATGTTTAAATGCATGTGAATAAAAATGTTATAAACATTTGAATTCTGAAATAAGTGAATGGAAATGTATTAAAACTTTGTATTAAAGATTAAATAAATGAGGTCTCAATTCCAGTCTATGTATTAATTCGGGGACGGATTTAATACGGTAAAACATTGCCAAAAATTATTAATAAAATGCTCTTACAATCTTTTACAAAAGGCCCTAAAATTTATCAAAATCAGTTCGGATGAAAATTTGAAGATGTTGAAGATGTTACTGAAGTAATTGAGACTTCTTGTATTCGTTTAAGTGCACTCAGCTTGCAAATTTTGGCTTGGACTTTATCAGGAAATCTCTGTCATTAGTTATTCTGAAATAGACCGAACCAAACAGGGGCAAACAGGAGCCACGACATTAAATTACATATAACGACTGACAATTTCTGAGCGAAAAACATTGAATTGACTAATCAGGAATTCTGCGGAGAACATTTGTTGCACCTCGTAAATATTATTTCAAGCTACTACCATTAAAATAATATAAACATCGATGAAATCAGCGAAAAATCCATTAAAAATTAATGAAAATGGTAAAAAATGACTTATTAGTCAAAATAGGCGAGAAATGAAAAACATTATATATAAAAATGAGCCATTTCCGTTTGTAATAACATAAAATTAATTTCTATACGAAACTGCATTGTTCTAAAGCGAAAAGGAAAAAAATCGAAGACATTTCATTAAAATCCGACCCCTAGTAATAATCTTTAAACAATTCTTGTAAACGCTACATGTGAATCAGTGATGTAAGCGCGAGACACCTGTGTATTTAACTTTTACCTTCTCGCTACCGCTTACGTAGTACAGAGAAAGTTACGAAACCAGCGAATTTTCGGCCGAAAAACTTTTATTACAGGGTCCTGGTAACGAAAATGTAGATAAATCCAGTTGCTAAATTTAGGAGGGAATACCTCTGACACGTGATGTAGCCTGAATCCATGTTTTGTGGGGCCTTGATACCGAAAAATCGAATTACGGCAAAAGTCTGGGAACAACGCTAGCGGCTAAACCGTTCAGCTAAATTTCTCCAAAATTGATATTCCCCAATCGATATAGCTGATGTCGCTAGATATTTTTCCTTTAATGAAATCTGTTCCCTATAGATGGATTTTAAAGTAAGTTCATGTACAATTTTTCGAAAATTTGAGTACATTTCGCGTAATTTTACCTGAAAGTATGGGCGAGAAAGTACGTGCTGATTTGGCACCACTAGTTTGGAGTGAACTGGCGGACTCAAGGGCGGCGACGGCTCAGATCAAATTACCCTAGCTGAAAAATAAATCAACAAACAAAATACACCGTTTCTATTTACACACGAACATGAAAAACATTGCACTCAAAGAAAATGTAAACAAATATGCAATAAAATAACTACCACACTGTTCTTGTGATCCAGAAAATTTCGTAGCTGCTCAACGTAACTCTAATAGAAGTTTGCTAGTTTTTAAGCAACTTCACAACTGAACAATTCATGCAAATAGCGAAACATGGGAATCTCGCTACTGCAGATCATTGTGGAACGTTTGTGGCTCACGAAACCTTCCACGTGGAAATCAGAACGATCAGTTTCATATTAACGCGCTATCTCTAAAGAAACATCACTCAGAAATTATTCATGTTCTCTCTAAGGCTAGCTCACACGTATTATTAATTAGTGAAACGTGGTTGAAATCTACTGCGTAGTCTGATCTTGTGTCGATCCCTAAATATAAACTCATACAAAATATAATAAAAGAAATAAGAAATATAATAAAAGTTCATTCAAATGGTAAATCCGGGGGGGGGGCTATGTTTGTTGATATGGTCATTATTTATGCTATGTTTGTGCGTGATGATATAAACTGTAAAACAATCAAAATATCTACTACTAACTCACCAAGTTTGGAATACACGTTTGTTGATATGGTGATTGGCGCAAAACTTTTACTTGTTGGAGTTGAATATTGGGTTCCAAATACGGAAATATTGTCAGAATTAGAAGAATCACTTTCAAAACTCACAGTTAAGTATCACGATATTATTATAATGGGGGATTTTAATTGTTACTTAAAAAATACCATCACAAAATCGGCCGCTAATTCTATTAATATTGAATCCTACTCATAGCTAAAACGGAATCGTGGATGGATCACTTGATTGTTTCAGATATTTCTAAAGTATTACTCTCTGGTCAAGTTCATGTTCCGGGTATTTCATACCATGATTTACGCTTTGTTGTTTACTTGTCTAAGTGTACTAAATACAAAAATAAAACAATCCATTACCGTGTTTACAAAAATGTAGATTTAGTCAACTGTGAACGTGGACCTTGGAGCGTAATTTACCAAGAAAACTCATCGACTCGAAAGTAATGTGTTTAATGGTATCATAACGAACCTTTTTAACAAGCACTCTTCATGGATAACTTCCCGTGTCACGCGGCCTGCTGCTCCATGGCTTACAAATGAGGTAAATGTTAACGTGAAAGATAGAAATTCTGCATATGCAGAATTGCAGCCGTTTTAAAGGTACTAAAACCGATGAAAATGAAAAGGGATTTATAAAAACTTAGAAAGTTTGTAAAACAAGTCAGAAACGCTAAGATTCGTTATTATCATAATCTTTTCGAAACAAATTCCTGTACGAAGGCAGTATGGAGCACTTTGAAAAACTTACGAATTTGCAAACGTAAGTCAAATGACATTTTATTAGATATTCCCTTACATTACCTAAGTGATTAGTTAGCTATCGCTACACATCCAATGCACCCTATTATTAAAGAAAATCACTTCACTTTCTGGAATCACATACACCTCGCTGTGATGATAGTTTCTATTTCAACAATGTTGAGTACCAAGAAGTCGAAAAAATAATGAAGGCACTTAAATCAAATTCCAAAGGCTCTGACGATACAACGGCAAAGCAATTAAAATTGGTTCTAAAAGACGCTCTTCCAGCGCTTACATACAAAATAAACTTTTCTTTAACAATCAGATATTTTCCCTGATTGTGGAAATTAGCTTACATACGCCCTCTATCGAAATGTTTGAATTCATTAAATCCATGAGATTATCGACCTATCAATATATTACTAGCATCATCTAAATTCCTCGAAAATGTTGTAGGTTAACAAATGGACAAGTATATCGTCATAAATGATGTTCTCAATAATTTTTAATCTGGTTTTAGGGAAGGTAGAAAAAACGTAGTCGTAGCAAACGAATTTGCTACGAGTCACCGAAGACATTCGTCAATCTCTCGATGAAGGCAATATAACAACGCTAACGCTTTTAGATTTTATCATTGCCTTCGATTCAGTAGACCATGACGTGCTTCTGGCAAAATGTAAATGCCTGGGTATTTCCGATTCTAACTTATCGTGGATTTCAAGTTATTTTAGTAATAGTCAACAGGTCGTTGTTGTAGAAAATACTTTCTCGTCACCTAAAGTCGATTTATGGCGAGTGCCACAGGGCTAATAGGTCCAGTTTTCTTCTTTATCTATGTAAATGGTATCCCGCCTGTGCTATCGATTTGCAGTCATCATAGGTATGCAGACGATCTGTGACAGCGGGAAACCTTCTGAAGTGGCTCATTAAATTAATAAAACAAATCACGACTTAGCCTCCTTACTTGAATGATCAGTAAGAAACGGCCTAAAGCTAAACCCATTAAAATCTCATATCGTACCTCATATCGTGCTGGACAACACTACTGTTGCTCTCTGCTTTAAACATCTCGGTCTGACCATCGATAAATTTCTAAATTGGGAACCCTATGTTCGGGACACTTGCCGCGAAGTGTATGCCTCAATGTACTCACTCAAATATGCGTATAAATGCCTTCTACCCAAAACCAAAGAACTACTAGTAAAAGCCACTAATATTGATGACACCATGCAGTTCATACTTGCATATTTTTGTCTTCAAGGTAACTCTGATGTAGGCCACTTCTTATTATTTAATAATAGGATGGGTGAATTCAGGGAGATTCCCGACCCGATAACCGCTCATTCTAATCGTACCTCCTTCAAAAGTATGGAGAAGATAAATTGATAACAGACAGCAAACAGAATATCTGTTATCCTTTAAAAATATGAAGAAGATAGATTGATAACAGACAGCAAACAGAATATATATTATATATTTTCGTCATGTTGAGTACAAAATATTAAATGACATCTGGTATCGAAATAATACATATAATATCGCAGATGCACGTCTCAGTGTCTTTAAAACAGCAGCTGACGTATTGAAGGATGTATCAAATAGTGAAATACCTACCAGCAAACAATTTCTTACATAAAGTTGAATCGGTAGTGCCTTTATATTTATACTTTGTCTTTATTAAGCATTGGAGGCTTTCACGGCCGGAGTCAATATACATGTTTTCTTCCGGGCTTGTGGGCCGTGGTCCAATTGGCGTTGAACTGCCAAACGTTTCGCCCACGACTGCGGCGGGCATCTTCAGTGGCGAGGTCTCGGGCGAAGTGTCCGGGACGGCGGCTGACTGGCGACTGTCGCCTGTCAGCCATACAGTCGCCAGTCAGCCGCCGTACCGGACACGCACGGACCGGAAGATGCCCGCCGCAGTCGTGGGCGAAACGTTTGGCAGTTCAACGCCAATTGGACCACGGCCCACAAGCCCGGAAGAAAACATGTATTTTGTCTTTATTGTTTGAATAAGGAATTTTAAAGCTCAAGAACAGTGCAATTGATTCATGGAAGAAAAAGTACTTGATGTAGAAGTCCTGGGACGAGGTTTATAATACTGTTGATTCAAACGATAAATATAATTCCCTTTTTTTCAACGCTTTCCTTTCATTTCAACACTTGCCTAATTTTCCTCTTAAAAAAAAAATATTTCACGGAAAAGCAATTCTTGAATAACACAAGGGGTTAGGACATCATGTAAAATCAAGCGGGCTAAAATCATGTAACACGATGAGGATATTTTGAGCTCAAATAACAAAACAAAAGCAATGTGGAATATAATAAAAATACAACCACATCAACAATAAACATTGTAGAGAATGTTGTTTTAAAATATAACGATAGAAATGTGACCGATCCGGCAACCGTGGCTAGTCTCCTTAACCAATAATTTTTTAGAATTGCCGCCGATCGCACTCAAAGCCTTCAGCCACAAAATTTATCATCAGAGATTTTTCAAAAAACTTTAAACACGTTATTTTCCAAAACTTCTTCCTATGAAATTCTCAAAATAATTGGTAAACTAAAAAATACATATTCGGCCCGTTTACATGAATTTACGGATTGCTTGTTAAACACCTGTGCGCCTGCCATTGTACACCCGTTAACTCACATATTTAATGCATCCTTACGCACAGAACCTTTTCCAGATGTGTTCAAAACAGCTAGCATTAAGCCGCTCTTCAAACAAAGCAAGAAAAATGAAATTCAAAATGATCGGCCTATTACTCTTCTATCAATTTTTCAAAAATTTTAGAGACTTATTTTCGTAGGAATGGAAACCATTTTCAGTAAAAATGCGAACATGGGTTTAGAAAATCAAAATCTACGGAAATAGCAATATTTTCTTTCCTTAAAGATGTCTCCTCATCAAAATAGAGCACCTATTGAATTATTTGTAGATATTTCATAAGCTTTTGAGGTCATTGATCACGAAATTTTACTGTCAAAGTATCCTTCATATGGAGTCTGTGGTATTACCCTAGATTGGTTAAGATCGTACTTTAAACAACGATCTCAGAGAGTGGAAATGCCTTACTGGAATAATGAGACATTATGTACACACCTTTCTGACTCTGCCAATTACACATGGAGTGCCTCAGAGATCGATTTTAGATTCACTTCCTACTGTACGTAAACGATATGCCCTCGGGTATTCGAAACGGAAGAACAGTTCACTTTGCGAATGCTACGAACATTCTTTGCAATAAAGAAACCGTAAATAGTACAATATCAGATGTTTCAAATTGGTTCCGAAATAACAAATTAATAGTAAATGAAAAGAAAACAGTTTTAATGCAGTTTTTCATTTTAAATAAACAATTATGTACTCCATTACAATTGAAGGGTGTACTATTGACTGATATTAAAGCAACAAAATTGTTAGGCCTCGCAATTCAGTCAAACCTCAAATGGAACGTCCATTAAAATGCATTGAACACAATATTATGTTCATTATCCTACGCGTTCAGAATTCTTTCAAATTCGGTCAACTTTCATACTGTTCATTGTGTATATTTCGCGAATGTTTATTTCTGCCTGAGATATCGCATAAGGAAATACATCTTAGAACTCCCAGACTTTCAGATTATAAAAAAGAATTGAACGAATAATAACCAATCCCACCCGCGTGATTCTTGTAAGGCTCTTTTTATTAATCTAGGCATTTTACCATTACCTTGTCAGTTGATTTACGAATCAGTGGTTTTTGTCAAAAAATTATTTGCTTAAAGGCGATAATATTCTTTCAGAAAACAGCGATGTCTATAACACTCGACGTAATAATCATATCCATCAGGTGACAATCTTTACAACAAATTCACATACAATACATGTACATTATTTTACAACACTTTGCCAGATGACATTAAACGATTAAATGCGATAGAAAAGTTTAAATCCCAAGTAAAATCGTTTCTGCTGCATAGCTGTTTCTATACAATTAGAGACGAGTAACATTAATTAACAAACAATTAACAATTAGAGACGAGTAACATTAATTAACAAAAGAAAGTAACATTAATTTTAACATATTTAATGCATTATTTACCATTTGGACTGCATATTTCTAAACAGCCTGTAACAAGTCTTGTACCGCAGCTTCTGAGTCAATGACCCCATCTCGATCAGGTTTTTCGTTCAGTTTCCGTGATTATTTGAGTAAATGCTGAGATGGCCCCTTGTTTTGCTTCTGGACATAAATGTAACTTCATTATCTGTGCTCGCCTTCTAGAATTCAGTGTGAAATATAGTTATTCAAATTATCGTTCTCCATGTTGTCGCGGCAGAAAGTAGTATTCCTTGAAGAGTATGATGTCCAAATTTATTGCTGATTTGCCCATGAAAATAGATGTTATTATATCGGAGCAAATACTTTTATTAACAATCCTTGAAAAAACGTGTTCAAAATTCAATTAGTATTTGGCTAAGGGTAAAAATTACAGAATTTTTAAATCGTGTACAGAATTCACTTATAGCACGTCACAGACCGTTTTTAACGGTTTTTTGACGTTTAAATAAATGAATAAATGAATGAATGAATAAATGGATGGATGGATGAATGGATAAATAAATAATAATGTTTTTTCTTCTCTTGCTTTTTGACAGGGGTTAGCGCATTTGTATACAAGAAGTTTGGGTCAAAGTTCCTTGTTGATATCTTATTTACTATTGGATACACTTCATCGTACTTTGAAACTTCATCACTTGAAACGCCTTACATTCTATTAAATAAAGAATCAAAACTAAACAATGAAGCATTCTCTCAGTGCATGTATGACAACACACATCATAATGTAAAAACATTGGATGGTCTAATACTTTCCATGCTATGGGATGTATAATACAATAATTCTCCAATCTGCAATCGAGACTTTTCTGTGTCCAAATTCTGGTCAGCAATACGAGTTATTTGCCGATCCCATTCAGGGTTGAATGGTTTTCAGTTTCATTGATTTTTTAGGTCATCAAGGAAAACTTCATAATCTTGTGAACACACGTTCTGTCTGTATGGGACAGTCTTTTTTTATTCCATAAATTCAGTCGTATTCTCTTTTTCACACATGAATCGATAGGTTTTGCAATTGAAGTTTCTATTATGTGATCTAAGAGCTGTTGATACACCTAGCGAGACTGCACACTTTCCTTTCGAGTTGATGCAGAAATCAATTTTGGATTAATTCCTTGCATGACAAGGTTTAGGTAGAGTCATATCCTCCCACAAGAACAATTTGTGAATTGACACGACTCCTTTCATCTTTACCACAACCACTTCACCTTCGTCAAAATACCTCTCACATATAAAACACACTTCCGACCTATCTAAATGTTTTTGCGAACTTCGCATTCAAAAAAGGTCGAGAGGGAAACGAATGATATAGTAACAGGAACTGGAAGTGTTATTAGTAGCGATATATGGAATATGGCGTAGACGATAATAATAATCTCCATAATGTCCTTTCATACAAAAAAATGTATTTCAATAAAATTATTAAAGGCGTCATAGTAGTATATTTACCTCCAAATATGGATTTCCCTTCTTCCAGCGAAGACAACCATGTTGCAAGACAGCCATGTTCCTTAAGTAATGCAAATAATAATAATAATAATAATAATAATAAAATAATAATAACAACAACAACAATTACTACAACAACTACAACTACTACTACAACAATTATTACTACTACAACAAAAACTACTACTACTACAACAATTATTACTACAACTAAATAAAAAACAAAAACAATTACTACAACAACAACAACAACAACAACAACAACACGGACAGTCCTAATAGCCGAGATTACTAAGGCAGGCAGTAGTACCGTGGCGATCTCGGACGGAAGGATGGCGGCTTCGAGCCCGCCTCAAGCGTGGGTGTGTTTGAGTACGTCTATTTGTGTGTGGCGTCCATTCATTCATCATTCATCATTTATGTTGTTTTTCAAATCAGTATACGCAATGCATTACATATTTCTTTGTTATGTTTATAAGTATGAAATGCAGTAGTGTTTCGGAAGCCACTACAAAACAACTACGCGGGTTCGGGCGGGCCTAGCAGCCTAAGTACCGGCTGAGGGGTGGAGGAGAAGGAGGAGGAGGGTTTAGTACCCTGGGTGCGATGCGCTGTGTGGTCCCCGAAGAGCCTGATGTGTGGGTGGTGTCAAATAATAAGTTCAGCAGGGGAGGGGTCATAGTTTATGTTTTCATTCAGTACGTTATTATTTAGATGAATGTGAAAGTTTTTTCATGATAATCTGGTATGATATTGATTTTCTATTTCCCGTATAAACTCCAAAACAACAGGCACCCATACAGCAAGTAAAAGACGTCTCACCTTACTTTTCAGATTTCTGAGACACAATTTTACATGTTTATTTCATTCACTTTATTCATTATTTCTACAATAAATAAATATGACCACCCGCGTCGCACTCTGCGTGCAGCTGCAAGTTTGCTTCTAATATCACCTTTGATGAAAGAGTGTTCGGAAGGAATTTTCTACTCTGGAACATTCCAGGGTCCCCGGAGGTTTGGCTGGAGCACTTTTCAAACGCAATACCTTTAAACTAATCACAACACAAAATTTTTCGAACAGAGAGAGCAAGGGATTCAGAAGCTTCAAGGGAAAGAGAAGAAGGGTGAGGTAAGGGAAAGAATTCAACCACCGCAAGACGCAGCAGCCGCGTCTGAGCGAATCCCTATTCGGCGCTTTTGGATCGGTGCACGGATCGCACAAGTCGCGTTCGTGCGTCCGCACACTGAGGCTCTATCTATTTATTTATTTATTTATTTATTTATTTATTTATTTATTTATTTATTTATTTATTTATTTATTTATTTATTTATTTATTTATTTATTTATTTATTTATTTATTTATTTATTTATTTATTTATTTATTTATTTATTTATTTATTTATTTATTTATTTATTTATTTATTTATTTATTTATTTATTTATTTATTTATTTATTTATTTATTTATTTATTTATTTATTTATTTATTTATTTATTTATTTATTTATTTATTTATTTATTTATTTATTTATTTATTTATTTATTTATTTATTTATTTATTTATTTATTTATTTATTTATTTATTTATTTATTTTTTATTTATTTATTTATTTATTTATTTATTTATTTATTTATTTTACGTCAAAAAAACAGTTAAAACTGTGTATGACGTGCTATGGGGAGAAGTGAATTGTATGTACATTTTCAAAATTCTGTAATCTCTACACTCAGTCAAATACTACATGAATTTTGAATGAAAGAAAAACAACATCCCATGTAATAAAATCTATTTTCAAGGATAAATAAGCAAATATTTTTGGGCTCTTATCCATGTTGTCCATCGGAATAATACTTCCTGCCGCGACAACATGGAAACCAGAATTTGAATAACTGTATTTCCCACTGAATTTTAGAAGACGTGCACAGATAATGATGTTACATGTATGTCCAGAAGCAAAACAAGGGGCCATCTTAGCATTTGCTCAATGGATTAGGGAAACTGGACGTAAAACCTGATCGAGACGGGGTCATTGACCCAGAAGCTGCGATATAATACTTCTTACATATTGTTTACAGTTATACAGTTCAAATGGTAAATAATGCATTATGTATAATTGTTCAAATTAATGTTACTTTCCTTGTGATGCTCAGTATAGTCTCTAATTGTATAGAAACAGTTATGCAGCAGAAACGATTTCACTTGGGATTTAAACTTTTCTATCGAATTTAATCGTTTAATGTCATCTGGCAAAGTGTTGTAAAATAATGTACGTGTATTGTAGGTGAATTTTTTGTAATAAGCTGTTGATACTGTCACCTGATGAATTTAATGTTATAGTAATAGACGTTTTTCTGAAAATATATTCCCGCCCTTAATTTTTAAAAACCGTAAATAAACAGACAAGGTAAGGTAAAATTCCAGATTAATGAAGAGAGGCTTACAAGAATCACGTGGGTGGGATTTGCTCTGATCGCCGGGTACATCATTCGCAATCCTAACGAATTTATTTTACTTCATTCGAGCTTGGATCGCAGGGTTCGCGAAGTTTCTGCCGTTACTGTCAAATCTGTTTTATCAAACTAAGGTTCCGAGAATTGTCACAACCTGCTGCACTTGATGAACGACTGATTGACGACGAGTGCATTAAAATTGGCGCAACGACCATGCGGTTACCTCTAAAGCACGTCCGCCGAAAGGGACTTAGAAAGGCCCTTTGTTCACGGCCTTGCATCGTCCGTGAGCTGAGACCTGCTCTCCCGAGCCGGCTACCGAGTGCGAGAAGATTGTCACTGGCCTACTCGGGACGTCCCCCACGCGAGCAACTGAGCAAGAACGGTGACGCTTTATTGAAACCAATCAACGTTTTATAAGCTTGGCTCTTCATGCGATTACTAAAAACCAAATAAACTCGATCATTCCTGAATCAAAGTAAATTTAAAGATTTATATGTATAATTTGCGTGGCCGTACTCTGGCTTATTTTGTAATTTATTTATTTAAGTAATTTTCAGGCAACAGTATTTACATCTTTATAGACTGAATCACTTTCTATATAATTATTATAATTTTATAACTTTAAAATAATTATTATAATCATTTTATTTAACATATTACAAAATCTCACATCATATTCATCCACAAGCAATAACATGGATGAACCGATAGAAAAGTACGATAAAGGTTACGTCGATCAGTAGGATCCATGGCCTGCTTCGCTGAAGAGACGATCGTAAACCCTTTTGAAAACTTGAAGATTAGGTGCAGTCATTGCATTCAGAGGTAATACGTTCCAGGTATTGACAACTCGTTTTCCCAGAAAATTCTTGCGTTGCATTAGAATTTGCCTAGATTTCGTATGTTTCTTACTATGGCCTCTTAATTGTGGATTTTCAGATCACTAAAAGATGCTGCTTAGGTCGAGATTGTAATGGCCGTGCGGGATCCTGAATGTTTCAATTACAATACGTTGTCTTCTGGCAGCAAGAGTCTGAAACCGAAGTACTGTTAGTCGCTGATCGTAAGTCATAGTTTTGAGATCTGTGGGAATACGCGTGGATATTCGTTGTACATTTTCCAACAGGTTTATATCTTTGAGATAAGAATTTCAAATCACAGTACGAAATTCAATTATCAGGAGAATGTATGTGTTACATAGTGATGTAAATTAATTGCTTCTTGTAGTGTAGAAGGTTTCACAAAGTATAAATACAGCCTTGTTTGCCTTTTTGGCAATGTAACGCAAGTGATTTTCCCATTTGAAGTTTTAAGTGATCATGATCCCTTAAATCCTTCATGAATTCAGTTTCAGCCAGATTCCTTCCGCCTATTTAGTACGAGTAATTTCGATTAGGGTTGGATCTCCCGATATGCATGACCATACATTTTGTTTCATTCAAAGGTAACATCCAAGAACTCGACCATTCACAAACTCCATCGGAGTCATCTTGGAGTCGTCGATGATTCACCAGTGGGTTGGAATAAAATTTAGTATCGTCTGCGTACATCTTGGAGTTATAATTCATACCGTTAGGCACTCGCTAGTATACAAGATTAATTAAATGGGTCCCAATTCCGAGCCCTGGCGAACTTCACAGGTAATTCTCTTCAATGATGACCTGTTTCCTCCAATTCTCAAGCAAAAATGACGATCCTCAAGAAAGGACTGTATCCAACGCAAAACCATCCTTCTTATGCCAAAGGGGACAATTTTGTGGAGCAACTTCCGATGTGGCACCTTGCCCAAAGCTTTGGAGACGTCAAAGAGATTAATATCTATAGGGCTGCCATTGTCTAGATATATTCTTTAGTTTTGAAGTGAGAATAGTAAATTTGTCATTATAGATCTTTCTGGTACGAACCCGTGTTGGTAGGGGAGAGATATGCGTCCAGTTCTCAAAGTAAAGTCAAGTATCTCTCGCATCAGAATCCTCTCAATAACCTTGCATATCGAGCTGGTCAAGCTAATGGGCCTATAGTTATTAGGATCCAATTTACTACCTTTATTAAAAACTGGCGTAATATATACTATTTTGCATTCCGATGGAAGCATTGTAGAGTCGTGAGGGTCTTGGAAAATTGTACATACAACCGGAGTTAATTCTTCCGCACATTCTTTAAGTACAAGTGGCGGGATACCATCTGAGCCAGCGGAGGAGTTGGGATCAAGCGATAAGAGGATGTTGTAGACACCTTCAACACATTTTCATTTGTAATGACCCCCGGTAAGTAGCCACTACAGAAAGGAGTTTACCGTCACACGCGTGCACCGGTTATTGATGAATGACAGGGCTCACACGCTAAATTTATTTAATGGGCGCCAAGCATGCATCTTACCTGCCATCCTGCTCCGGCATTGAGAAACTCAGTGTTTGCGTGCTCTGGATCGAAGGGATGCATTACGTCTACTCGCTACTTTATTGATACTCAGAGATGCAATTTTATAAGATGTAACCAGTCTTAAATGGCGGGAGCACATTTATTGACAAATAGACAGTTCTTAAATACCCTTTGTAATTACCAGTTTCTTAAAATTCTCCAGCCCAAAACTGTTATTAAATAAAATGGACATAGGCAAATGCACAGAAATAATGATGGTGATTATCAGATTACCTCACATCGGTCGTATTGTACGCCCGCGGGTCTTTACCGGTCAATTTCAGCAGGATGTTCCGGCGGAGCACGGTTGAAGTGCCCCATACTCATCAGGAATGGATCTCGTACTCCCGTCGACTACCCGATGAATCAGCAGCCGTCGGCGACCAAACTCGAACTGATGAACACGGCTGACGTCACTCGCTGCCTCGTCTGCATTCACTCATCATTTTAATTACTCTGAAGGTGTCGGTCCGACTGATCCACCAAACGGAATTAATTCCGATTGAATAAAGATGGATAGTCGGATCACATTAGCCGGTAGGTACTGGTCAGTCACACGCCAGTAAATATTTGACTCCGCCACAAGTTGCCTGTCTAATCTTATAAAGTCCTTCTTTCTCTCGTCACTAACTCAAATTCTGTGTGCACACGTTTCTTGCTTCAGTCTGTTAAGTTCTTTTCAAACCTTTCTCCACGAGTCTCTTAAGTTATGTCTACTCTATCAAAACTTCTGTTGCTCGTTCGCTTTCTACTCCCCATCCCACTTCGAGATTTCTGTGTTGTCACGAGCGTGATGCTTTGCCTCTGATTGGTTCGATCATCAGGCTTTTAGAACCTTCCACCGATTTTTTTTCTGTCGATTGGCTCTAGGCAATCCCTTCCCATGCTATGTTTGATACATTGCTATGGTTGCCTTTGTGGGACCATGGACAGATGGCATCCTATAGTACCCTAAAGGATCTAAAAGTACCTTAAAGGTAACATACTATTACCTTCATTGGTTTTTCTGCTGAGAAGCGTGACGACCGCTGATGACTTTCAGTATACCTTTCCTATATTTTACGGTTGCTGCCGGGTCATCTGTCTTTCTTCCAGCTCGGCTCTCAGCTCCTCACACTTGAAAAGGGTCCGATCCTCATTAAATACAGTATTCTGAGGCAGTTCCTCGCTACTCCGTAACAGCTCATTAACAAGTTCCACCGATTTCAATATAATTTTCAGTGGTCGAGGTTTAGTAGGGTCAGCCTTTCCCAGGTGTATGGCATACAAAATACTGGAGTCGAATTCTGCGGGTAGCTTTTTCCTGGATTTAAAATCTTCGAGTATCTCTCTGAATTTTCCAATGTCTTCTTTCTTCTTCTCAGCAGGAGTTTCTAACTCGATTTCTTGAATTCCATTGGAAATTAATTTTTTAAATTCACAGTTTCTTTCTGCTATCTTTTCTGTGACTGTTCGCGTGATCTTGGAGGAAAATGTAGTTTTCGGCGCTTTCCCAAACTTTTCAATTTTGGAATTTATCGTAGTTTCCATTTCCACCTTCATATTGTGTTGCATTGTTTCAGTTTCATAACATCTTGCCGTCTGCGTGACATTATCCTCTTGAATGGACTTCGTTTTACACAAAATATTCTTCAACCCGTTTTGACGTATTTTCAAATTATACTAAAAGTCTTCCAGCTTATTAGCAATCACAGAGATGTCGTTCCTGATGGGATTCTTCTTTATGGGTTGCATCTAAGTTTTTCGTTGAGGTAGTGAATTCATCTTTCATTTCCTTACGTAATTTATCAAGTTGTTCTTTAAGAAGTTTCGCAAATTCCGTTGCCGCCATATTAACCTCCGTTTGTAATTCCGCACCTTTGTACTGACAGCTCCGGAGTCTAATTGACAACAATTGAAACCGCCTACTATATTTATATTAATCCGTCCTCCGCAGCTCTCGTGGTATCGATAATTGCAGTTAGAGCAGGTGACGCCTTTGTTTACTGCCTTTTTTCTACAAGACTGACAATTCATCAGATTTCCCTCTTTGTTCATATGTCGCCATCTACCGTCGGTCACTGCTCAGTTTTATCAAATAGACACTGTTTTATCTTTACTAACTTCAGCCCGCGTTTTAGTGTGTATCCCTCCGCGCAAACCGGGAGCGGTAGCTCAGTGCATCAACTGATGCCACTGCAGCGCCTCTGACCGGGAGGTCCTAGGTTCGAGTCCTGACGGCGGCAGGATTTTCGACACTAGCTTTTCAGCTAGGTAGAATTCACTCGCTGTCTGGAGGTGAATTCTAGCGACCGGCTGCACTGATCGGTAGATTTTCGTGGTTTCTCCGATCAACACCAGGCGAATGCCGGAGCAGTACCCTAACAAACGGACCGCGCGCGATCTGTCCTTCCCCTTTCTTGTCATATCCTCTCCCCTTACACACTCACACTAACATGCACTACACTACCACATATTCCGGGAGACCGGTCGGGAGTTTAGAGCTTGTCCCGGCTGGGGCGGTGCCCCGCTGGTGGGAGAGTCCTGGTTAGGGGGAAACCCCACTAGCCGACGGTAGGTCGGTGCCGGATCTCGCCATCCAGCGAGGGAAAATCACCGCCATCTCCCGAGAAAAAACATGCACTACACTAACGGGACTAATGGCCGAAGCAGTTGACGCGCCCGGAAACACGAAAAAATCAATCAATCAAACCTCCGCGCAACGGAGCACTAGCACCTGCAATTAGCACCGTCCAACTTCCAAACTGCATTATCTTTACTAAACTATTTAATTATAATTTTAATTTTGCTTTCAAAAGATCTAAAAATATCCCAATGGGTTCTTCATTTTTGTCCATTGATGAAGCAACATCTTTAAGGAAAGAAAAATGGCAGTTTCCGTAGATTTTGATTTCCTGAAACCGTGTTGTGAGTCTAAAAACGCTTCGTTTTTCCCGAGAAAGGTTTCCATTCGCGCATAGAAAAGCTTCTCTAATATTTTTGAGAAAACTGACAAAAGAGAAATTGGCCGGTAATTTTGAATTTCATTTTTGTTCCCTTTTTTAAAAAGTGGCTTAATTTTTTCTGTTTTGAAAGTATCTGGAAATATTCCTGTGCATAAGGAAGCATTGAAAATGTGAGTTAATGAGTGTATAATGGTAGGTGCACACGTTTTTAATAAACAATCCAGAAATTCATCTAAATTAGATGAAAATTAATATTTTAGTTTACTGACTATTCTGGGGATTTTGTTGAAAGAAGTTTTGGAAATAAACATCGTGCCGAATTTTTTTTGAGAAGCATATTATGTTGAATTTTGTGGTTTTAGTCCCTTCGTGAGATCAACCGCAATTCTAGAAAAGTGTTGGTTGAAGAGATTCGCAACTTTTTCTGGATTTTTTGTTTCTGTTTCATTATCCTTTAAAACAACATTTTCTACAAAATGTCGTGATCACGTGGTCGAATTTTTAACGATGTTTCACATTGCTTTAGTTTTGTTTTTAGCGTTCAATTCATTATTTTTCATTATTTTTGCCTGAACTATTATTTCCCATAAAATTCTTTTATAGTCTCGGAAGTAGACGTGGAAACCGGGTGATACGTTAAGATGTTTAGAAATAAAGTAGAGAGTACATTTATTTTTACACGAAGTTCTAATTCCTTGTGTGATCCAAGTATTACTTTTTCGTGAAATGTTTAATTTTCTCTTTTTAATAGGAAAGCATGCGTTAAAGAGAAATGAAAGCTTTGAGAAAAATAAATTATATTTTTCATTTGTGTCAATAGCGTTATAAACTGCCTCCCGTGATTCTTTCAGCAAGTAGTCCGTAAATAATTTTATGTTACCTGTAGTAAATGCTCTGCACATGCGTGTTTTATCAGAGTATAACTTGCAATTGGAGACTTTATTATGACCTTTGAGAATTTAAGTATCACACTTAATCATATACTAATAAAATTGATGCTACATCAATTTAATGCGTGTGAGCTTTGTAAACATTAATTTAAATGTTTTGTACACTTCGACTTTTGCTCCTATTGTTTGGGACTTTTATCCCGCACCTGGGGCAAAAGTTCAAACAATGCACTAACTTCATTATTGTTTTTTAGACATCAAATTTAAAGATACGCCATTCACGTTTGAACAGTTGATTGCTTATACATTAAGCACAGGTCAGTGTAAACACCGAATCAATATATTAATTACACGATTGGACACTCACTTTTTTTTATAAAAAGTGCGCACTCTTGCTCCATGTTACTCTAGTGCTCCAACTACACATACATTCTCAAAGTATTTGTATACTAAACAATTTTCTGAAATTCAGATAGTTCAATAAAAATTCAACCTGCTCCTTCTTTCTTTCCTGTATTCGAGAAAAAATTAAAGAAGATATTTCAAAACATTTTTACTAAATATTTTTATTGCCTTCTCTTCAAGCAAAAATTATGTGAAAACTAATCATATTGTCAAAAACAAATGTAAATGACCTTTCATAAGCTCTATTTTTAGAGCAGATTTTATTAATGAACTAGACGTGCTCAATAGCACATAATTTCTCTCTTTATTTCTATCTGTGACACTTGCGAAAATTCAGATAATTCAACGAAAATGAGACCTGCACAATTATTTTAAGCGACCTTTCCTCTATCCATGGAAAAATTAAAGGGGGCATTTGGAACGGCTTTTAATAAAAAAAAAATTAGTAACTTCAAGGAGAAATTACGCGAAAACTACTCGTTTTTCAAACATTTTACATGATCTAATTTAAAAAACTCATTTTCAAAATAGATTTAATTTAATAAACTATCATCAATTTGTATTACTTTTGCAATGTTTTTTTTTGCAATTTTTGAAAATACAGAGAATTCAAATTCTTTTACTGTGCATTTATTTTTACACCATGTTCTAATTCCTTGTGTGATCCAAGAATTACTTTTTCGTGAAATGTTTAATTTTCTCTTTTTAATAGGAAAGCATGCGTTAAAGAAAAATGAAAGCTTTGAGAAAAATAAATTATATTTTTCATTTGTGTCAATAGCGTTATAAACTGCCTCCCATGATTCCTTCAGCAAGTAGTCCGTTTTCTCAACTTTTTTCAAATTGTCTCAACTTTTCCGTTTCAGAACCCAAAAATTAATTTAAGAATATTAAAGAATGTTAAAACCTCATCCTAAATAGCAATTTTCATTTAAAAATTTGGAGCTGTTTTTTTAAGAAAATGGCGTTAAGCGTTACTGTAAAAGCAAAATTTGAAGCTCTTTTTCACAAGATTATATTAAGTTTTGGTAAAACTTCATTTGAAGTCATTTGAAGCTCTTCCACTCACAAATGAAATAATGTATACTAATCCATTAAAAAGTGGGTATTAGCGGCGTGAGAGATTTAAAAAAAAACATAGTGGTGTAATTTTTTAAAAGACAATATAATACTCCAAAGTGACTTTATGTCATATTAAAGAGTGCCATTACCAGAATCCATCCCTTGCAGAAGTTCGAAGGAAAAATTTGGAGCTATATTTGGGAAAATGGTGTTTGAACGTTTCTGAAAATGCGGAATTTTGAACTCATTTTAACAGAAAACTCTTGAGTTTTCGAGAAACATTGTATGAAATTATTTAAAGCACATGCGCTCATAATTACAATAACTTGAAGAAATCGTCTCTAATGCAAATATTACCGACGTGAGAAACAAGTGAAAATAACTTCATTTTTGTATTTTTTGGAAATATAGAAACCTCTCTCTATCCAAAGAAAACTCTGTCCATGTGGCTCTAGTTGAAGCTTTGAAATTTTGAAAAACATTCTTTACAATTTGGGGGTACTTTACATAAAGCCCTCCGGACATTTTCAAACTTTTCTCAAAAAGGCTCCAATTTTTTTTCTTTTTTTGGCATGGATAGTGCACTGTATCAGATAACATAAACGCAATATCGTCATTTTTATGTTTTTTCAAAAATTACAAAAATGTACTTTTTTTACTTGTCTCTCGCATCGGTAATATTTACATTAGAAGCGATTTCTTCGCGTTGGCGTATTTATGAGTACATATGTTTTAAACAACGTCAAATAAAGTTTCTCAAAACTCAACAATTTTCTGAGAAAATGTGCTTAAAATTCCGCATTTTGGAAAACGCTCAAACGCCATTTTCTCAAAACTTACTCCAAATGTTTTCTTCGAATTTTTCAAATGGATACTTCTAATTGCTTTTAAAAATTAATTTTCGTGCATTCTTTTGCTTTTGAAAAATTACACAAATGTACTTTTTTGACATTTCTCATAGCGGTAATATTTACATTAGAGGCGATTTATTCACGTTGGTGTATTTATGTGTACATGTGCTTTAAATAATGTTAAGTAAAATTTTTCGAAAATTCGACAGATTCTGTGAAAATGAATTAAAATTCCGCATTTTCTAAAAGGCTTAAACGCCATTTTCTCAAAAATGGCTCCAAATTTCTTCTTCAAACTTTTACAACGGATAGTGGAAATGGCACTGTTTAACATGACGTAAAGTAAATTTGGGTGTATTCTTTTGTTTGTTTGTTTTTAAATTACAAAAATGTACATTTCTTAAAAAAATCTCTCACGCCGTTAATATGCTCATTTCAATGCATTTGTGTACATTATTGAATTTCTGAGTGGATGTTCTTCAATTTACTTCAAATGAAATTTTTCGAGAACTCAATAGATTCCTGTTGAAAAGAGCTTCAAATTTCGCGTTTACAGTAACGCTTAACTCAGTTTTCTTAAAGACGGCTCCAAACTTTTCAATGAAAATTGCTATTTAGGACAAGGTTTTAGTCTTGTTCAATATTTTGAAAATAATATTTCGGTTCTACCATTTGGAAACCGAAAAGTTGAGAAAATTTCTAAAAAAAATTCTAAAAAAAATTCTAAAAAAAAATGGGTGGCGATAGATAGCAGCTGGTAAGAAGAGAGGGCAAGACTACAGTACCAGTCCACACCAAGGAAATTAGAAAACTTTACTACGAGAAAGTCTGTGGCATTCTGTAGCATCTCTAGTTTATTAAACTTTGCCCTCGAATAGTGTAAAGGAAGAGAAGAGAGAGAATGTCAAACGTCGTGAAGAGTCGCTTAAGAGAATGGAGCAGGTTTTATATTCGTTGAAATTCTGATTTTTCTAAAATAGCAAAAATTTTAAATTTTTATTTCGGCGTGTTATTACAACTATAACACTGAAGATATACACACACACACACACACGCACACGCACGCACGCACACACATATGCACTCGCACGCACGCACACGCTCATACGCACACGCGCGCACATGCAAATCCAATGATCATCTATAATATGCTTATATACTCTACTTAAATAGGTTATCTGCTTCTGTTTAAACATTTGCAATGTGATCACCAAATATTTTTTCATTACATCATTTTCACAACAAACATTTATTTCAAAATATGTTGAGACAATGAATTGAAGTTTTTGCAGCTTTATCATGACTCAGAGATTTCAAGCAGTATCAGCAAAACTTCTCTATAATACAATTTGATGTTATCTCATGATTACAAATGCTGATTGTAATCATCAGCCAATCAGCCAGACAATTTGCTGCAGATTTCTTCGCCAGTCTATGAATTCTACAAAATTATTTGCATGTGCAGAAACTCATAGCAACTTTTGTGAAAGCTTATATTAAATTTGTATCTTGTGTCATTTATTCGTAAATTGTTAATTTCTATAAAACCATTGTCACTATATATGTTAAAACTGCATTTTAGAGAAAATAAATTCCAATTTTTTGAAAGTGCTAATTACTTTCACAAACCAAGCATTTATAGTCGTTGTGTAGTATATAATTAAAATATTCTTAATTTTTCGTTCTTTTGGTTCCTAGAATTTCATGATGGATTTTAAAAATAAGGGGAAATGAGGGTATTGATTAAATACAATTATGTCGATATGAACGCCACACACCGCCGTACTTTGATGCAGTTTGTGGAGCAGTAGCTTGTTTAAATTCCTAATAATGTTAGAAATATAAGCTCTCGAAGTCAAATTGACTTCAAATGTACCAGTTCTAAAAAAAGATACAGAAAACAGCAATCATCAACCGTTTTAAAACATTCTAAATTGTGTAATGAGTAGTAGTTGCGTCAAGAACTCCAGTATTAGCGAGACTACTCCCTTTTAAAACTATTTTGCAAAACGATTGATTATCTTCTTTTGTCAATGGTGTACGCCAATTTACCTGACTTTATTATTGCACTCTATTCAGATTATTTGCTGCGACAGTTATACAGAATTTTAAGAAATCTTAACGTGTTCCTTACGTCGATTCGTGTCGTAAATTCATTACGCACTACACTTGTACACAGAAGCGCAGATTGGTAGGCGGTGAATCTCAGACGAAAGCCTTTCTGAAAACGTGCTACTTGTCCTCATGTCACAAGACAACGACACTGAATGTTGTCTCATAATGATCATTGTAAACAAAACGTACATAGAGGTAAGTAAAACATTATAACGCACGAAAGTTGCAAATCGACATTTTTAGGGGTGCAGAAAGGTTTTACCTGCACTACTACAAACACACCAGGTAGAATTGGTTCTCTCTTCTGTGATTGGAGGGGTGTGACATCATGTCTGTGAATTCTATATTTAGTCAGAGCATGCGCATTCTTTATGAAATATAAATGAGTTGATGTTGAATGAGAGAAAAGGGTATTATTATATCGTTTTGAGCAGCAAAAGTGTTGTTACAGAATCTCACTGTTATGCGTGCTACAAGGTCCAGAAGTGCGTCTCATTTTTATTCAATAATGTTTGTATCACTGCTGAGGTTATGAATTTTCAACTGTTACTCGCACGTTTCCTATAAGAGGTGCAATATTCTTCATTTCAGTGAGTTGTGGGCAATACGTCATTTGAAAATTTTAAAAATTAGGATATTTAAGAATAAATTGCGTTTTGCGTATGAATTGATATAGGTAAAACGAAATCAAGTTTCAAAGAACTAAGGAGATTTAAAGCGACGTACTATTTTTAAATTATGCACCTCGTGTGGTTAATTTTTTTATCAGTGCTATTCTGTGTGAATGATGGAAAATTGAACATATTTATTATATGACAGGTATTTGGTAAGTAATTTTTTAATGTTTTTTAGTTAAAAGTAATCGTGTAGTTATGAAATCGGTAACAATATGACATAATTGAGCGTACGTATTCGTTTATTCAAGATAACCTCATTTTGAATGTTGGTTTTGTTAAATGCACTTGTAATGCTTTGATAATGATGAACACACTGTCTAGAGGAAAATATTATTTTGGGATTCTTTTTGTAAAATGAATCATTAGATACTTAGTGTTGACAGTATATAATAAATGTCTATTTTTGTGAAATTCAGTATTGTTAGGAAAAGGAAACATTTTCAATTCATTTCTTTTATCGTTCAAGATCAAAGTGAGGGTTATCTTTTATTGATCAACTGTATCGGGGAAATTTCATAGCATCGATTATACATTATTCCATGCATGTGGAAACTACGTAATATGTTAATTTTTGTGCATGCACCAGTGATATCTGTTTTTTTTACTATAAGAAAAGACCTTTCATGGTTTGTGATTGAATGATAGTTTGCCTGGATAGTAACATGGCATTTTTCAATAGTATCATTTGCTCAGTCTTGGTTGTGGTGAAAAACATGTTGTTTTTTTTGTTTTTTCCTTCCTCCTGTCTAGAATGTGACATTGATTTTGTTCTATTTTGATTCTTTCCTTTTAATGTGTGAACTTAATTTAAAAGAATACAAATTTAGTTTTGGATTAGCTAATGTTTATCTATCATGTCTTTGGAAAAGTTTGTTTGAAGATTTCCCTTGGTATACATGTTTATTAAATAAGGTATCATATTCGAAGATGTAGTTTTACATTGTAGGTTACTATAAAGTGTTTTTTTTTTTGGCAATGTGGTTAATAGTAAATGTATCTTATGTTAAAGATTGGTTTTACATTTTTATAATGAAATTTTTGTAATTTTTTTGCAGATGAAGTTACGTTTTATATAATTCTTTCACAATGGGTGCGTTTCTTGACAAACCGAAGACAGAGAAGCACAATGAGCACGGCTGTGGTAATGGCTTGCGTTATGGAGTGGCAAGCATGCAAGGGTGGAGAGTGGAAATGGAGGATGCCCATTGTGCTGTAACAGGCTTGAGCAAAGATCTTCCCAATTGGTCATTTTTTGCAGTGTTTGATGGTCATGCTGGTGCACGTGTTTCTGCACATTGTGCTGACCATTTACTGGAGTGCATTGTACAGACAGAAGAATTTCGCCATGATGATGTCATTAAAGGCATTCGTTCTGGATTTCTACATTTGGATAAGAGGATGCGAGAACTACCAGAATTAGCAAGTGGAGAAGATAAATCAGGTTCCACTGCAGTTTGTGCCCTCATATCCCCTTCACAGGTGTTTGTTGCTAATTGTGGAGACTCCCGTGCTGTTCTGTGCCGTGCTGGCGAGCCTGTGTTTGCGACACTAGACCATAAACCCGTCCTTCCAGCAGAGAAAGAACGCATCATACGTGCTGGAGGCAGTGTAATGATACAACGGGTTAATGGCTCGCTAGCAGTGTCTCGTGCTTTGGGAGATTATGAGTACAAGAATGTTGAAGGACGTGGACCATGTGAGCAGTTAGTTTCTCCTGAGCCTGAGGTATCTGTAATGGACCGCAATGAAGTTGAGGATGAATTCTTAGTTTTGGCTTGTGATGGTGTATGGGATGTAATGACCAATGAAGATGTGTGTAGTTTTGTGCGTTCGAGACTTGCCTTGACGAATGATCTTGAAAGCATTGCTAATCAGGTTGTGGATACTTGTCTCTACAAGGTAAGGGTTTTGCCTATTTCATTAATAAAAAAGAAGAAATTGCTTGGTTTTTGGTTTTTGTTTTGTATTGTGTGAATTTAATTTGGTTATCTTTTTATATTTTACATTACCTACATTTTTAGGGCAGTCGGGATAATATGAGTATCGTGTTAGTAACTTTCCCCGGGGTGCCACAACCTTCTGCGGAAGCCATTCAGAAAGAGAAAGAGCTTGAGGATTTCCTCGAACAAAGAATCACAGGTAATGTACTAAGAAAGATCTAGTTGAGAGTACAGTTACACCAATGTTTAAGAGAATGTAATAAGCTTTTTTTTTTTTTTTCATGAATTATTTCTTGCTCAGAACTGGTTCATCATGGGGATAGCACAGAGTTTCTTCATGTTTTTCAAGCTCTAGCTGAAGAGGATATTCCTTGCCTTCCTCCTGGTGGAGGCTTCAGTGCGAAGTAAGTTTCATATTATGTATTTAGTAATATCTTTTCGTGGAAATATGAATATTTTGAATTTAATGTTGCTATTCGTAGTTATTTTCTTACAACAGATTATAGCAGAAGTGCAAAATAATTTTGTAATGTGCTGCTCTTTTTATTGAAATACTAATAGTTTGTGTTATGGGGACAATATTCAATAATAATATTAATAATAGTAATAATAATTATTATTATTATTATAACATTAATTGTTGTTATTACTATTATTATTATTGTTGTTATCATCTTCTTAGTCTTCATCTTTACATTTATATAATCTTATTCAATTTAATCTAAACCAACCAATTTTTATCTTTAATTGATGGGAGGGGTACTGTGAAGCTTATAAGAGTGAAATTCTCATATGATGTTGGCCTTGTAGTGTGTATTAAAAAGGAATCGATTTCATAAGTATATAAGTAATAAAATTGAGGAGGATTTAGCATCTACATAAATGACAGGTATTACTAGATAGGAATTCTTGTACAATTAGTGTACGATATGTTGTGTCTGTGCTTGTTGACCTTAATTGATAAATAAAATGTTGGTGCTTTTTTTTAAATTTTTGGGTTTAATTTATGATGTTAAATAATTACCAAACCTCTGGTAATACTTAGAAAGAGCTCTATGAAAATATAATAGTTGTAGCAAGGATTTGGCTTTTAAAATTTCTTTGGGGAGAGCCAAATCTTTATGGAGCTCAAAAAAAGACAAACTGGAACAATTTTGACTCTACTGTTTTTAAAATACCAGAATCATTGCATTAGATGCTCTGTGCTGTTATTTATTGCCTTAATCCTGTTATCAAATCCATTTCTTGAATATTAATTCTAACTTCTTTAAAATTCATGTGAGTGTGTAGTTGATGTTTTGTCAATTTGAAATGACCAATCACTGAAATTTTACAAATCATGTTTAGAATAAAATTGGCATAATTCTTTTGTTAAATCTTCCAGATGTACATTTAATACAAAGTTTTATTGCATAGGGCAATGACCCTTGTAAAAGGAAAATAAGGGCTCTAAATAAAATAAAATAAAATTAGATGTACCAAAATTAAAATCTCGACCAAACGTTTCTGAATAAATATCTTGGATATATAATACATTGTATTAGTGTAATTAATATTTAAATTTTGTATTTACATTACAGTATTTTGATTTAACCCCTCAAAAGTTGTGATTTTAGTACTTGCATGAGAATACCTAACATCTTCATTGAATTGAAATTAATATCACCAATTATTGTTGTTTTTGTCAGTTTTAAATGATTTATTCTTTATAACATTTTCACATTATATGGAAGACTCTTCCTGGTACGTTTATGGTACAAAATGCAATGTAAATTTGTATCGTTAATATGAACTACATCCAATCACACTAAAATGTATACAAATTTTGGCAAAAATTGATAAGTATTCACTTCAAAATATTTGAAACAAAATTAACAATGTGACTGATATTGAGGTAACGAAAATGTTTGAGAGTTTACGCATTATGAATGTCTCATTACATGTACTTTACGAATGTACATTCCTATCCAAGATGGCATTACGTTCTAAATCATCCCATTATTTCCCTCCACATTGCCTTTCCTATTCATTTTCTAATCAGTGGTATTTGTCAAAACTAAATTACTGGAGGGTAGAAACATTAATGAATCATCAGTGAAAATCACAAAGTCCACAAGTCATGTTTGCAGATAAATCAAATTTAAGATTCTGATAAAGGCTGTAGCAGAATTAGAATGTTAAAATAGTTCCCTTTTGAACAAGCTATATGTGAATTATGTTTTAGGATCTAGAAAAACATGGTTTTCAGAACCTCGCCTCTTTTCTCCATAAACATGTAAAAACATGTTTTTTACTTCCTCACCTTATGAAGTTCTTCGTAAAAAGAGAAAGTTATGTACTCATGCACTTGAAATAGTGAATTTTGGGCAGAAAAACTGTTTTTGCCGAGCTCTGGTAATGAAAAACTGGATAAATCCTGTTCCTAAATTTAGAAAAAAAATCCTCTTAACACTTGATGCAGCCAGAATCCATGTTTTGTTGGTGATACCTAAAAATCAATTCGGCAAAACGCCAAAAATTTGAATCCGCAAAACTTCTATCTGTGGTTAACGCTAGTGCTTATACTGTTCAGCCAATTTGATCAAAATAATCTCGTGGCTTTGGTAATTTCAAACAGATAGTTTGATTTTTGAGGGGACTTCACTTGAAGCCTCAAAAACATTTTCAAAATTTTCTCAAAAAGGCACCAAATTTTTTGATGGAACTTCGCATTCAAATAGCGTATAGAACGCTTAAGGGTGGTAGTCTCAAAGTGCAATTTTCTGGGGGCTTCTTCCCTCAACTATAATATTGAAGAGTGACATTTTTATCCTTATTAAAGATGGATCATTAAATAAGTTCATGTTCAATTTTACAAACATTGTGAGTATTCTTCATGTAATTTTGAAGGCAATTTTTTCTCAAAAATACGCACCAAATTTTTTCTTTACATTTCCTCCCATATGTAATTAGGGATGGTAAAAAATACAGTGCTAGTCTCATTTTCAACTAATGTGTTGTTTTTTCAAAAATGCCAACAAAAAAAAACTTTACACTTCAAAACTACAAAATTGGGAGGTAGCAAATTTTGCTTTAAGCAAAGTCTGTTGTAAAAAACAGCTCTTTAATAAATGTCACATACATTTTTTTTCGATAAATGAACTGATTTTGCTTAATTTGCATCTGCAATGTAGAAACTGAATAGTTTCTAAAAATATTATTTTCTCAAAAACCGCACCAAATATTTTCATTAAAGATTCTCCTCGTATGTAATAGGGTATGGTAAATAAATAAACTAGTGGTGCTGTAGAATGGCACAGACATTCTCGCAGTAGTTAGTTTTCTAATCTCTTTAGTCTGGTCTAGCTTTTCGAGTATACCTTATGCTTTTCATGGCTGTCTTCTTTTGTCACCCAAAAGACGCTTTTTCAAATTTTCTTAATTTATCGGATTCCAAATGCCTAGAGCTGATACAATTTCTTGATTAATATAGAAGTATGCTGCTCATATCCAACCCAAATGGCTAAGCTAGTTAAAGTATGAACGGATTGAGTGTTTCGGGTCGAAAGGGACTTGGTTCGATTCCCAGATTAATTTGATGAATGTATTGTTGCAGAAAACTATTGAGAATTCCAGAAACTTTATTGAAAATCATTTGAATTACCTCTACTCACAAATAGAATCAATACTTATAAATATACAGAATGTGTCTATGTGCTTTCCTAATTTGCAATATTTAAACATTTTTTTCAACTCTTGTTATTCGATTTCTAAAACATATGTTATGTCAGATCAATTGTTGTCTTTGTGTGCATCTATACGAACCGATGGAAGTAAACTAATCAATCAACATGAAATTTAAATATTTTATCAACACTACCCATGGGACCAGCTTAGATACCACTAACGGTTCTGAAAGTATGATTACTTTCTCGCCTTACGAAGTTCTTCGTAAGAAGGGAAAGTTATGTAATTGTGTGCCGGAAAAGGGCGAATTTTCGTCAGAAACACTGTTTTGCCAGGCTCTGGTAAGGAAAAAGTGGATAAATCCTGTTCTGAAATTTAGAAAAAAACTAGTAGTGCTACCGAAGCACATACTTTCTTGCATGGTTTCTCAATGCTACTCAATATTATACTACTACATAAACCAGCATAAGTGTTTTCAACCAGCAAATTTTTTTTATGCTCCCAGGCCCTATCTTAGATTTTCAGTTATCTTGCTGGTACTACGCCACATATGTGCCGCATGAATAAAACTCTGGCAGAGGCATAAAAAGTGAAATGCCTGATTCATGTAAAAAAAGGATGCAACAACAACAACAACAACAACAACAACGACGACGACGACGACAACCTCAACGATGAAAACATCTGTTTGAAAAATTGAAAGTTTCCAGTCCATTCACCTCTATCAGGAAATATGAATTTTGGAGAAAATCGGCTGAACGGTTTAGGCACTACAATTGTCCACAGATGGATTTACAGCTGTTAGGTTGATATATTGATTGATATTTATACCAGGTGCGCCAACTGCCAAGGCCATTGGTCCCGTAAGCATGCATACATAATAAGCATGTTTTTGCTCAGGAGGTAGCGGTGATTGCCCCCACCCCACCCCACCCCCTGGATGGCTAAGTCTGGCTACCATCGGCTAGTGCGATTTCCACCAACCAGGTACCTCCCATGAGAGGGATATTCCTCCAGCCGGGACAAGCTCCCAACCAGTCTCCTGATGTGTGGTAGTGTGGCGCAAGTAAAGGTGTGCAAGGAAAGGATAGGAAAAGGATGGGAAGATTGCACATGGTCTGTTTAGTAGGGTATTGCTCTGTCATTTGCCTGGAATAGGTAAGAGAAACCATGGAAAGCTACCAATCAAAGCAGCCTGATGCTAGAATTCTTTTCCATACTGACACAGAACTAGACTTAGATGTGTGGCTAGTGTCGAAAATAGTGCCATCATCAAGACTCGAACCTAGGACTTCCTGGTCAATGGCACTACAAAGACAGATGATGCCCTGAGTCACCTCTTCTGGTCAGCCTGGTCATACATTACATTAAGGATATAGAAGTTTGTCCTATGGGTAGTGTATATATTGTATTTAAATTTCATGTTGATGTATTCGTTATTTTACTTAAATCAGTTGATAAAAATTCACAGAAAGGCAACAATCGATTCGACGTGCATACGTTTTGAAAATCGAACAAGAGATGTGAAAATTCGTAAATTACATTCAGGCACTTCCAGTTTATTTATCTTAATTAATTGTATTAGTGATTGGAATTGTTTCAAATGGTTTTCAATAAAGTTTCTGGAATTCTCAATAATATATTGGTATTGTTGAATATAATATATTGATTGTTGAAGGTTTTTTTTACATAAATGCCATGACTGAGTTCAATCCATACGGCGCTAATGTGGCGTTGTGGTATGAGTGCCGGCAAATTTACTCTGGGTATCTGAGATAGGGTCTGGGAGGATAAAAAAATGTTTTTGGTTGAAAACACTATGCTGGTTTATGTAGTTTATATAATTGCGGAACATTTTGAAACAATGCAAGAAAGTATGGCTTTTGTAACACTAGTTAATGTTTATTTTATCGTACATGCCATAAGAATTTCCAAGACCAGGAATGGGCGAGAATGACTGTGCAAAATTTCATAGTTAAAAAGGTCTCTACAAGATGTGTATGAAAGTGATGTACGTTTTGCAATTCGAACAAGAGATGTGAAAATTCGTAAATCACATTCAGGCACTTCCAGTTTATTTATCTTAATTAATTGTATTTGTGATTAGAATTGTTTCAAATGGTTTTCAATAAAGTTTCTGCAATTCTTAATAATATATTGATATTTTGATTGTTGAAGGAGCTATCAATACTCTTGCTTTAGCTTTTCAAATGCTGAAAAAAAGAAAAATAGTCACACACACCACACAACCCCTGATACTGAAAATTACTTAGAATTAAATACTAAGGGGATTAGTGAATTCTTTAAAACTGTCCGCTTGTGAACACTGTGGCCTCTATGGAAGATCATTTGCCATTTTTGCCGTTTCAAATACTAGTGTTATTTGTGGATTGTGGGCTTTTATATGTAACATTTATGCTTCTTTTTAATACAACAGGTGTACTTGCATACACATTTATACACTACAAAGTTTGACAAGTTTATAAGAGTGGAAATTATGATGCTGTCAGGTGGGCAAAACGAAATAAGTGATGATGATAATTGGACTTCTGCAGTGAAACCCCACCACAAAGCAGCAGAGGAAAGAAAAGCAATCCTACTCTAGAAAAAGAATGTTGCTAAATAATTGAAGTGAGAAGGTAGAAATGGAAGATTTTGTAGTGTGGTTTGCAAACACTTCGATATTGCTAAGTAATTGAACTGGGAAGGTGAGAAATAAAAGTTATAATGTATGAGTAGTTTGCAAACACTTGGGTGCCTTGTTTTGTAAAGCAGGTACCCTGAGTGATAAAGAAATGCACCCATTAATGAGGAGTAAGAGAACTTGACCTCTGCACCCAATGAAACAAAATTTATTCAGTGTCATATGACTGTTAGAACCATCAAAAGACAACATGTAAACAGTGATGCAGTACGGCAGATCAAGACACGTAGCTCAGCATTTTTTGTGCAGAGTCTTTGTGGACAAAATTCTTAATCGTAGGAAGATTGAACTGAGGGTGCAATAGGTAACTAAGACAGATGAAGACATTGCAGAAAAAAGAGGTGGAACAAAAATAAATCCCGTTCCAAAGGATAGAAAAAACAAAATTATGCAACACACAGAGGAGTTCAAATGCAGGGAAAAACATTACTGTTGAAACACTGCTCCTGGACTTGCTATCCTGCTTATCCGTCAAACAAATGTGGGAACTGTATAAAGAGAAACAACAATATGTATTATTGCACATGATATGTATTGGAATGTATTCTCTTATTTTAATCTAGGATTTGGCTCTAAGAAGACTGGCGTCAGACCAATAGGAGAAAAAGGATTGGTTTGTAAAATATTTAAGTCATAAAAGAAGTAGTCTTCTTTATGCAGATGAACCTTTGGCAAAATAGAAGTGTTATTGTATTTGAGTGAATGCAAAAAGCAACTGCTGCTAATATAATTTTGGAGAATCATACTATTTTCGTCAGATGTGTTACTATACAATTGGTGTTGAAATTCATGATTTATATTCCAAATTGTGTGGAGAAAGTTACTTATTCTACTGTTGATTAGTTGGAATGTGGAAGAGGAGCAAATGAAATTACGTCTTGTGTACGATATGGTCTGAACCGTGTGTTCCTAGAAACAATCACAGCACTTAAAGAGAAGCTCGAGTTCCTTGCATACTTTTAAGATAGTTTTTATTCTGCCCGGTGCAACTATGTGTTCTTCGTGTTTATGAAATTCTGTGTAAAAGTGGAGGTTGACTTTCAGTGGACCTTTCCTGCAAGAGGGCATTGTTATTTTCCAGCAGACAGTCTCTTCGGGTTAGTAGATAAACCCGTGACCTACTATACGAAGCTAATGCCAAACTTGACCGCGCTCCCTTAAAATTTCCTAGAATGTCAACAACTAAGGGTTCGTGAATTTGACAGAAGCAACGCGATGGGCCGTGGATTACCACTATTTCGAAAGCTTAGCGTGAAGGCTATCAATAGAACTGTTCTGCTGGCGGTGGTGCGGAAGCGCACCTGCGCTGCTAGTGGTGGGAGTGCGCCACCAACCGCCACCAAAACGAATGTAAATATCTCCATTTAAAACAATGTTCTGCCGACGGTCATGCCTTTCAGATTCGCTGTGCACGGTCTTTGCGTAAAGGGGTTCTAAGATTTCACTATGTGAACTAGTGTGACATTAGGTGCGCAGGCGAACTCTGCCCTTGAGCCGCGGTTGTTCGTGGGTGTCTGCTGATACGTGCGAATGTTTTACAGGGGATTACTCGAACTCAACTGCCATATTGGTCTATCAGTAACTCAGGGTTCGTGAATCTGACAGAACCAACGTGAAGGGGCCGTGGATTAACACGATTTCGAAATCGCACAGCTTTTGAATGGTAAGAGTTTGTGGCTTCATTGATGCTTTGCCTTTCCATCAAAACGTGTTTCTGTGTTGCATTTGTGTGACGTTTATCAAAATGGAGGGTTGTGTTGTACAGATGATTTTACTAATGAGTTTACATAAAACTGTTTATGGAGTTTTCCTAAGGACATTAAGTCAATTGAAAACTGGTGAAAATCAAGGAATAACTGATATCACATCTATCTGTAGGTACAGATTTGGTGATAAAATGCTTCCAAAAATTTCATCTCGGTGGTCAATGTTGGTCAGATCCTTACAAAAATCATAAAAAGCCTGTATCAAAAGTATCGAGAGAAATATCATTGGCTCATTATTACACGAATAAAAATGTTTCGGTCAATATTTTACCAGGAAAATCATTGCGTCCAACATGTTATTCTAAAATTCATTCGCTATCTTTGTCTAAAAGTACTGTGCCAGGATACTAAGGATACTTCAAATTAGGGTTTTTTGATTATTTAAGGTCGCATCAGCATCTAGGTCATTAGCGACCACTATTAGAGTTAACGTTATGGTAACTATGAAGAAAAAACGAAATGGTGATGAGGGGTGAAAGGAGCACAAATACAATCATGCCCGAGGCGGGTCTCGAGCCGTTCAGTCGGAGATCACTACGACACTATTGCCTTAGCGATCTCGGCCACCGGACCGACTCAAATTAGGGTTGTTATTATTTGTTTTAGCGGGTTTATACAATCACTGGCGTATCCATACAAAGAAAAGAATATTAAAATACAAGAAAAATTAACGATATAGTTGCCCCGAAAATGTCTCAGGGACTAGATATCATTAGAAACCTTGTGCGTCGCCATCAGAAAAGGTTTTCTCTTCGCAATACTGTTGAAATGGTGAATAGGTCGCTTACAAGAGTGCAATACATGTTCGGAGTTACCGAGAAGATAAGAGAATCAAAAATTAGCCGAAGAGTACCAATTGCAAGATTTTCTTCGAGAGCGATGAAAAGTGGATAGTTCCTGTGAAGGTGAATCCTAAACTGAGTGCGCTGAACTGCTAAGGTCATTAGTTCCGTAATTGAAGCGCATGTTTTCAATGCGGGAGATGGCTGTGATTACCCCCCACTGGCTGGCAAGATCCGGCGCCGATCTACGTCGACTTACAGGAATTTTTCAACGAGGTATCTCCCACCAGCGTGGCACCCACCCAGACGGGATACGCCCTAAGCTTCCCAAATGGTCTCCCGATGTGTGGTAATGTAATGCGCGCGTGTGTGTGTGTCAGGAGAGGAAAGAACAAGGAAGAGGAAGGGAAGATCGCGCGCGGTCTCGAGGCCGTTTGTTAGGGTACTGCTCAGGCATTCATCTGGATTTGATCGAAGAAACCACTGAAAACTACCGACCAGAACAGCCAGCCACTAGAATTCCCCAGACAGGTTGAATCCGACCTAGCTGGCAAGTTAGTGTTAAAAAATCCTGCTACCGTCGAGACCCGAATAACTGGTCTTTCCAGACAGGCACTGCCGTGACATCAGTCCATGCCGTAAGTCACATTTGCCGGTAGCCTACTGTAAAACATGGAGGAAGATCAGTCATTGTATGAGGATGCGTGCCTGCCGCAGGACCAGATAATTTACATTTCCTTGATGACATAATGGACCAAAATATATATTTAGACATTTTAAAACAACATTTTAAGAATTTGCTGAACAGTTCTGTATTAAAGATACATTTAAGGTGTGTCGGGTCAACGATCCACAAAGCATAAATCATTGAAATAACTGCTTTAATGTTCTTGATACCCCCACCAAAACGCCTGATTTAAATGTAGCAGCAGGACATGCATGATATCGCAGGACAAGAATAATAATAATAATAATAATAATAATAATAAAAATAATAATAATAACAATAATCATAACAATAATAATAATAAAAATAATAATAACAATAATAATAATAACAATAAAATAATAATAATAATAATAATAATAACAATAATAATAATAACAATAATAATAATAATAATAATAATAATAATAACAATAATAATAATAACAATAATAATAATAATAACAATAATAATAATAAAAAAAATAATAATAATAAAAAAATTGTCTTTATTAGTGGTGAGACTCAGGCCATAAGGCCTGCTCTTCCGCCTAACCACATGAAATATTTACATTATTTCTTATACTATGAAGAAGATCGAGGAGGGCATATTTTACATTTATATCTGGGATGCAAAACTAGGGACCATCCTGGCATACGCCTTAAGCGATTGAGTAAACCCAGAAAACCTCAGTCAGGATGGCGGCTGAAGGCCGAGGGAATTGACATTAATTGAAAAATATAAGAATATATACATTAATTGGAAAAAACAATGGTAATACAAAGATAGTGAAATTAAATAACAAACCTATACAATAAGAATAAAAATAAAAATAAAAATTGCGTAATGATAAGAAGTGACACAGAGGCTGCAACAGTGCGGTAACATAATCAGATTGAAAAGCAAAGATTACAACATTTTCAGTTTCCATATCAGTTTCAATTTCATAAAATTATAATATAAACTGTCAAGCGGAATAAAATTTGAAGGTAACACAGACAAAAGAAATACAATTAACACGACAATAAGTGAATAACAGATAAACATTACACAATTTATAATAATTAAAAACAACCGTTGATTTCTTGGTTAACCAAAAAACCTTAAATTAAATTAAATATAGTTTTTGTAAAACGCCTTCAAAGTTAATGATTTCTCTCAAATCAATATAGGTGTTTGTTTAGATGCCACATAATTACTTCACATGTATAATATAAATAATTATAATTTAATATTATATTTATCATTAAAGATAAATAAATAATTACTTCACATGTGTTCAAATATTGTTAGTATTTAATATTATTTTGATTGTCATTTAATTTAGCTCATTATCCAATAAAAGCGGACTTGAGCACCCTTTACTAAGAAATCAACAAAATTATAAAAGTGACAGTAAAAGAAAAATTAATTACTAATACATCTATATAAAGTAACTTTAATCAATAATTTGAAATGTTTGAGTTTGTGAACAGTATGGAAAAAATTTTACAAGTGAAACTTATACGCCTTGGATAATAATAGAGCTTTTAATTGCTTCTTAAAAGAATTGACAGAAAGACTGTGTTTAGTGTTCTTTGGGAGGCTGTTCCAAGCTCTCATTACTTTTACGGTAAATGATTTGTTATAATAATTAGAATTATGTTTTGGTATTTGTAATAATAATGATTTGTCGAGTCTAGCTGATACAAGAGGCCTGAAACGATTTGTTAAATGCGGGAGATGTTTTGTTTTTAGTAATTTGAATAAAAGGGAAAGACAATGCAGCATCCGCCTGTCGCTTAACCGCAAGATTTTGTTACATTCAAAAATGTTCGATATGTGGTCGTATTTTTTTAAACTGTAAATAAAACGAATACACGCGTTTTGGGCTCTTTGTAACCGTGTGGCAAGTGCTGAACTTAAATCGTTGTACACAACGTCACAATAGTCGAAGTGCGGAAAGACAAGGGATTCTATTGCAATTTTTTTATATTGACTGGAAAACTTGCCAACAATCCTAAGAGAACTAATTTGTGAATAGACTAACTTTGTAACTTTATTTACATGAGAATCCCACTGGAGGTTATTATTAAGAATTATTCCTAAGTTTTTGACTTCGGAACAATAAGGTATGATGGTTCGATCTAGAACAACACTTTCTGTGCATAGATTATCAGCTCGTGATTGAACGTTTTTCGAACAAATTACCATAGTCTGTGATTTAGCAGGATTCAAGGAAAGGCCGTTTAGTTTAGTCCACTGCAGCAAGGTTTCCAAGTCCTTATTGGTATTATCCACTAATTGTTTCAGTGCAGAGGGTCTTCCGCTGATATAAATTTGTAAATCATCAGCGTACATATGATGTCTACAGAAGCTGAAGGAATTTGGCAAGTCATTAACGTATATTAGGAAAAACAATGGTCCGAGGATGGATCCCTGGGGGACACCCTTTGTCATTGTTTCGGTAAATGAGGAAACCTCCCCGACACTAACAAATTGCTGACGGTTCTTTAGATAATCTTCTATCCACCGCGTCGTAGCTAATGAAAATTATAAGTTTCTGCATTTAGCGAGTAGGAGGTCATGGTCGACAGAATCAAAGACTTTACTGAAATCTAGTAGCGTTAATACTGTAATTTCCCCATCATCCAGGGCTTTTCTCAAATCCTCGGTAACTTCAAGTAATGCAGTTTGTGTACTTCTACATGGCATGAAACCTGACAGGTACGGATTTAATAATCCATACTCTGTTAAGTGTGAGTAGATTTGCTTATGAACAACTTTTTCGAGGATTTTTGATAGTGTCGGCAGAGGGCGGAAATCGTTAGGAGAAGAAAGGCTTTGGGACTTCGGAAGAGGACAAACTTTGGCTAATTTCAATGCCTGTGGGAAAGAAGACGTTGTTAGTGAGTATCAAGAAATCATTTCAAGAAGAATGGTTGAAAATTGATTCAGATTACTGCAAAAAACTTGGGAAACTTGAACCTAGGCGACTAAATACGGTTTTAAAAACCAAATGTCTGGGAACTAAGTATTAAGTTGTGCCTATTTTGTTTATTATTTCTTCAGTTTTCAAGTGAACGAGTTGCAGTTTGCGCTGTACAGGTTTCATTTTGTTAAAATTAAGTTTGGAAGTAAATTTTGTCATTTTTTAATTGTATAAGTTGTTTGCACTTTCCCTTGTAAATTATAACTGAGGGGAATTCTTTTTGTGATTTTGGTTCGATGCTCAGCCGCTCTGTACGTTGTAAGTTTCATTGCGACTCGCGAGGTGATTGGCGTGCGTGTCTTTGGACGCTGTGTCGTCGCGTAGCTCGGGCCGCAACCTCTCCTCGTTCGCGAATCACCTGCTTCGTGCACTTGTTTCGCAACTTACGATCTTAGATCATTCAATTATCATGTTGCCTCGTTCTTTTGTTCCTTTGATAATTCATGATTTATTTCCTTCTGAAATCACCGCACTTCTGTCCATTTCCAGAATCAATGTCTTTGAAATTAGAAATGGGCTGTTTATTTGCTCTTCCATTCCAAAATCAACACTTATCACGATGAAAATATAACAAATTAAATTAATTTCAGCTTGCTAAATAAATTAATCATTGTCACTTGCAAGATCTCAGCAGGCTCTATCTTGAGATCACTTAACGTACGCTCAGCCGAAAGCTCCGTTACTCCTGACACGCGACAGCGAGGTCGCACACGTTGAGGTAGAAAGATAAAAACTACGCGCTGGCAAGGTCAGACGCACTTTAAATAAATAAACAATAAATCTCGGACGCAGTTTCCACCAAACGCTAAAATTCCAGGAACCAACAATTAAATAACAATGTAATTAAAATTCAAAATTACTTTGACACATACTAATGAGTCCAAATGGTGATTTTTTTTCTTATCTAAATTGATTAATTAAATCAATGAATCAATGCATTTTATTTTGGAATACGAATGCAAATTTTATTCTCTCGCAACGCTAAGATTTAGTTTGCTTTGCTACAAGAAAGTGCAGAAATACATGAACTTGTAAGTAGGGAATCCATGCAAAAAAAGCAATACAAAAATAACATTTAAAACACCTAGATTAAAATTTCAATTTCTAGAGCGGAGCGCCAGCGAAGGACAGACGCTTTTCGCCTAACGGAAAGGTGAGGAAAACACGTTTTTTGAGGGTCTTTTTTCGACAGTTTCTTTCCGATTATTAACATTGCGTGTATGCATTGTATTTGCCTCTTCTAGCACTTAAGAATGGTAGTAGAAAAATATAGACTTACATTTAAAAAATCAAAGGTGTATCTAAGAAAAATTTAAAAAAGTTACGATCTAAAAAGTTAGTTTATTATTTCCTCCATCAACAACGTGGCGCAAACCGCATCCCGATACCGAGCCACTTCGAAGATATTTCCTGTGACCAATTTGGGAGGTCCACTTTTATAATATTAACAGAAATTACATCTAATTCAGCTGTTTAATTTTATCCTTAGAATATTAATGCATTTACACGTACTAAATAGTAATACTAAACTACTTCACAAACTCGTAATGAAGTGTGTTTTAATGAAAATTTTATTCTAGGTGTTTTTGTTGTTTTTATGGATTGTCATTGCATAAATTTACTTACTAAATCAACAGCGTTAGAAATCAATAGAATTAATCATCTTCGTAAATTGAATTTTTAGCAATGTTGTTTCTGAAAGTTATCAGTGAACAGTCACTCCGGTTAAAGTGAACTCTGATATAGTGAACTTCAGCCACTGGTTCCGTTTCATTTTATTATTATTATTATTATTATTATTATTATTATTATTATTAAGCGAGTATTTTACAGTTCTAATGACCGTTTCTCGCTCTCTACACGCATTTTCCTCTATTCTTCTCTTCATTGTCGAGTCGACTTCCAAGATTTCCTTGGCTTTCCTCGTTTTCTTCTTTCGAAAGGGATCTACTCAAAGACAATTTTTGGTATTCTGTCAGCATGCATTCTCATTAGATGGCCATACCATTGGAGTTGTTTGGATTCTACATTTTCGATCACTTGTCTATCTTCATTATCTAATCTCTTCGTTTCGTATTCTATCAAACAGGGTATATTGACAACATCGTCTCAAAAAATTCATTTCCGTAGCATTTAACCGAGAGTTTATTGCATCTTTTTTAACCCAAATTTCAGATCCGTATGTCACACAACTCTTCACCATTGTCTTGTATATTTGTCTCTTAGTTTGCTTTCCAATATTCTTGTTCCATAAAATATTATGAAGTCTGCTAGTAATTGCCCTTCCTTTGCTTATTTTTTTATGTCATTATCATCAGATCATCTGAACTAAGAGTCACTCCAAGATATTTAAATTCTTTTACTACTCGAAGTATACCTATTTCTGTTTCTAGATTATTCCCAGATTTCCCTACAACCATGTATCTTGATTTTTCATTATTTATTTCACTTACGTTACAAATAAGCATAGGATTCATTTATAGTGAAACTGAACCTCGGCTATAGTGAACGTGGGAAATACAACATCCTGGAAATTAATTATCTCCTGGTAAAGAATATATTGCCCGTGCCACAAATTCCAACCCTAAACAGTTTAAGAAGAAATAAAAGAAGTCATCTTCGTCAACATATCAGCTTTATTAAGATATATAATAAAGCTGATATGTTGACGAAGATGACTTCTTTTATTTCTTCTTATAAGAACGTCAACATCCAATCAGAATTCCCACAATTCCTAAATAGTTTGAAAAAAATCGTCGGCTAATTGAAGAAGCCTCCCCATACTGGGAGCGGTACATCAACTGATGTCACTGCAGCGCCTCTGACGGGAAGGTCCTTGGTTCGAGTCCTGACGGCGGCGGGATTTTCGACAATAGCTTTTCAGCTAGGTCGAATTGAGTCGCTGTCTGGAGGAGAATTCTATCGTCCGGCTGCTCTGATCTCTTGTTTCTCCGATCAACACTAGGCGAATGCCGGAGCAGTACCCTAACAAACGGGCCACGGACCCACGCGAACATTCCTTCCTCTTCCTTGTCCTTACACACACACTAACATGCACTACACCCCCACATATTCTAGGAGACTCGGGGGGGGGGTTAGAACTTGTCCCGGCTGGGGCGGTGCCCCGCTGGTGGGAGAGTCCTGGTTAGGGGGAAACCCCACTAACCGACGGTAGGTCGGCGCCGGCTCCCCCCATCTAGCGGGGAAGATCTCCCGATGAAAAAACATTACACTTACGGGACTAATGACCTAAGCTGTTGACGCGCCCGGAATCACCAACCCACCGACCAACCCACCGACCAACCCACCGACCAACCCACCGACCAACCCACCGACCAACCCACCGACCCAACCCACCCACCCACCCACCCACCAACCCACCAACCCACCCACCAACCAACCAACCAACCAACCCACCAACCCACCCACCAACCAACCCACCAACCATTCCTATGACGATGTCTTATTTTTATGCAAATGCATAAAAAAATGCATGCATATGCTTTCTGTTTAATGGCAAATTTCCATTAAAAGTTTTGTATAATTTAACAAGTGCCAGTAAGATCCCAACGCGTTTGCTTTGCGTAATGTAAGTTTGTCGTTAAGTCATCGTTATCTAAGTTTGCGCACCCCTTCTTCCCAACCGTCAGAACTTGTCATAGCATCGTGGAACACGGCGTGCTTCCGAATGCGCACTCAAGGTTGTTCTCGTACTCGGAAATCTGACGACCCTTGCTTACACGGAACTAGAACCGTTTTACAAAAGTCGCACCTTTGCTTCAGTCTCTTTTAATATGCCTAAGACGAAAGTCTCTGTTAGTGAGAAGTTATGAAGCTTTGTTCGCGAGTTTAGTGAAAGCATATTCCGATGGAGTGATATTATTCTGTAAATTGTACGAAGTGAAAGTTATTGCCAAAAAAGCTTCTCTGTGCGTCAACACTGCACAACTGCGAAACACGAAAATTGTGTAATAAGACATTCTGCACGAAAATAGGCAACGTCTGCTATTCGAAATCACGACACCAAATTCACAATGTTCACAATTTTCGCACCATGATGGTTGCGTCTAATCCTTTCAAGAAATTCAGCAACCCAAATTTCAGACAGTTTCTTGACAAATATACACAGCATCCTGTTTCCAACGAATCTACTCCCAAGACTGAAGGAAATCTGACCCCTTGTTAAGGAAGAAATGTTGGATAAAATAAGACGTAGCGTGAAGGACAGTAATATATTGGTTTCAATAGACGAGACTACATATTTGGATGGAAGATGTGTAGCAAATGTGATTGTTGGCACGATGAAAGAAAATCAGCCTTGAAATACGTTTCTCCGGACATTGAAGTGCTAGAGAAGACAAATCATTCCACCATCGCAGTTCTCTTCGACAATTCAAGGAATCTGTTGTGGCCGAATAGGGCAGGGGAGAAAACATTTTCTACTTGGAACTGATGCTGCTCCGTGTATGGTGAATGCAGCCAAGTGACTTCAAATGATATATCCAAAGATGATACACGTGACATGTTTTACACATGTCATGCATAGGGTAGCTGAAGAAGTTAGAAGTAGCTACACTGAAGTAGATAAATTAATATCGAACTGTAAGTAAATGTTTGTCAAACCTCCAATTCGCATTCAGAAATTGCAAGAGGAAGCATCTTCATTACTCCTACTTCCCCAACCAGTTATAACGCGTTGGGGGACTTGGCTTGATGCCGCAATGTACTATTGCAACAACTTAATGTCATAGGCAAGGTAGTAATATCATCCGATCCTGCAGAATCGACCTCAATATTTTTAAAATGGATAAAATTCATAAAAAATATTCAAGATTTATTTTGATGCCCTACATTAAAAGTGCATCTGATTTACATAAAGTCAAATTTTATTCATCTGGAGCAATTTTGCAACTGAAAGTTTCAGGGTACAACTAGGCAGTGCATTGGATGTGGTAAACTGCATTGAACAAGAATTAAAACATACCAAAACGACTGTAGCATCTAGAGTGCGTAGAAAATTAAACTAGAGGTGCTACAGAATGGCACAGACTTTCTCGTAGTAAAGTTTTCTAATTTCCTTGGTGTGGACAGGTACTATACTGTCTTGCCCTTCCTTCTTGCCTGCTGTCATCTATCGTCGCCCAAAGTACATTTTCTTTTAAATTTTTAATACTATAAACTTTTCGGTTCCAAACAGTAGAACCTAAATATTATTTTAACAATATTAAAGAAGGCTAAAAGCCGTGTCCTAAATAGCAATTTTCATTGAAAAATTTGGAGCCGTCTAAGAAAATGACATTAATCATTACTGTAAATGCCAAATTTGAAGCGTTTTCACAGGAATGTATTGAGTTTTCTGAAAACTTTATTTGAAGTAAAAAAGTATAAAAAAACATTGAAATGTGCATATTAACGGCATGAGAGATATTGAAAAAAATTAAAAATTAAAATTGCTTCTAAATAAAATTAAAAAAATATTAACAAAAAAACTGTTGGATTTTGAGGAAATTTTTTTGACATTATTTAAAGCACAAGTACTCATAAATACAATAAAGAGTAGAAACCGCCTACAATGTAAATATTACAGACATGAAAGACAAGTCAAAATTAAATTTTTGTAATTTTTGAAAAACAAAATAATAGAGCTAAATGCATTACGTCTTCGTATAGAGTTCGTTTGGCACTTCCAAAAGTTTGGAGTGGTTTTTGAGAAAATCTTGTTTTTGTTATTTTTAAAAATGCAAATATTGCACGAAAACAACTAAAATATCCAAAAAACTACATGGCCTTAATGAGAGGACTATTTATGGACAACAAATTTCATTTCAAGGAAAAGTTTGTCTTCAATTTTGTAGTTGCGGAAAGAAGCCGAAACGAAAATTTTGCAATATTCGAAAATTCAGAGTTAACAGCGAAAATCGGACCTATGCCACCTTTATGAATGTATTTGACTATATTCTTACAAGAAATGTTTTTAAAACATTTGAAGCTGTTTTTGAGAAAATTTCCGAGGGGCTTAATGGAAAGAACCCCCAGATTTTAAAAAATGTTTTTCAAAATTTCAAAGCTTCAACTAGAGCCAGATGGACAGGGGTGTCTTCAATTTGGAAAAGGTCGTACGTATGGATTAGACACACAGACAGACACGGACACACAGACAGACTGACACGGACACACAGACAGACTGACACGGACACACAGACAGACTGACGCGGACACACAGACAGACTGACGCGGACACACAGACAGACTGACGCGGACACACGACAGACTGACGCGGACACACGACAGACTGACGCGGACACAGTCACGGACAGACGACTCGCGGACACACAGACAGACTGACGCGGACACACAGACAGACTGACGCGGACAGACAGACTGACGCGGCACACAGACAGACTGACGCGGACACACAGACAGACTGACGCGGACACACAGACAGACTGACGCGGGCACACAGACAGACTGACGCGGACACACAGACAGACTGACGCGGACACGACAGACAGACTGACGCGGCACACAGACAGACCTGACGCGACACACAGACAGACAGACTGACGCGGACACACGACAGACAGACTGACGCGGACACACAGACAGACTGACGCGGCACACAGACAGACTGACGCGGACACACACAGACAGACTGACGCGGACACACAGACAGACTGACGCGGACACACAGACAGACTGACGCGGACACACAGACAGACTGACGCGGACACACAGACAGACTGACGCGGACACAGACAGACAGACTGACGCGGACACACAGACAGACAGACTGACGCGGACACACAGACAGACAGACTGACGCGGACACACAGACAGACAGACAGACTGACGCGGACACAAGACAGACAGACAGACTGACGCGGACACAGACGAGACAGACAGACTGACGCGGACACACAGACAGACAGACAGACTGACGCGGACACACAGACAGACAGACAGACAGACTGACGCGGACACACAGCAGCAGACAGACAGACTGACGCGGACACACAGACAGCAGACAGACAGACTGACGCGGACACACAGACAGCAGACAGACAGACTGACGCGGACACACAGACAGACATACAGACAGACTGACGCGGACACACAGACAGACATACAGACAGACTGACGCGGACACACAGACAGGCAGACAGACAGACTGACGCGGACACACAGACAGACAGACAGACAGACTGACGCGGACACACAGACAGACAGACAGACGACAGACGCGGACACACAGACAGACAGACTGACTGACACGGACACACACACAGACAGACTGACTGACACGGACACACACACAGACAGACTGACTGACACGGACACAGAGATAGACGTGTGATATATGAATATATTACAGTATTTGTCACATCGCGGATTGATATTACACGTTTTATCCGATATTACATGTATATATTACATATTCTTACTGTTTTCTTTACATATTTATGTACAAATTTCACCGTCTGATACTACATATTTTTCCGGTTTCTAGTGATGACCTTATGCCACTCAGTTTCACTGCGGAAACAAAGGCCGTGTCCTGCGTTGGCCACCTGGCGGCGGCGACAGCGACGGGCGATTGATGCTTCAGTTTCAAACTTGGTGTTGCTTGATATTCCCCGGGACAAAGTGCATTGAGTTCTACGTAGGGGACAGGAAGCACGCGACTGCCACAGCCTGGCGATATCCGCCTTCACGCACGGAAAAGCGATCAGTTTCATTAGCGGTTTGCGCCATGAAGCTACTGAAAACGTCTCGTATGTTAAGCGAATAAAAGAGCCTTCGGAGAGTGGGTTGGTGTTGCAACAATGCAAGAGGCATTGAAGGGTGTCGAGACTGCATTGCGAAACTAAGGCACTGAGGACAATGCAGAATCAATTGTGGAGAGAGCACTAACTCTGGAGAAGTAACTAGAGAAATTACTAATGAAAAATACACGAAACAAACAATTGAAAATAATTGATTTTTTAAGGGCAAATAAACGATACTGAAATTTTCAGTTCGTGCTGTTAAAGTATTTTGCTGTTCTCTGTATTAATAAAATGAATCGTTAAAGGTGATATTCTTTTTAATTTTGACATCCACATACAAAACCAGGCAATATCATTACAAAAATTAAGATTTTGTAGCAATTATTGAGAAAACGATTCTGAGGGAGGAATCATTAAAAATAAATATTTTGACGCTTTTTATATTTTCCCATTAAAATCAGGAAATAAATTAATATTTCGCCATTCCCGAACTTCAATATAAAAGCGTACGAAGCGTAAGTAGTAGCGTGTGCGTCGTTGGCGTAGGGCCTTGATCTTCTCCGTACACTGAGAAAGCGGAGGCCCCTTGAGATGACCCCCGAGCCCACTGAGTGTTAGTATCAATTTTTTAGATTGTTCTTATTATTTTTTTAAAATCTGTTTACTCTCAATCTTGATTTAAATTAATAAACACGGCCAGTAAAATTATATGTTTTCAAACATCGATGTTTTGTTGTCGATGTCGCATCCCTAGTTAGAGGGTGAATACGAAGGAAACAATAAAATGCAATTTAGTAAATATTTCGCAGATTCACGACCATTTCGCACTTTGTACGTGATTTTGCATTTTGTCGGAGATTGAAATCCGGCAGAAGTATACTCCGCCGGCCGTCAAACATATAATTACAATTTTTTCAGCGTTTGATAGCATTTCTCATTTGTAGCAATTCTAAGATCTCTATCACCTCTAAGAATCGTCGTCTCTATCGGCAGGTTTTATGCCTAATTCCAGTATTTATGGTCTACGGAATGTGTTCGTCATTATTTGTCTTCTTTATCATTCGGAGAGTTCTTACATTTCTTTCATACCAAATATATTTATTGAAACGTTTGGTCACATTCTCTAGCCCAAAGAAACTGATGGTACTGCAGCAGCACATACGTTCTCGCATATTTGCAACTGCTGCCCGATATATTACTTCATGAACCTGTGTAAACTGTTTGCAACGAGCATTTCCCCCTTTTTTCCCCCTTTTTTTTCCTTCGCGCCGATTGATTATTTCATGTTTCCGGTCAACGCCTATTGCTATGATATTAGTAAGTGTAGCGCATGGTTTTTTCCACGGGATGTTCATCCCCCACTGGATGGTTATATCCGACGCCGACCTACATGGCGGCTTGCGAGGTTTCCTCATCCAGGTATCTCCCACCAGCGGGACACCGCCCCAGCCGGGACAAGCTCTAAGCTCCCGAAGTGTGTGATAGTGTAGTACATGTAAGTGTAAATGTGTGTAGTACAGGCTGAGGATAGGACAAGGGAGAAGAAGGGTCGTGGCCCGTTTGTTAGGGTATTGCTTCGCCATTCGCCTAGTGTTCATCAGAGAAAACACGGAAAACTACCGATCAGCGCAGGCGGTCGCTGGAATCCCCCCCCCCTCCAACAGCAATTGAAGCCGACCTAGCTATGTAACCAATGCTGAAATTCCAACTGCCGACGGGACTCGAACCCTAGGACCTCCGGGTCGAAGGCACTGCACTGACATCTGTTGATGCCCTGAGCCACCCCGGCCGGTCTCTCCGCGCCGAGTTCGAACTCTCGACCTTCGAGCCAACATGGTGAGCACGTGACCGTAACACTTAACTATCCCGCGGCTATACTCGGCTTTCCCGGCGCTTATAAAAAAACTAGTTAGTCCTTGCATTATTTCAAACTTATGCTTAGTCTGAAAAATTCAGTGTGTTCAACGAAAGTGAGACATTAGCAATTTTCTTTAAGCGTCCTTTACTCTATCCAAGGAAATATTTTAAGCCGCTTTTTTGGAGGGGGGACTTTTTTATAAATTGCATTACCTTTAAGTAGGTAATGCAATTTAGAAAAATACGCGAAAACTACTAGTTTTTTAATTGTACATGCCCTTATTTAATAATATTTTTCGATTTGAAAAATCTCAATCATTAATATTGTACTTTTTTTTTTTTTTTTTTTTTTTTTTTTCTTTCAAAAATACAGACAGCTCGTCGAAAATTGGACCCATTCCATATTTTTCACCGTCCATTGCAACATATTAGGAAAATAATAGAAGAAAAATATCTGAAGCCGTTTTTTAGAAAATAATTGTTTAAAAATTGTCTATATTACACACAAAATTACCCCAAAATTACTCATATTTCCGAAAAATTGTACATGTTTAAGAAAAAATCTCTCTCTCTTTTGGTATTGTAAAAAAAATTTAAACATTTACAGTGTTTAAAAATGCAGAGATATCAACAAAAATGAGACTTGCATAATTTTTAAGCTTCCAATGAGCAATTAAGCAATGAGTAAAGACTCATTGCTTAATTTTTGTACATGCATATTATTACTTATGGTTTAAGGACATGGTGCCAAAAAAGATTTTTTGGTCAGGGCGTACCCACAACCAATTAATAGTTACAAAACGGAACAGTGGGGACAAAAGGGGAAAGGGAGTCAAAGAAACAAAATTGGAAAGGGAGACAAAGGGTCAAAATCAGACAAGGGGGACAGACAGTCAAGGGGTGACAAAATGGACAAAAATTTCAAAATTGATTGCTTATAATACTAATTAAGAAAAATGTCACGGCTTCAAATGGCATTACATTAAATGGTAATTTAAAAATTGTAACTTTAATATACCAAAATAATTGTAAAAATAAATTTTGTTTATATTTATTCCCAAAAAATCTGTTTCATGGCAAGGACATATTTATCCAAAGATTTATTAGCACTGGTAAAATCTAAACCCAAGAGTCCACTAAAATATTTTTAATACACTCTAGTATTTTAATGACCATTGCTATGGATGTGCTCTTTTTGTGTTGTTTAGTTGATCGGTTTGCTAAAGAGCTCAGCGCATTTTTGCCGACGTAAATAACAAAAAAAATTAAAACTGACCAGATCCCTATAAAATCACAGCATAATTTGTTGCTATTGTAATGACATCTGGCAATACAGTAGTTTTTGCCATGCGTAATTCGTTAGTTGAAGTTAATTTGATGTTAGAATGCTTACTTGGTTAATTTGCAAAATAAAGCAATACAGGTACCCTCCCTAAATTGAAAATGAAATCAATTGGAGGCTTTCATGGGTTTTGTGTGGCATCTCTGAACAAGAAAATACACTAATAAGGGTTCCTTTTTATGAACATTTATTTTAGGTGGTATATCTAATGGACTGCAAAACATTGTTTCAGCTTTTATTGTTGATCATTTTCTTTCTTCATTAACAGTTTCAGAAAAATAACTGATCATACAGTTGCATTATGAAATGAACTATTGAAAAAAAGTGTGACATTTATCAATTATTTTGTGTAGTTACTGTTTATAATTCTTTTTTCTTTTCTTCTTACAGGCGAACTTTCATAGAAAGTGTCTTCAAGAGGCTGTGCCCAAGTCAGGCGGATAGTGTTAATCTCAGTTTCAATTGTGGAGGATACTGAACCAGTTTGTTAATCCTTGCTTTAATCACTCCTTTCTCATCAGATGTGTGCATTGCTTTTCCTGCTGTTGAAGATACATTTTTGCAGAAATTTAATTGGAAACTCTCTGACATAGAAATGATCTACTAAATTTGTGTCAGTCTGGCCTGATTGAGCATTCCATTGTGACACTTCTACCACCTAACAATCTGTACAGGTGCCATACACGGGCAGTGTTTTTGTTTGTTATTTTTTCTCATACAAATATATTTGAAAATGCACATTACATGATAGTAGATTTTCCATTATGCTTCATTGCATCATGCATTATTTTCATAATGCTTCATACCCAACATTTAGTTACAAAGAAGTAACAAGGCAACAGAAAAGAATTCAGCCAGCAGAATTTAAAACAAATCTTGCCCAACATTATCACCATTTTGTAATAATAATGTAGACATAAGCACATCATTTTACAAATATTTGCAGCTGTCCCAGCAACTTGAAATTATGGTAACAAAATTACATCACTCAAATAATAATTGCAACACAATTCTAGTCAGTCATAAAGCATGGATGAAGCAATGTGAATATTGACAACTAAGCAAGTGTAGAGTCTAATAAAGGAAAAACTTTTCCCTTAATATTTGAGCTCCAAATGATGTGCATGTCTTCTTTTTCTTTATCCTCTTTGCTACTTGATTTTTTCTTTCTATTGGTCTGTGCTCTGGCAAGGAGCTAGTTGGGGTAGTGACCAGTATTTTTTAATGTTGGCAAAAGCTTACACCTTTATTGCTAGTAATATGCCTGTCTGTATTGTACCTCCATATTCTTTGTATATAAGAAAAAAGTTTTTTGTGGTGACATTTCGAAGGATGGGAAGTAGAGTGGAAAGGGAGAGAAGTGTATTTGATACAGTAGTTATAGTTTTTAATTTCAAGCTCCTTGCTAGAAATTCTGGCAATTTTAATTTATAGAAGTGAAATGGTTATTCGCAGTTGTAATTTTTATTTATTATGATTTTTTTCCCATGTATAACGAAAGAAATTTGATGCAATTGAATGTCAGTAGAAGGGAGTAATAGGTAACTGGAAGTGGGCAAAATGTATTTGAAGTTGGACTTCACATTTTAACTTAAATTTTATAACTTTTGGCATTTATGCTGATGTTATTAAAAATGGTGGACTTCAATTTTTAAAACTAAACTAAAAAAGAAGCAATGAAAAGTCCTTAATGTATATTCCAAATTAAAAGTAGAGTGATCAGAAGAGTAGAACGTATTTTAATGTTTGTTAGTGTTGTCAAGAACAGAGTTCAAAGAACAAGGCCATGTTTAATGAGCATGAACAATAATTGCCTGAACATTTTCTGTAACTGTCATTATTTCAATTGTAAGGAATTTTGATACATTGTAGAATTCTTCTTCATGGTTTGTATTATCATGGCCTGATTTAAATTAACTGCTTAACAGCAAAGTTTTGAGCAATTTTTCTTGTCAGTGTGGAATCCCAGCCTCTATAAGTTTGACAATTTTTTTTTTTTCAGTTGTTTGCCTTGCCAAGCTCTATATCTGTGAGAGAGAGTTGCTCATTAAAATGACAGTATTAGATGATAAAGAAAAATTTTCATGCTAGTGTTTTTTTCTGGCTAACTACCAGTATGCAATATTAGTAAATAATATACTACTGACAACTTGTTTCCAGTAATTAAACAGGAAACACAGCCCGTGTAATAGTACCTTCGTAAGTTTTTACTCCCTAAGCATTGCATTAAACTTACAAAGAGTTGGTATTTTAATGTGAAACTGCACATGTGTGTAGTTATATTTCTTTTATTGTAAGATAAGATGGAAGAGAAGTGTTACAAGTAGTACTCTCTGAAGCCAAAATTGTATTGTCATTGCAGTTGATCATTGTATTCATGTGAATTGCTTGTATCAAACTAAGAGCAAAATATCCCCTGTAAGTATTAGTGAGCATGATTATATGGAAAGAAAAAAAAGAAGAAAAATATTCCTTATGCTCTTGGAAGGAAGTATTGAATGCAACATAAGAATCTGAGGCTTCAAAGTTAAGGAAGTTATATCAGCAAGTGGATCATTCATTATGACACGACACATAATTTACTAGTTTAAGATTGTTAGAAAGGATGCCTGGTATTGGGACCCCCTTTTATTACTAGTCTGTGTTAACATTTCATTCAGATGTTGAATTCCCTTGATGACAATTAAATGATATTGATCAGCCAGGAAATAAACTATTTTAGAGGAGAGTGCTTTAAAAGCATAATAGTTATTTTACTTTCTCTTTAGGTGGAAGCAAAACAAAAAATATGTACTCATACTTTCTTATTTGTCATTTTGTTATAATACACAGAGCTGTTAAACAGTGTTTTTCTTCTCAGAAAATTGCATTAATTCCCTGTTATTGATACAAAAGTTAGCTGTCTGTGGGTTCAGCATTTGTGACTCTATACTTTGATTCATGTAGTAGAAGTAAGTTACAGACATTATAGAAAAAGTTTGTTTAAAACTGCCCCACAACAGATATGCAGATAGTGGTGTGTCACAGTAGAACGCTTCAGTAGGTCAAGATCTAGATGCTAGTGTATGCTCTAAGCACAAAAGTGCTCTGAATTGTGTGTGGTGCATCTGGGATATATGATGGTTTTATGTTTGAGCTTTCAGTAATTTCTATTTCACTTCTTTGTAATTTATTATATTAGATTTGTGTGTTGAAGTTAATCTTTGTTTTATTTTTTTTTTTTTTTTTAATTTTTTAAAATTTTTGTTTAATTTTTTAAATGTCCAAACTGCAATTGTCAGTTTTGTGACTCAAGTCTTTTTATTGTACCTTTTCCAAGTGCCATGGCACACCTCAAATGACCTACACTAGTGACTACTAGCCAGTTATGTTTGTTAGCTCCAGTTGTTATAAATTGTCAATAATTTTTATTTGTGAAGTCGTATAAAGGGGTGGTATTAAATACTAGAGAAACTGCAATTTAATCTCAATATGTGATCCTGTTCCTGCTTCTTATCACTCTGTTGAAAGATGTATTTTGTTGACTAAGGAATTACTTTCTCCCATCAATAGTGCTAGATATCAGGCATTTTAACCAAATGTGGCTTTCATAAAAAATATATTGTTCACAATGTGCTGTGAGCATTTAGATGTTCAATCTCCATGAAAATAGTCTATTTTTTCCCCTTTCCTATTTGACATTTTCTCTTTGTAAAAACTTACTGAAGGTGCTACATGCTGTGAAAACCCTTTTTGGAACAAATTGGTGAAATTTGATTTTTTTTTTTTTGTACAGGAACCGTATTCTGCACTGTATAGATGGGTAATACAAAGTGTAGATAGTTCCATGATAAATGAAAAATTGAGACATTTGAAACTGTTGTGGTAAGAAGTGGGATTTAGAGCACTATCAGCACTATAAACTGATTGTGATGCCTTCTGCCAGTCTTGCTCATCTTTCCTCACACAGTAAAAACTTTGTTCCAGTTGTAATACTGGAATGTTGCATATATTTCATCAGCAGTGTGTCTGTGAAACACCATTGTGTCATGTATAAGTGATTTTCAAGCTTGTATATAGATTAAAATTTCAGATTTGTCTGTGAATGTTAGGATAAATTCATGAAGCAATCATTATATAAATTCTAATCCTCAAAACTTGTGTATAATGTATATATGGGGTTGAGTGAAAAAATAAAATAATTTTGACAACCAAATAATAATGCTGCTTCTGTACAGCTCAATATTACACCAGTCGTTCTACATTGACAGATCTGTTGAAAAATGATTCATGAATCTTAAGGTATCTTAAATAATAATGAGGATGATAATAATAATACTAATAATAAAATAAATACTGGGCTTCTCCTCAAAGGTTTTGTAAGAAATTAAGTATATGGTAGGTCTATTTTTCTGCAGTGTGCAATGTTTAGGTCTACATTGGCATTCCTATTTTTGTATTTTGAATTCTATTTCTTTGATATAGCTTTTCAGTCTGACTTGCAACATTTTGGTGATCAGTGCACTCCCAAACTACTGTTTACAGACTGTTGCATGTTGTTGTTGTTTTTTTGTTTTGTTTTTTTTCTCTTCTTTTATTTTCCCCTTCTGAGCTGAAGCATTCTAAAATTGTTCATCAAATATCAATAATTGGTCTTGTTATTTTTACCTAATGAATAAAAATCATTCACACACTTGTTAATAATGCTAAGCACATTAAAAGCAATTGCAGGGTTTGGATACTACCCATAATTTTGCATATTGCCTTAGTGAGAAGACCTTGTAACTTCATTTTACACAAACTATTAAATTTTGTAGAAGTTTGGAACATGATGGTACTCTGTAGTACCTAGATTTTTAAACTTAAACTTGAATACTTGTAGGAGTCCTAATAAATTGATGATTGTCCTTCCATGTCAGAATCATAACTTCTGCAATTTTTTTGGGCCCAAAGTGTTGAATATAAACCAACCTTTTAGTTATAAGGCATTCTCAAGAAGGTAGAGTTAAACAGATTACAAATTCTGTGTAATGTGGTGCTTGCATTCCAATGAAGGGACAAGTAATGAAAATACCAGATTGATATCATTGCAAGTTTTGGATTGTTTTGTATATGCCATTATGGAAACTGCATCACTTAATAAATAAAATAGAGATCACTTCACACTGTGACTCTCTGAAGGCACATTGTGCAGGATTGGATATCTCATGCTATAATTTTACAGACATGTGCTCTTATTTATATGGGATTTGTGTTCTATTACCAAATTTACTAGTTTGTACAGAGATGACACAAAGTGGATAACCTGTGTATTTCAATCCAACACTTCAGAGTTTAGAATTAATATATTTTTTGACATCTTGCATGACACGTAAAAACTGAATTATTATCAATTCCTTTTGCCTTTGAATCCTAATCAAAATAGATTTTTAGGAAGATATCTTTAGTTGCATTAGTGAAAAACATGCCTTTTATTGAGTTGTTGAAAATTGTTAGAATAAATGCATTTGAGGGTGTCTGTTTTTCTTTTTTGGATTTTAATTAAGTGGTTCTACCTCATATGTTGGTGTGTTTCAAGTTTGATTGATTTAAAACCAAGAAGTTTTGTTTGATTGTGAAGGCCACTATAGTTACCTGTAAATGTACATTTGTTTACCATATTTTGCTATGTATAAAATGCTAAAGCATTGATACCATGCACACTTGTTTTATTATTGTAGAAAATATTACATACAGAAATACGGTTTTGAAGATTATTTATAAAATTAATTTTGCTGATAACCTTTAACAAAAATGAACTTTCTCCCCTCAATAAAATGCCAATTCAACAAGTATATTGATTCAAAATGAAAATTAGTTGGTTGTGAAGGACAATAAGAACATTGAGCATATTAGTTTTAATACGCACGTGATATCTTTAAGATATAGAAAGAATTCATTGATGATGTATGAGGTATAGTTCTTTAATTTTAAATGTTCTTTAATTCTTTTTTTTTTTTAATTAAGATTACAGTGATGTCTTTGGCACTGACTGAACATATTCTAATAATGTAGTGTAACATGAAAACTGTTTAAATAATTCAAGCATTGTTGACATTAAAGTATCTCCACCTTTACAGTGAAATACTGTTGTACATAAAATGTCAATGTTGCATTATCACTTTTGCTTCAATAAATTGAATTGGAGAGAAGAGGTGGATCTGAAAAGGAGAGGATCCAAAAACTAATTGAAAACTGATACAAATAGAATTAAATCATATTCAGCCTGTATATATCTATCGACAGCAACCTAAAAATATTTTGACTACCTAAATCATATTTTTTATTGTAGTAAAATTTTGTTTTCTGAGAGTAATTGCAATCACATCAAACCCATTGTGAATCCAGGGATTATTGCAAATGAATAACAAACTTGCCAATATGCACTTCAGAAGAAAAAAAAAGTGACTTTCCTTTTAAGTAAACGCCGTAAGTGTGCAGTATACTAGTTGTAGCAAATTCTATTACTTCTGGACTTAAATAATTGCCCAGATGAAGTGATAAAACTTTATGTTGTGTGCTTGGGACCAATCACTGTCCTTGTTGCAGTTATTCATTTGTTTTACTTTAAGGGTTGCCTGAACATCATGGTGTACATGCACTTTCATTCAAAAATTGAAAAGTGTAAGTGGAGCTCCCCAAAATAATAATCTTATAAATTGATTCTCAGTGTGTAAAGTTCAGACCACTTAAGCTTATAGTTTAATTGCTGAAATGGAAAGAAAGAGAAAAAAAAAAAAAAGAGGGGAAACAATTCCTTTCATTTTTGTTTCATTTGTGTTTGCCATTGCTATTGAGGAATTGGTTATCAAGTCACAAAGTTTTCAACATTACTCACATTAGAAACAATTTAATTTTAGTATTATCAATAATTTATTTACTAAATTAAAATTTTGATAAATTTCTCATAGTTTGCATACCAAATTCAGTTCTCGTAATTCAGAAAAGTATAGCCAGACGTGGCTTGAGAAATTTGACATAGAAAGGACATTGAATATTACTCAAAATGTTGATGTCATTTAAACTTGATTCTGGTTGATGGGATCATGTCAATAAAACTTTAATGAACTTGTGTAATTTAAATAGCATAACAGAATTTTAAATTTGGACATCGCTCATATATACCATCATGTTAAAATAAGGTAGAACATAAAAGTTTTGAAATGATAATATGTGCTTCTGGTGACCAAAAGATGCAATTTCATATTATCCCAGAGGATATCAAATTTAATTAGTAATTAAATGTAAAACATAGAAGTATGGGAAAATTACTCGAATGGTGAGTTAAATGATCTGGTGTGCATGCAAATGTGGGTGTATGCATATGCTAGTTAGTACATTTATACATGTACATACACATTGTGTTGATTCCTTTCTTGATTGGAAGGTTTGCCCTGTACATTTCAAAGAAATGGGTGAATTAGAGTACTTGGTAAATATCCTTTAAACATTTGCTCAAAAAAAATTTCCTCCAATAATTGGTTAATCCCATTAACCAAAATCAACTGGAATAAAAAGGATGATACTAAAATTATTTCTGTAGTTGTCAGATTGAAAATGGAGTGTGTGCGGGTTTATGCGATATGATGTGAAAAAGTGTGCAATGCTGTACCATGAAGATACAAATAACAGAAATAGTGTTTGATACATTTGTAAAAGAATATGTATGTGCAGTGTAAAGTATATTTTATGGAGAAATTGTTGATTGATTGCCCTGAGACTGTAATTTTTTTGGTTTATTACAAAAGTAGTACTTCAGGTAATTGCATAATAACTGACTGAATGGTGTACACAGTAGATGTTGCTCAGAATTAAGATTATTTGTGAAAGGGTCAGGGATAGCACTTTTAATTCAGTTGTTCTGAAGCTTTAATTTATAAATCTTCATTGGAAATATACAGCAAAAGGTCAAACCACCCTTGTAATGACTATGTTTAACATCTGCTTATTTGAGAGAAATTAATGGAGCCATTGTACCAAAGTACCTATCCTCATGTCTCATAAATACCATCAAACTATTGAAAATTAAGCCTCATCTTCAAGATGTGAATTGCCTCATGAGGTGGAAAGGTAATACCTGCAGGAGAAGTGTGTTGTTCACTTCATCTTTATAGCACTTCTGCCTCGCAATTATGGTAAATATTGTACAGTGATTATTTTTTGTAAGACAAATGACAAGTATTCAAAATGAGTACTTTCACAATGTTTTAAATATTATAGGTACTGGGTATAAAATCACCACCGTATACTGTGTTCCATTATTGCAACAAGAAATCCCATTACAATGCAGATTTTCTCTTTACAACTACATTTGGAAAGATGTACTCAGTTGACATCCTCTAGAATTTTGTTGTAACGGTCAGTGAAATAGATACTGCATACTCAAAGAGGGCCTTGCTTGTAGATATGAAAATAAGAAACAAATATTGTATAAGTTGTACCATTCATTCTTCAATACATTATTCTTGAAAGAATTTTGTAATTGTTCAATTATTTCACTACATTTATATATCTTTAATTTTCATATTTTGCAACTGGAATAATTGATTTCAGATGACGGCAAGATTTCTGAGATTACTTTAAGCTGTATTTTTTAAATGTTCATGAAGGTTGCAAAACAGTTATTTATAAAGTTTTCACCGCAATGCTGGTGTAAAACAACCATTCCCACAGCAGTTGACATTGGCACTGTGGGGTTGATTTAAATCCATGATAGTTTCTATCGAAAAAATTTGGAATGATGATGGCTAAAAATTGACTGTCATTGCTACAGATTATGTATTTAATTATTATTATAATTATTTTTATTTGTTGGATACTTCAAAATAGAAGATTTCAATAGATAGTGCCAAATTAATTAAAAAGACAATAATGTTATCTACTTTACATCAAATACCCACAACAAAACCTCATATTTTTGCAAGAAAGAGCACAAAGCACACACTTTATATCTGTGCATACATTGCCTATTCCTAAAAGAGAAGTACAGAGGAGGAGGAAAACTATTGTCGAAATGAACTTCAGAAGTATGTAAAAAATGATCATTTTTTCACATAATTTTTATTTTTAAAAAGTTATTTTAATTTGTGAACTTACTATCATTTGTATTTTTATTTCATAAATTTAAAAACTGCTTATGTTCTTTGCACTTTAATCTTGCCAGTACAGATTTCAATATTAAATATTGCAAATGATTGAAAAAACCTTAATTTTTGATGCCTTGTGCAATAATTTATATGAAGTACTATACTACTTTATTAGTTCATAATAGGAAAGTTAATTACTATGAGGGTCAATTTTTGCAAAAGCAGTTTGTGCCCAAAAGAGTTTGAGAAAACTTTCAAACATTTGAAATAAAGTGTCAAGGGGTTTTACATCAGCCTTCATAAGATGAACATTTTTTTTTAATAATTTTCTACAGAGCACTAAAAACGTAAAAGTTTATTTCAGTTGGGTACTTGGAGATGCTTTCTTCTTTATTCCTGTTAGTAAAATTCACACAATATTATGTTTGGACTTCGACAGAAAAATATACTGGAAGAAGTTAAGTGTATTAGCTGTTGCACCATTTAAACTTAAGTGTTGCAGCTGTTTGATGAAAGCCCCTATTAAGTTGTAAAGGGCAAGTTGTTTTGTTGTGTAAGGATAGTTATAAAATGATGATAAATATATTAAGATTTTGTTTGAAATACTCATTCGGTGAGACCCTGATTTTGGATTTTTGTCTCCTATCATTTAAAAATGAGAGATTTTACGTGCCACTACATGTGCATGAAGGTAGTCTTTTCTTGAGACATTTGAAAAATTACGTCACCACTATAATGTCTTTTGTGAAAAATATTTTTTCACCCCTTGTTTCAATAACCATGAGAAAGAGATGATAATAATACTGTTTCATAATAGAAGAATGATACTAGAATTAAAAGTTTTTTATATTTTATGAGAAAAGTGATTGCTATTTGCACAATCTCTCTTTCTCTCTCTCTCATTTTTTGTTTCAACCTATCAATGTGTGCAAAACACAATCATCAAATCACAGTTAATATAATAAATTTTTCAAACCATCTGTGAATAGCTAGCTTAAACTCTATCCTTAATTTTCATCAGAAATGGTATTCCATGATTGATTTTCTTGCTCTCTTAAATTTGATTTTTTTTTTTTAAGGAGATCTTTTAAGTTTTCTCAAAAATGTCTCCAATTTTTTCTGTAACTACTGTTAATTTAAAGGAAAATTTTATAATTTTGAAAACTTCATAACTTTCAAAAAGAGGATTTTTATACCCTAACATTTGAGTATCCTTTAACCAAGTTTCCATTTACAGAACATGTTGTGAATGGAAAAAAAAAATATTATAAATATCCAAATTTTGAGTTTCATTTGGATTTCTCCAAAAATGTTATTTACTTTTTTGCTAAAAAAATGTGTGTTTTTACAGTTGTCTTATTTGGGAATTCCAGTACAATGCCATAGGTAAAAATTGAACCAGGATTATACCATAACCAGAAATTTCTAAATTAGTTTTATGCTACATAATTTATTGGATATAATAAATTACTTCTTTTTTCTTTCTTTCTTTTTTCCAATAATATAAAATCATAAACCAATGTACCTAAACAATTTTATTTGGTTTATGTTGTAAATATTAACCCAATAATATTTCTGAAAAGTAGAAATAAATCCATGCATTAGTTCAATAAAAACAAGATTGATTTCACCTGTGCAGAAGTAAAGATTTTGCTTCATAATTTGAAGAGAAAAAAAAAAAGTCATCAATGAAAAACTTCAAAAATAATTGTGGCAAATATTTGCGACCAGTCCTAATAGTCCAAAATAATTACAAAAATCAAATAAAAAATTATTAATACTTTTATTTGTAATTTGAAGATCATATACATAATTAAACTTAATTATTAATAGTTCATGACATTTTCAGGGGTAATTTATAATTCTTGACACTGAGCTTTTATGTTGTTTTTTTCCCATGTTTATAATTGACGAACCCCATTCTTAAATTTTGCTATTGTTAGGGTGGTACTTTTTATTAGAAAGCCTAACGCAGAGAAAACTATTTATAACAAACTACTTCCTATATAATGTATTTCCCATGTAGGGAGACCGCTGTTCCGAAGCCCAGGAACTTTTCTAGTGCAAATATTGACGAAATTTCAGGTAATACAATCTTCAGATTTTTTTCACCCCGTCAGTTCCGCTGTTCCTTCGTCACGAAAAGTATATAAGCAAAGAATGTACTTTCCTTTAAATTCTATTCCAACATATTTTCATTACATTTATGTCTCCTTAATGCATTGTCACATTTTTATCTCTTTTTTTTTTTTTTTTTTTTTTTGTTACAATCGGTAACAATGTTCTACTACATCTATCTACTTCATCTACATCTACTGGCGTCGAACGTTTGGAGCAATTCTCCTTTAATGTAGTGACAGACCGGGAAGAGGGCAGTACCAAGTATGGCGACCGGGAGCCAGCACGAAAATCCACGTATGATAAGCTCAGCTAAAACTTTTTGAGAAGTTAGCCAGTGTGATGAGGGACAGAGAAACGCAAGTATGGCGACCTGTAGGTGTCGGTGTTGCGCTGCACAAATTTTTTTTTAATGTGTCGAAAAAAACTATACCATTGGGGAATGAGTACACAGCTAATTCTTCTTGTATACGTGAGATAGCCAAAGCAATGGTGGCTGGTGCGCCAACAGACTGGAGGTTGCACCTCCATCGAACGACGGAATTGTAATTTCCAAAATTCAAAATGCGAACATATAGGTAAAAATGTATGCAATTCAAATCAATTAAAACTGAGTGAAATAAGTATACAATGAAATACTACTTACATAATTTTATGATATGGAAAAATAGCTCGTGCGGGATAATGAAATGTTCATTACACATTTCCAGATTAATAATACTTGCGCCATATTGAAATTGTAAGCTATTTAATTTTTGCTTATTATGTATTAAATTGACTGGTTGCGCCACTTATGAGACGGACGCATCTGGTTGTGCTCTTGAATTTTTGTGATTTATCTATATTTTTAGCGATTTTACTTACCTGGTGTGTTTAAGTGTTTTCATTACTTGTTGCATGTTAGCTGAAAATATAATTTCGACTGGTTTTCTGGCTATAGTCAAGACAAACGAACGGATTACGAATTCTAAATGGATACTGAAACCTTAACGAACTTCAGATTTACGAGGTGGTGATAAGAGTTAAAACCTATAAACAGTTCAGCTTATTTCCGATATTAAATTACTGTGCTTATTAATTACTGAAAGATTTATTGCGTCTCTGTGACAAGTGACGATTCCGTTGTATTGAACGTTACGAGGACGGTGTATCGATAGTTTTGAATTTGTGTTTATTTATTTATTTATTTTACGTAAAAAAAAACAGTTAAAAACTGCGTATGACGTGCTATGGGGAAAAGTGAAATGTGTGCACATTTTCAAAATTCTGTGATCCCTACACTAAGTCATATACTACTTAAATTTTGAATTTTGAAAGGGAGAAAAAAAACAAAAACTCCCATGTAGTAAAATCTATTTTCAAGGATAAATAAGCAATAAATTTTGAATTTTGAAAGGGAGAAAAAACAAAAACTCCCATGTAATAAAATCTATTATCAAGGATAAATAAGCAATAAAATTTTGAATTTTGAAAGGGAGAAAAAAACAACAAAAAAAACTCCCATGTCATAAAATCTATTTTCAAGGATAAATAAGCAATAAATTTTGGCTCTTATTACTTCCTGCCGCGACAACATGGAAACGATAATTTGAAGAATTGTGTTTCCCACTGAATTCTAGAAGACGTGCACAGAAAATGAAGTTACATTTATGTCCAGAAGCAAAACAAGGGGCCATCTCAGCATTTGCTCAATGGATCAGGGAATCTGGACAAAAAACCTGATCGAGATGGGGGTCATTGACCCGGAAGCTGTAGTACAATAGTTGTTACAGGTTGTTTATACTCATTTATACAGTCCAAATGGTAAATAATGCATTATGTATCATTGGTAAAATTAATGTTACTTTTCTTGTGATGCTCAGTATAGTCTCTAATTGTATAGAAACAGTTATGCAGCAGAAACGATTTCACTTGGGATTTAAACTTTTCTATTGAAGTTAGTCGTTTAATGTCATCTGGCAAAGTGTTGTAAAATAATGTGCATGTATTGTATGTGAATTTTTTGTAATGAGCTGTTGATATGCACCTGGTGAATATGATTTCTACGTCGAGTGTTATAGTAATAGACTTAGGCATTTTCTGAAAATATATTCCCGCCCTTGAGCAAGTCATTTTTTACAAAAACCACTGATTCGTAAATAAAAAGACACGGTAATGGTAGAATTCCTAGACTAATGAAGAGAGGCTTACATGAATCACGTGGGTAGGATTTGGTTATTATTCGTACAATTCGTTTTTGTAATCTAAAAGTCTGGGAGCTATAAGATGTATTTCCCCCGAATATTATGCCATATCTCAGGCGGGAATGAACATTCGCGAAGTATACACAACGAGCAGTATGAAGGCTGACTGAATTTGCAAGAATTCTGAACGCGTAGCATAATGAACTTAATTTTGTGTTCAATTCATTTAAATGGACGTTCCATTTAAGATTTGATTGAATTGAGAGACCTAAAAATTTTGTTGCCTTAACATCAGTCAATGGTACACCGTTCATTTTCAATGGGGCACAGAATTGTTTATTTGAAATGGAAAACTGCATTAAAACCGTTTTCTTTTCGTTTACTATTAATTTGTCATTTCGGAACCAATTTGAAACATCTGATATTGCACTATTTACTGTTTCTTTATTGCAAAGGATGTTCGTATCATCCGCAAAGAGAACCGTTCTTCCGTTTCGAATCGTCGAGGGCATATCGTTTACGTAAAGTAGGAACAGAATAGGGCCTAAAATCGATCCTTGAGGAACTCCACATGCAACGGGCAAGGAGTCGGAGAGGTGCGTACGTAATGTTCCATCATTCCAGTAAGGTTTCAACTCTCTTGAGTTGAAACTCTCTAAAGTTTCAACTCTCTTGAGTTCGTTGTTTAAGGTACGAACATAAGATTAAAATGTGTTTAAAATCTTATTCCATATTTCCAAGACAAACTTTCGGATAAGATCTTTTATCTGTATAGTTTACTGATTGTATTGGGGTTATGTGGACGAAAATCTACGTATCCACATTGAAACTTTCGTAAGTACTAGCTTCAATAGATTTTGTAGATAGCATATCTTCTCATTCTTGTATTGAATCTTACTTTTTGATTTATCGAATACACAATAATCTTACACTTCTAAAATATTAAGCTAGGTGCGTGTTGCTCTTATCTGAGTTTTCTTGTGTTATTACAATTTTTATCACGTACTTTAAAAACGCATTCTGACATGGCTACAGCTTATTCAGAAGGTCGTCTATGAGAGTGTAGAGAGTATCTACACTCTCATAGACGACCATCTGAAAGCCGTCACACACATAAACAATAGTTTAGAATACCCGAAGGTTGGAAGAGGTCGTTCTCTACACAGACGGTTGGGTACAAGCGACTGCACCCATAACACAAACACCTCATCTAGTCGCAACTCAAAACAAATTTAGTGATTTAGTTTATGAAATAGATTTTCCTTGCCTTCCTGATGCTCACAGTCCTTCCCTATCATTGACAAATACATGCACAAACCAACGCAAACAGGCTAGGAAGCGCGTCAAAACCAAAACACGTAAATTCTAGCCCACTTGAAAACAGACATTCCTACTGAGCATAAAAAAACAGGTATTTATTTTAGTTGACAGTCATGGTCGCCATCTTTCCTCCATTTCAGTAGGAAGTTATCCTCCAACTACTCAGTCTCATCAAGTTTTAAACATAACGGGAGGTTTGCAGACGTGACTGCAGAGTTGGACACCTACACGAAGACACTAACCAATTAGTACACAGTCATTATCATAGGTGGGCAGAATGACATTAATTTGGGCGGTAACTTTACACCTGAAACACATGTAAACAAATTACAATGTGCCGCCCAAAATACTAACATTGTAGTCTCGACTGTGCTCTTCTGGTACAACAGACCGACACTATGCAGCGAGATTAAACACGCAAACCAACAATTAAAACTGCAACTGAGAGAAACAAATATCACACTTTTTGAAATTAATTTCCTCTCAGCAAAACACTTCATCCGGCATGGTCTCCACATGAACATTGCTGGAAAACATGGTCGGTGAAAAGCTTGCACAATACATCATCAACTCTAGTCCTAAGCAGTCTCCTGCCAAAAATCCACCCCTCATTCCTTTCACCTTTCTTTCGTTCTCCACCCCCAGCTTTATTTTGAACCCTCTTACCTCCTCATTTGAACTTACTCCCATTTCTTCCATTCCATCTACCAATTCATCTACACCAGATGCCCCAATCCATGTAGGTAAAAGATAAACATACTGCACCATAATGTTCAATCACTTTCAAATAAAACTGAGTTTATCGAGGCAGCTCTACAGAGCTATTTAGATCAAATGGATGTTCTTTGCTTTACAGAACATTGGTTGTCTCCTAATGAACTTATCATTTTCCAAATTCCGAACTTTTACCTCGCAGGCTAATATTATAGAGAAAGCGAACGTCATAAAGGTCCTGCTTATGGAGGTTCTTGTATTAATGTTAGAAATAATATCGATTCTATCTCCTTGACAGAATTAAATGTGTATTCCGTTGAAAATGTTTTTGAAATTTGTGTTGTAAATCTTCCTTAGCTAAACATGATATTACTTTACATCTACAGGCCTCCAACAGAGCTGAGATTATATTATGTGCTTAGAAAAACACTCGCTGGATAAAATCACTTTTTTTGAATCAACTGTTGCACGTGGAAATTTTAATATTGATTTTCTGATCGAATGTTGCGAGAAAGAGCAGTTTCTCAATTTAATATATTCCTTCAGTGTAGATATTACAATAAATGTACCTACACGGAACACATTAAATTCAAAGAAGGTAATCAGTCAAATAATAATTAACAAAACCACTTCTCGATATGATATTGAAACAAAAGATTTAGGATACAGTGATTACGATGCACATATTCTTACCATTACAATAAATGCGAACACTGACATAATAAATAGTAGACGTATGTGTAGATTGATCACTAAAATTGATTGATTGATTTATTCGTGCTTCCGGGCGCTTCAACTGCTTTGGTCATTAGTCCCGTTAGTGTAGTGCATGTTTTTCTCGGGAGAGGGCAGTAATCTTTCCCCGCTGAATGGCGAGATATGGCGCCGACCTACCGTCGGCTAGTGGGGTTTCCCCTAACCAGGACTCTCCCACCAGCGAGGCACCGCCCCAGCCGGGACAAGCTCGAAGCTCCCGACCGGTCTCCCGGAATATGTGGTAGTGTAGTGCATGTTAGTGTAAGTGTGTGTGTAAGGAGAGAGGATAGGACAAGGAAGAGGAAGGAAAGATCGCGCAGTCCGGGCCCGTTTGGTAGGGTACTGCTCCGTCATTCGCATGGTGTTGATCGGAGAAACCACGGAAAACTACCGATCAGAGCAGCCGGCCGCTAGAACTCTCCTCCAAACTGTTATGTTTAAAACTTGGCTAACCTCGTGACTTGGGAAATCATCAATAACAAATAACAAGGTACGGTCGCCAGCTGTTTAAGACAGCACAAATTTTAAATAAAGCCTCGCTACAAAGCAAAAAGCGAGATGACCATGCTTTTACCTAATGAATTTTTATGCGGGGCTAACACAGAGAACCCCTAAGCTATCAGATTCGCAAAGACTTGTCACATTCGAAACCTTTCGAAAGGACGCTCCAGGTTCTAAATAAAACAAGATCATAAATTTTAAAGGATCTCAGTACTTTGAGGTATAACAATCCAAATAACTCAAACATTACATTTATTACAAGACCATTAATGAATACAAAATCAATTTTTCCTGCTACGCAGATACAAAAATTGCTGCAAGAAAAACAATACAGAACTACAAATAGAAATACAAGAATGACAGACGGGGGTGCCGTCTCTATACAAAAACACTGTTATAAACAGGAACACTACTAAACGGCGCTTCCAGCAATGCGCCTATACTTAAACGGAATTACAAACAGCCTCGACAATGCCCACTTCAGGGCGTGGAAGTTGAATACACACATATACAAAATTGACAAAGAAGCCAACCTCGGTCATCTTTCAATACGAAAAGACATGAAAACTGAACTACTAAGTATGAGCCATTAACTACAAGAACCAAGTATGAGTGCATAATTACCAAATTACATGGAAATGGATCTCTTACCATAACTTACAACCTTCTAACAAATTTAACAATGAAGCAGGAATATTCCGGAATGAGAAGGAACGGTCCTCATGCCCGCTCGTATCTCATTCAACAGAGCCGTGACCGCACACGAATGCCGATCACCATACGGCCGAACAATGCCCGCATGTGACCGCACCAATCCGTGCCGATGACGCGCTGTCGCCCAGCCGACTTCTTTGCCGGCTACGGGACCGGATGCGTGGCGCTGCTTTCCAATGGCCGCGGTTCAAAGCCACCGCACGGGCCTAGCAGACGCCTTACCAAAACTTCAAACTGCCGAATGCGGCCGAAGGCCGTCTTACTCACGGCAGGAGCAACAATCCAAAAACTGCCGAATGCGGCCAAATGCCGTCTTACTCACGGCAGGAACAAAAACTGCAACATTAACAATCACATAAGTAATGCACAGTATTAAAGGCTAGCTCTCCACAACAATTGGAGGCCGGCACGCGTACAAATCTGCAAATACAAATCAAGAACAAAATACAGAGTAAACCTGCTTCAAACCATTAGCAAATTTACGCAACCATATGAATCAACAAATATTTCAAATACAAGATCCAATTCCATATCATAAAAGCACTCATTCCTAAAAGTCTAAGCTATTATGCACACGTATTTACAATAATATAATACGGTTCAGAAGGAACCGGGCCTTTCATAAAAAATTCAATAAATGGCTCATAAAATTAGAAAACAGCATACACCCTTGATGCTGGTGAAAGAGAATGTACGAAAACTATGGACAAGCAAAATTAAAAGACGTAACGCTACATGGCAAATAGTAGCGGAAGGCTAAAATGGCGAAAGGGTTACATAGCAAAAGGTGGCGAAAGGCGAAAGGCGAAAGGCGAAAGGCTCTGTGCGCGAGGAGCGCACGTCTTTTATACTAAACCCAGAAGGGGTGACAGTGTGGCGGGGGGGGGGGGGGGTAGCGGGGAAATATCGATACAGCCACAGAGTAATACGAACCTCTTTGCCTAAGAGCGTAGACATTTTTCGCCTGGAAGAGTAGGCAGCCCGCGTAGCGTGCCTGTAGTAGTGGCGGCTTCTAGTAGCAAAACAGGGAACTATATTAATGGAATAGAAATAATATTTTGTTTTGCCATAAAAATCTTAATTTTAAGGCTACAAAGGCAAACGATGTGTCCATACAACCCTTAATTTAATGTAAATTGCGTATTTTGTTGTTAGAACCCGCTGCAATCAGTGGTTTTCTTACAATAATTGAAAACCTGTTTTGAAACTAGAGAAAAGTCTTACACAAAATGCCAATTTTTTCTCAGTACTCAATAAACCAAAAAATCAGATCTTATTAACAATTTCTTAGGTTTTTGGAACCTTCTCATGGCCATGAGATCAGAGTTTGATTTTTGCAAGTTACCTTTTTAGAGAAAATTAAAGATGAAAAATTACCCATATACTAGCATACTTAATCTAATTACAGAGAAAGAGCTTACAAGCTATGGATATAAAATCTTCTCGGTAGGTCTTCTCAGATGAACGTTGGCTTCTATTAGCTGTTTCAACACCAATATTCAACACTTGTAACCACTTAAATTTCCCAAATTTAACACAAACAGCGACCGAATTCGACCTAGCTGAAAAACTAGTGTCGAAAATCCTGCCGCCGTCAGGACTCGAACCTAGAACCTCCCGGTGAGAGGCGCTGCAGTGACATCAGTTGATCACTAAAAGTAAAATAAAATTATTCATTGATTACTTGATGCAGAAGTCATAGGACGCAGTTTATAATACCGTTGATACAAACTATAAGTAATTTTTTCAACTCTTTCATTTCATTTTGACACTTGTTTTCCTCTTCAAAAAGAAAATTAAAGATTTCACGGAAAAACAATTCTTGGACAACACAAGGGATTAAGACATCCAGTAAAAACAAAAGAATTCTCTCTTTCATTTCGAAGCATCATAAGGTACCTAAAGATTTTTTCATTTACTTTACAAAATACAAATCGTTAAGAAAAGTCATGATATGCTAAAATCATGAAACATGACCAGGATATTTCGAACTCAAATAAGAAAACAAAAGCAATGTGAAATGTAATAAAAAGTACAACCAAATGAACTAGAAACCTTGTAGAAGATGTTTTAAAATATAACAATACCAATGTGAACGATCTGGCAACAAACGACGTCTCTGAAACCCGTACTTTTCATGAATAGCTGCCGATCTCACTGAGGATCGTCAGCCACAAAATTTAATATCAGACGTTTCCCCAAAAATTTTAGACACGATGTTCGTTTCCGAAACTTCTTCCTATGAAATTCTCAAAATAATCGGTAAACTAAAAAATAAATATTCGGCCGATTTAGATCAATTTCCGGATTTATTAAAGACTTGTGCGCCTGCCACTATACACCCGTTAACTCATATATTTAATGCATCCTTATAAACCGGAACTTTTCCAGACATTTTCGAAACAACTAAGATTAAGCCGCTCTTCCAAGAAAGGACAAAAATAAAATAAAAAATACTGGCCAATTTCTCTTTTGTCAGGTTTTTCAAATACATTAGAGAGACTTTTTGACGTACGAATGGAAACCTTTCTCACTAAACACGAAGCGTTTTCAGATTGCCAACATGGATTTAGAAAATCAAAATCTACGGAAACAGCCATATTTTCTTTTCTTAAAGATGTCGCCTTATCATTGGATCAAAACGCACTTCTTGTATTATTTTTAGACCTTTCAAAAGCTTTTGACGTCATTGATCATAGCATATTAGTTTCAAAATTACCTTCATATGGAATCCTTGTTATTGCTCTACACTGGTTATGTTGGTACCTTAAACAACGATCTCAGAGAATGGAAATACCTTACTGGAATAATAGAACATTATGTACACACCTTTCCGACTCTTTGCCAATTGCACCTAGTCACGCAGGGATCGATTTTAGGCACTTATTCTCTTCCTACTATACGTAAACAATATGCCCTCGACGATTCGAAACGGAAGAACAGTTCTCTTCTCGGATGATAAGAATATTCTTTGAAATAAGGAAATCGTAAATAGTACAATATCAGATTTTCAAATTGGTTCCATAATAATAAATTAATAGTAAATGACAAGAGAACGGTTTCAATGCAGTTTTCCATCTTAAATAAACGTTCGCTACTCCATTGAAAATATACGGTATGCCATTGACTGATGTTCAAGTAACAAAATTTGTAGGTCACTCAATTCAGCCAAACCTCAAATGGAACGTCCATTTAAATGAATTGAACAAAAAATTAAGTTCATTATGCTTCGCGTTCAGAAGTCATCCAGTCAGCCGTACTGCTCACTGTGTATATTTCGCAAATGTTCATTCCTGCCTGAGATATGGCAAAATATACTGGGGAAATATATCTTATATCTCCCAGACGTTTAGATTACAAAAAAGAATTGTACGAATTATAACCAAATCCCACCTACGTAATTTTTGTAAGTCTCTCTTAATTAATCTAGGAATTTTACCATTACCTTGTCTGTTAATTTACGAATCATTGATGTTTGCCAAAACTGATTTGATTAAGGGCGGGAATATATTTTCAGAAAACGCCGATGTGATAAATTTCTATAACATTGGACGTAATAATCATATTCATCAGGTGACAGAATCAACAGCTCACTACAAAAATTAACATACAATACATATACGCTATTTTTTTGCCAGATGATATAAGTAAATAAATAAATAAATAAATAAATAAATAAATAAATAAATAAATAAATAAATAAATAAATAAAAACAAAATTAGTACACATTCATCAGCCGCTTCTGACGTGTAGGCCATTTTGTTGAACCGCCAGTAAATGAGCAAATAGTTCCGATTAAGATTTCTGAATTGTCTAGGACGAGCCGGTTTGCCGAATGCGAGGGGAATTTCGATTTTCCTCTTCCATAAGTCACAGACAGAAAAACAGTCAACATTTTCCCTCGTACACAATTTTCACTCTTTTCAACAAGCGATTTCGTTGGTATCAATCTGAAAAGAAGTTGAATTACGTCCCAAATGAATTTTTTGGCCTTCACATCCTTCAACGATTTTTGGAATTTTCTCTTCATTCTTCTACAATTTTTACATCATCTTTTGCCTCTCCACAAAATTCTTAAAACAATATTGGCACAGTCTAAAACTCTCAAGCCAGGATGCTTTAAATTCCGTTTTCACTAATTTCTAAGCTACTTCAATCGCGTCTGCCTAAATCATCGACCCAGAAATAGGCATTCAGTTAGCACTAGCACATACAAACTATTCCCAAATTATCACGTTAATTTTCCTCTTAGGAACATGTTTTACTCAACTGCCTTCTGTTTTCCGGAATTTCTTTTAATCACTCATTCTTGATTTGTTTCTTAAGGTGTCGTCAACTTGAGTTTTCCCAATTTCAACCATGCGCCACACGCGAAAGTGTGTTCGAGTACACGCGGTGATCTCTCAGATGCATCATCTTCATTTTGGCTGATCTTGCTTCAAAAACAGACTACTGAGTGTTTCAGGCCCAAACACATATTAAACATATTTTGTGATAACGAAATTTTAAGACTAATAAATTTTAATGTTCATCAACAATAAAAACAAAATATGTCAGAAAGCTTTTTCGATTGAAAAGTGTACTTCACGCGGTACGCTGCGCCGCGTACGATTTGGTTGAGATCATTCTGATGACAGCATAAAGCCTATTATCATAAACATGAAGCTATGCTATCTGAGAACAACAACAATGAAGTTCTGAGAAATTTGAATGACGCGTTATAAACGGAAGAACAACTCAGTCATCTGAGAGATCAACCGCGTGTGCTACAGTGTTAAATTTCTTTATCAATACCTTGACAGACGTTTTAAATTTGCCTCCTGACATCATAAACACTTGATTAAAACAACACCTGCAACTTGTCGGACTGAACAACAGTAAACTTTTAGAACCACTGAACCCAAAGCATACATTATAAGAAGAGTGGAAGTATCGCTCGTTGCGTCACATGGGCGTGTAAAGGCCAGAGCTATTACAAATAAACAATGGCTTTCGCACTTGTAGCGTGGGAAAGGCGAAGAGGGTAGCTGAGAAATCGAATGGATGATCACATCGCTGATTGTCTCATGGTACGAAGTTGCCACACAAGTCAATGTTTAATTTTAAATCAATATTCGTATTCCGTCTTATCCATAATTTTTATTATCATCGTACTAAAAATTCCTTTCCGTTTCCGCGTTCAGCGGATTTCTGGCTTATCCAGTGTACTTTGCATTGGAAAATAACCAGAGGTGGATTAACTTGCCTGTTGCCTGTAGGCACGCGAACAATTGCCGCCTATTTTTTCAACCCAAGAAAAAAGTTCTACATAAAAACAAGTATAATTTATGTTTAAAACATGGATACGCATATTTATGACTAAAATTCAATATTATTTAATTAATAATTTATACGTGTTCAATTTTTTTCTATGGGAAATCAGTTAATTTTTAAATCATACATTTTGATGTATAGAAATAACATAAATTCATCATGTTTTTGTATTATGTTTACACTTTATTCTACCGTTGTTCTTTTAATTCTTAAAATTACGTAATGTATATATTTTACACTAGAAAATATGAACGAAATATCTTCAAACAGATTATCAAAATTACATATATTTCTATATGTAAATTTCTAAAATTTATAATAAATAAACATTGAAAAAAATTTGACTAATGCCACCTTTGTAATTTTTACTTTTCTTAAAAATTTAGAAAAAAATATGGAATTGTTTTTGAGAAAATTTTGAAAATATCCCTGGGGCGTCATTAATGTATCCTCAAAAATTAACGAATGTTTTTCAAAATCGCAGAGCTTTGACTCAGGACAGATCGGCAGGGGTATCTTCAATTTGGTATAATCCTATGCATGATTTAGGTGCTAGTGTTGTTCACATACACCAGACGGAAAGACAGACGGGACTGGCGGACAGACGTTTCACCGTCAGTCGATTTTTCTGTATCAAGAACCCACAAAACATGGTTTCTGGCTACGCCACGTGTTAGGCGATTTTTTTCTAAATTTAGCGACTGGATTTGTCCACTTTTTGTTTATCAGGGCCCGGCAATAAGAGTTTTTCTGCTGAAAATACGCTGTTTTCGCGCAAGATTACATAACTTTCTCACTACTGTGTAAGCGGTAGCAAGAAAGTAAAAATGTTTTTCTGGAAGTATAAATTATTTTTCATGTTTTTTCAATCGTATAAAACAGTGTTAAGTAGAGGGAAAAAATAAAAATAAAAAAATTCTGGTTACAGATCTGTGTAGGTTGTGGGATAAAACCCAAGAAAACTGTCAAAAATCTTATTTTAATATTAGAGTTGTTCGGTAACTACTCATATTCATTTGGTTTAGGGGAACTTTTTACTATCATATGCGGGCGAACCCTGCCTCTCTGCAATGAAGGGTCCTGTTGAGGCTGCGAATATACGAGCTTGAGTATTGAGTATTGAATATCGTAGCTTGAGTATTTTAGGAGAGCTTTTGTAGATGTTGGTTTCGGAAACTAGACTCCTATCGTCTTTTAGCACATCTTTTACACAAGGGAAAGTTCTGAAAACCAAGTATTGAAGAACTATTAGTTTACCTCAGTGTAAGAATAATTGAGTATTGAAGTTGTCCGAGTTATCTGTCTGGTCCAAAAGGAAATCGTTGGCTTCTGTTTTTTTCGAAATTTGTGCGTATTAGGTGTTATTATGCAGAGATCGCGCGCCTGCGCGCTGTTTCACAGCCTCTGCGTGCTGTGAGCTAGACACATTACCGACGTAAATATCTAACGTTCAATGCAGCCAAGATGCGTATTGCTTAGCTTTTTCCACGAGCGAGGCGAGTCGCCCCAAAACTGCTCGGCTTCCGAATCTTCAAACAACGCCATCCCATCGCGTCTTATGTGGAAAGAGGCAGGATTTCGCGAAATTGCAACTATGTGCAATGTTGACTTTTCTGGTCGTTCTTAGTGTCTGGTCTGTCAAATTTTTATTGAAAAATTTGAAACCGTTTTGATGAAAATGGCGTTTAACCGTAACTGTAAATGCGACATTTTAAGCTCTTTTTCACACAAAATTTTGGAGCATTCGAAAATCTTCTTTGGAAGTCATTTGAAGCACACACACTCACCAATTTAATTATGTATACAAGTTACTAGTAACTACAAATGCTAGTTGCTACAAATGCAATAATGTATACAAAACAATTGAAATGTGCATATAAACGGCGTGATGGATATTTCAAAAAAATACATTTGAGTAATTTTTGAAAAAACAAAAGAATACCCCCAAATAATCTTTATTTCATATTAAACGGTGCAATGAGCACTATCTGTCGAAAAAAGTTTGAAGAAAGAATTTGGAGCCCTTTTAGAGAAAATGGCGTTTGAGCGTTTGTGAAAAGGAGAAATTTTAAAGGAAATTACGTTAAAGCGTTTCTAAAAACGCGGAATTTTGAGCTAATTTTCACAGCAAACTTTTGAGTTTTCCAGAAGCGTTGTGATATTTAAACAACATGTACTCGTAAATGCAATAATGTGAACAAATCGCCGCTAATGTAAATATTAACAACGTGAGAGGCTAGTCAAAAAATACATGTTTCTAATGTTTGAAAAAAATAGAGCAATGTGGCGATTTTGTCATTTCGTAGAGTACAACTAGCACTATTCCTACCAAAAGTTTAAAGAAACAATTTGGAGCCGTTTTTCATTCTTTTTATTTTTCAAAATTGCGCATATTACACGCAATATTGTGCGAAAGCTACTAAAAGTTTCAAAAAATGTACATTACCTTAATGAAAAAACTAATAATGGACCAAAAATTTCATATCAAAGGGAAAATCTGTATCTTCAATTTTGTAGTTGCAGAAAGCCGCCGAAAAAATTCAGACATTCAGACATTTGCAATTTTTGAAAATCCAGAGTGAAAACCGGACCTTTGCCATCTTTATAAGGGTACTTTACTCTTCTTTCAAAAACTTGAAAGAAAAAATTTGGAGCCATTTTTTGAAAATGTACAGTACTGGAAACATTGATCGCGGCCGTCTGCGGCTAAGTTCAGCTTTTGCACGGCTTGGCCAGCCCTTGTCATGACGAAACGTCGCAAGCGGAGCCTCGCAAACCATCGTAGCCAATCTCAACGCAGGGGGGAGTGCCCTAACAAAATTACGACGTACAAAATGGCGGGCGCCGCTAGTTCAGATGTGGGAGTATTTTCAAATAAAAAATACATGGAAGAAACATTTGTATGAACATGAAAGTAAATTCATTGAAATATATATGAACACATAGCACTTAACGACTGTTAACACAATTCTTTTTGAATAAATTACATTGATATCAGATAAAATAACACTAATTTTAAGACAATTACGTTCTTATACACACATAAATTCCAATATTTTGTCCAAACACAATTTATGAACTTTATCAAATGACCAGTTTACTACAGAATTTTGCAATAAGAAAAACGATTATAATTGCATATTTTCAATTGTTCATATGTATATTACATTTGCAAAAATGCAAAATACTGTCTTTCTCGAATCGTTAGGACAGCTAGGGAACCATTTCAATTAAAGAAACTAAAATTCAAAGACCAACTGTATATTTATCACTAAAGTAACAATTAAACTAGATATTAAGCAATTAATTTGCATCTCATGTCAAAATTGTTATTTGCTATCATCAAATTAGGGACAACTTGGGGACACTCCCCGGCAGGAATAGCGCACATTTCGGAATTGTTTATAAAATTGTTTATAAAATTGTTAATTGTTGCAAAATTGTTAATTCGCAGTTTTTGGTTCTGGGACATCAGAAAACCCTTCTCACTTTAGAATTGCAAAAATTGGAAATTGTTGATAATTTTACAAATTTTGCAAATCTTTTTTATTCTCTCATCTCAATCCCCTTTACATAAGATGCAAAATTCCGCAATACAGAATGGCACAGACTTTAATTTTTTTAATTTGGGTTGGCCTTTTTTTGGTTCTGGACATCAGAAAACCTTTCTTCGGACTTGCCTCATCTTTTGCCAGTTTCCATGTATCGCTGCCCGAATTGTTTTTTTTTAAATTTCCTAAATTTTTCGGTTTCCTAATAGTAGAACCGAAATATTACTTTAAGAATATAGAAGAGTGAAACCTCGTCATACACGGAATTTTTCGTCAAAAAATATGGAGCCCTTTTTTAAGAAAATGTGGTTACGGCGTTACAATGAATGCGAAATTTGAAGCTCTTTTTCACAGAAATGTATCGATTTTTTTCAAAAACTTTATTTGAAGTCGTTTGAATCACGTTAATTTGCAAATGCAATAGTGTATACAAATTGCGCTTCATAAACTTGCGCACTTCAAATTGCGCTTCCATTTTCCGCTTCATAAACTTGCCAGAAACAAAAACTCTTAGGACGGGGTACTTCAGGCCTGTGAAGACCCCCAAGGAAATTCCAGTTCGCTGTTGCTTTGAATGTAATATAACATTTTAATATTGAGTGTTACTCCCAGAAATATTTTTTTGTTTTTGTGAACCTGTGCAACGTTTTGGTAGTGTCTTATTTCCCGATACTGCGCGTACGGTCCTTGAATGCTGTAAACTTGAAATATGAATCAAGCATTTCTGATATTGTGTAAATTTCTTGTTTCATTAGTCTTTCGTTGATATTGTCTTTTTTTTGATTGATTGAGTGATTTTTTCGTGTTTCCCGGCGCGTCAACTGCTTCGGTCAATAGTCCCGTTAGTGTAGTGCATGTTTTTTTCGGGAGATGGCGGTGATTTTCCCTCGCTGGATGGCGAGATCCGGCACCGACCTACCGTCGGCTAGTGGGGTTTCCCCCTAACCAGGACTCTCGCACCAGCGGGGCGCCGCCCCAGCCGGGACAACCTCTAAACTCCCGATCTGTCTACCGCAATATGTGAGAGTGTGGTGCATATTGGTGTAAGTGTGTGTGTAAGAGAAGAGGATAGGACAAGGAAGAGGAAGGAAAAATCGCGCGCGGTCCGTGGCCCGTTTGGTAGGGTACTGCTCCGGCATTCGCCTGGTGTTGATCGGAGAAATCACGGAAAACTACAGATCAGAGCAGCCGGCCGCTAGTATGCTCCTCCCGACAGCGACTGAATTCGACCTAGCTGAAAAGCTAGTGACGAAAATCCTGTCGCCGTCGGGACTCGAACCTAGGACCTCCCGGTCAGAGGCGCTGCAGGATATTTGTCTTGTAACGTGACAGTTTTCTTAGTAAGAAAAGATTTCTTGAAGTATTAGTGAGAAAAATGTTGGACTTCAAACATATTGATTCTTCGCTGATGAAGGATCTCGTATTTTCCAACACATGTTCGTCAAGATAAGTGATAATGAACATTCGCCCACTTCTGATTATAATGATGATTATTTGCCATCGAGCAGGGCGAAAAAAAGTGAATACAATGGAAGATGATGATTATGAAGATGACTGCATTGATTGAAGATGGCTGCGAATCTCTGAGTACTGATACAATATAATATGAAAGAAATAGAACAGTGAAATCCCTAGATCGTTTCAAACTTCATCGTGATACATTATTAGAGATAAACCTGGACCAAAAGTAGAATATCCATGCTCACTACAAAACACTCTAAAGCTTGTTGAAACACCTTTTTTCTATTATTGTAAGGGAAACAAATATAGAATGTCAAACGAGTCTATCAGACATGGAAGGAAGTTAATCGTTCTGCACGACCTAAATTGTGAAAGGATACGGATGAAATAGAACTAGAAGCTTACATTAAATTATTGATGTCTGCTGGAGCATACCGATCTGGACGTGATTTATTAGAATTGTGGAATGTAGAACAAAATTAGTAATTACAAATTGATAACAAACTAGATTCCAAAGAAGAGATGTCTGGGAAATGTTTATTTAGAGACTTTGATCAATATATGCTCCAAGCTGTAATATCACAGTCGACGATTATCTAGTAGGGTTCAGAGGCAAGCGCCTTGTCCTTCAGTATATGAAAAGCAAACCTGACGAGTACAGAATTAAAATTTGGTGGGCTGGTGACTCTACTAATTCCTTTCCATTGAACGGCCAAGTTTATTTGGGAAAGTAACCAAATCAACAAAGAGATACGAGGGTAATCGTGTTGTCAAAGAACTGACCGTAAAATGGTTCAATAAAAAAGTAGAAAATAATTATACAATAAATACAATAATGTTTTCATTTCAATCATTATTTGCGAATAAATTTCTGTCCTGAATAGCATTACCTTAAAATCATTTTTTGAAAATTCTGAAAAGGGGTTTCATGTAAAGTTCTTCCCAAAATTAAAATATCGCTTTCAAATTCAAGGACCGCGATATTAGCCTGATCGATAAGCGGAATATCAATTTTGGAGAAAATCAGCTGAACGGTTTAGCCGCTAGCGGTATTCACATACAATCGAACAGACACGTTTTTCCGTCATTCAATTTTTCAGTATCATGAACACACAAAATACGGATTTTGGCTATACCATGTGTTAGGAGGATTTTTCTAAATTTAGCAATTGTATTTATCTACTTTCGTTACTAGGGCCCTGTAATAGTTTTCTGCCGAAAATTCGCAGCCGAAAATTCTGCCGAAAATTTTTTCTAGCAGCAATGCACAACTTTCTCTCTACTGCGCAAGCAATAGCGAGAAAGTAAACTAGTGGTGCTGAAACAGCACATACTTTCTCGCCCGTATTTTCACGCACAATTACGCGAAAAATACGCACATTTCCGAAAAATTGTACATGACCCTATTTCAAAATCTATCTTTAAGGAGCATTTCATTAGGGAAAAAATCTCTGTATTTAATATTTTAGTAGTAGGAAGACTCCGATAAAATGTTGAACTTCTGCAATTTTCGAAAAATCAGGGTTTTTAACAAACAGAACCTGCACTACTCTCTTAAACGTCCTTCACTAGTCCTTCACTGAAGGACTAATAGTGCATGTTCACTAATAGTAAAGGTTCAAATTTTTCAAAAAAAGATTTTGCTTCAATGTTGTGGGATATTTCCAACAACATTGAATCAAAATAATTCTTTGAAAATTTTGACGATGTCCCTGGGGCTTCATGTAAAGTCCCCCCAACATGAAAATAGCGGTTTCAAGTTCAAGGGGCCACGACATCAGCCAGGTCGATCGGGGAATATCAGTTTTGGAGAAATTCGGCAGAACCGTTTAGCCGCGAGCGTTGTTGGGGACGGACGGACAAGCCGACAGACTTTTGTCGTCATTTAATTTTTCGGTATCAAATATACACAAAGCATGGATTCTGGCTACACCACGTTTTAGAAGATTTTTTCGTAAATTTAGAAATTGGATGTATACACTTTTTTCGTTACCAGGGCTCTGTAATACGAAAATTCTGCCGAAAATTCGCTGTTTTTTCGCGCAATATTACATAAGTTTCTCTCTACTCCGTAGCAAGAAAGTTTTTACTTTACTTTAGTAAAGGATACTCGCGGCGATGCTAATCCAGAGAACAAATTTGGTCTACTGAAGTTGGAGAATGAGTCCCTGGCTGGTGGTGACGTGTGTAAAAATGTATAAACAGTTTACAGTAAATCATTTATATTGGCGTGATTTCGTACACATACATCCCACGTTCCACAGCCAAGTCATCTCTTGATGACCATCGAATATAACACACTCTTTTAATTGTCTTCTTGTTCTGATAAGATGTTTCCAAAACGCTTGTTAGGCATTCCCATCGCTTTGTAGAGCCCATAAAAAATACATATATTGGAGCAACATGAAAAATTCCGCAGCAAGCGATCCAACAAGATTTACAGAGTGTGACGCACACGGAATGGATAAAGCTAAAAGGAGTTTTTTTCTTTATTTTTGTTTTCAGACAATTGTAAACGTCGGCCATATTTGAAGTATTATCGTAAGATGTGTCTCTGCAGTCATCAATGTTTAAATGCAGATTTTCTAGCTCATTCATAACACAGTTAAACATATTTCTGAACTGTGAACAGATGATGGAATATAGCTAAGAAATCTTTCACAGTGCAAACCCTCACACGAAACATATCTAACAGCAAGGACGTCTACATGTGAGATGTCTGGGGTCGAATCTTTGATGAGATAAAAGTAATTGGATTGTGCCAACTCTTCACAAATTACCTGCCTTACAGTTTGATCCATTAACTCAATTACCTCATCGCATGTCTTGGAAGAAATTTGTTTTGCCACTACCACAATTACAGTGTTTTTATTTTTAAAAAAATAATGTGTGTCGTTAAGAATGGATTGAACTCGGATATCAGCGCTAAAGACATAAGAAATTTCCATTCCTGACAGAAGCAAAGATCTCGTTGCCACCTCGTAAAGTGAGGCCTCTTGTTGTCAGAGCCTTGACAGCTCGTACAACACTAGTTAAATCACTTCTCCAATAGTGTGTTTCTTTGTCTAGTTGTAAAGTAAGCTAACTGTCAACACAGTTAAGAGAAATTCCTCTTGCTTTTGGAGAAATTATAGCAGATTTGTGTATTGGCGAATTTTCATGGTGATATGCACGGCTTTCTCCATTTTTTCAGTAATTGAAACCGTATTTGTCGGCAAAAATGTGATCGTTCTTTAGTGTTAAACATGGGCCACAAAACACTGATTCCTTACTTTTAGACAAAATCATCCATTTCCTTTCATGATGTTCCTTTGATCCTTCCCTTTCCTGATCCTTCCCTTTCATGATGTTCCCATGATCCTTTCATTGCGAATCTGAGCCCAGAAATCTCCCATGACCCACCGGTCACCTACGACCCACAGTTTATTTTCTTTGGGTAAAGAATTGAGAAGAAAGTGAGCTTTTGGTATCTAAAGATGCAGAACGTCAAATTCAAAAACAAATAACATCCTCGGTCTAGAACTAGACAAAATAGAGGTTCGATGGCTAATGGGATTAATAAAAGTGAAAATGATTTAAACAGTAATTTTTAAACACGATTAAATGAAAATAGAAATAAATTTCAAGAAAAAAGGAGTAGAAAGTGAAATATACCTCAAAATACATTTACATGAAGATAATCAAAATAAATATTTGTCAGAACTGTTACTTTTTCATTGTTTTTGCATATATGCCAAAAGTCTAAGAGTATGTACAGGTGACTAGGTTGTTTACGCACTGGTCAATGTGCAAATCTGGCAAATCGCAAAAGCAATTTCCGTTATTCAACAGGAAATGCCCCATTGACCACCTCGAGTTAGAGCGATAATCGGTGGCAAGAAATCTGTTGACGCCTACAGCATTCTTTCGACGCGGTCACATCCTGATAACAGGCCAAATTTTGTCATTCGTTCTCGGTAATGGCAAGGTCGGAACTAGCGTTGTCAGATCGAATCCCTGCTCCTGCGCATTCCGCCATGCAGTGTTGTCAAACCAAATTAGATTAAACTACAAGAATGTATATTACAAGTATCCTGTGAATTTGTATTGTGTTATAGTTTTAGAAAGTATGTAGAAGGACTAAAACATTTGTAAGTAATATTTGTTTTTAAGTTCGTAGAGAAAATATTATTAACGTTCAAAAAATATTTATTTTGAACTTATGAATAAATTGCCAAACTGTCGCCCCTGAAACTTTGCCGCTCTAAGATGCAGCATCCACCATTTATACCATCATAAATAAATAAATATAATACCATCATTTTGTACTAATATTAAACTAATTTTAACCTGAACTGATGCACAACATCAAAATAAAAATGTTTGCGGGGGTTCACCTACCGTAAAGTTAGCAACAGCACCCATGAAAATCGATGATATCGAAAAACTAAAAATACCATCATTTTGTACTATAATTAAACTAATTTTAACCCAAATTCAAAAATTTTTAACTGATGCACAACATCAAAATAAAAATGTATACGTTTGCGGGTTCACCTACCGTAAAGTAAGCAACATCACCCATGAAAATCAATGATTTGAAAAAACTAAAAATACCATCAATTTTGTACTAATATTAAACTAATTTTAACCCAAATTCAAAAATTTTGAACTGATGCACAACATCAAAATAAAAAATGTATACGTTTGCGGGCGTTCACTTACCGTAAAGTTAGCAACACTACCCATGAAAATCAATGATATCGAAAAACTAAAAATACCACATTTTGTACTAATATTAAACTAATTTTAACCCAACAAAAATTTGAACTGGCAAACATAAAATAAAAATGTAACTTTGCGGGGTTCACTACCGTAAAGTTAGCAACAAAACCCATGAAAATCAATGATATCGATATTCATTTCTTTGGACACTCCTGGGAGTGCGAGTTCCTTTTTTGACGAAGAGGACAGTGATGACGAGTGACGGTCAGCGCGATCGCTGCGTCTTGCAGTCGCCTCTTCTTGCCACCTACGCGCTTCCTTATCGCCGAGAGGGGAAATCTCTGACACCACAGGGTGGGGCAGCCTTCGAGACTTCACCAAAAGTACATCCGCCATGATTTTTTTTTTTTTTTTTTGCGAGCGGTTCAGCTATAGTTGGATTCATCTACCTTGTCGTATCCTCATCTCTTGCACTTACAATTACTTGCACTACACTACCAGACAGTGGCGGCTCGTGGGTATTCGCACGTTCGCATGTGCAGACCCAAATTAATTCGGTGCCATTTCTCTTAAACATCTCTTAACAAGAGGAGAATACAAGTCCTCTCAGAGCATTTCCGAAACATGTTATTTCAAAACACGCGCCATTCGGAAGCTGCGATTGCCGGTCCGTCCGCCTTTCTTTCGTGAAAGCCTGCGGGAGCACACTCAGGAAAATGCAACCTAGGAAACGGAGTCCTAGGCTGCCGCGGGGCTGCAGGGGAAGGAGGGGGAACAACGGTGGCTTATGGAGGACTGGAGCAAACCCCGCGCGGTGCTCCATCTACGGCGCAGGCGCAGTGGCGATCTCGGGAAAAGCCTTCACGTGTCTCGAAGATATAACACTCGAATAGCACAAGTTTTTAACAGAAGTATGACATTGAACGAAGAAAGTGTGAGATATCTCTCCACTTAAATGAGTTTTCGCACTAGCGCGCGAAACGCGAAAGCATTGCTGTGCAGTGTTGCATTCATAAAAATGTTAGTTGTATATAATATGTGTATTCTCTTGTGTTTTTAAAGTGAGTTGCAATTAAAGAACCATTCCGAAGTATTCAAACCCCTAGTGTATTTTGTAAACGTAAGTATTAGGCTACGTTTCAATGTGTTTTGAGAAACCGAAATCAGAGAGTTCTTTTTCAAGGGTGTTTGTGCAACTAACTATGAATAGCGTTGAAAATATGAAACGTAAGAAATCAATGATTTCAATGAAAAAGCCACAGAAAAAAATTGCTGAAAAGAAACAATGGAATGGAATTGCTCGGCATGCTATCAGACGCCATAAGATGATTTGTGTTTAATTGTCATTATTAATGTTAATGTGTGTCAATGCATGAATGTAATGTATATGTGTGTATGAGAGAGAGAGAGAGAGAGGAGAGAGAGAGGGAGAGAGAGAGAGAGACAGAGGGAGAGAGAGTGTGGGAAAAAGAAGAAAAACGTTGCACACCCTAATGGCATGACCACGAACCGCCACTGCTACCAGACATGTCAGGATACCAATCGGAGGCTTGGAGCTCGTCCCGGCTGGAGTGAACTCATACTGGTGGGAGATACCTGGATGAGGAAAACCCCGTGAGCTGACGGGGAGGTCGGCGCAGGATCTCGCTTTCCAGCGGGTAAAAACACTGCCACCTCCCGTGATAAAACGATAACTACACTTAAGGGACTAATGCCCATAGCAATTGACGCGCTCGGAAACACGAAATAATCAATAAATCAACACTGCGATTGCCAAACGTTAAATTAGACCAATCAGTTGTAACTGATATTCCAATTCGTATGTTTTAGACTACAAATTATATTTCATATGCGAAGAGATATTTCTTTGGACATATCAATAGTGTATCGTTCCCAGTTCTCTATTCTGAAAATAGATTCGAAAAGATATCTTTTGTAAAACAACACTATTAGTTCTGTACAATTGTCAGTTTTACCTCCCTGGACGTTAGCCACAGCTCCGATGACAGCTCTATAGCGGCAAACCGGTGAACAACATTTGAAGCGCAAAGGCGCGAGATTTGTTTCTGCATATTAGCGTTTTCCATTCATCGCACTGGTGCGCACTCAGTGCGCACTCAGGGCAGCTTTCGTGTTCCATTCGACCGCTAACGCACACCAGTGCAAAAAAGCTCTTGTTTCATTCGCACAATCACACGGAACCAGGGCGCATTCGGAGTGCCCTAAACCGCACTGACGATCGTGTCAGTGCAGTCCAGTGCACCGGGCCATTGTGAGTCCAGTGCACCGGGCCACCATGCTGATTTAGATTCGTGGTGAAATTGTGAAGGCAATTGAGGATCTTCTGTCTCGCAGGGATTTTACTTCGAATGATGGAGTAAATTATGTTTTGCAAGAAATGTCTTAAAATAATTTTTGTGATTTACACGAAGTTCGGAAAATCAGATTGTGTTTTCCGAAAATTTAACCTTGAACATGCATGTTAACAAATCCAGTGCTATTTAGAAACTAAAGTGTTTAAGGTACGTCTCAATTTCGAAACGCTAATAAAGTGAAAATAAAATAGTGATCCTTACAAAATCATTCATATATATATATATATATATATATATATATATATATATATATATAATACCAGCGGAAATGTTCGTGTATCATGTTTTTGTTGTTTTCAGTAATCAAACAATTTTGCAGAAGCCTTTCGGTTCAAAATCTTGTGCACTATATTGATCACTGGCAAATCTCGAAAAATGAAATTTCGACTCATACGCATTTGAAGTTTTCGTAGTTTTTAAATAAAGAAATCACACGTTAATAATTTATGAATTAAGAAGTAAGAATTACCAAAAGACTTCATAAAAATTATAACAACGATCATAATTCAAAATTATTATTTTTCGAGTTCCATCAGTGTGACCAAGAACAGCTGTGGATAATTTCACTGCTTAGCGCACAAGCACTGACTCAGTTCCGGAATCCATTTCATTCGTGGCTGCCCTTCACGCGTGTGGGGCAGAACCGTTGCGGAGCGATGACATTTTTGCCCCGCACTAGGGTGGGTTTCAGTGCAACGAATGGAAAACGCTCTAAGACACGAGTTTATAGAGCCCTATTCATAATAGTTTTGACCGTGGCGTTCACGCAAGGCCCCCTACGGCACTCTTCCCCAGATGGCATCAGTTTTCGAGAATCGGGTAATAACTGAAATTGCTTTTCTTGCGCCTGGCTGGTCTCTTCAACAATCACGTGGTACCGCATCGTCACGTTGACTCGTTATAGTTCATCAGTTGTTCACAGCGCTGCCATCAGAGCGACTAGTGTTGTACCTCATTCACTTTACGAACGAAAATTTCGAATTCATTTTCAGAATACGAACTCTGGTTGCGCGGTAAGTGGCGGAGAAATACCACAGCTTGCCAATGGCCCAAACATACAGACAAGTCGTGGGCAGTGTTGCCACACGTACCAGGATCCTAGTAGTTTTACTAGGATTTCAATAAATTTACCACGTACCAGGATGAAGACATCCGGATACGTTTAAATATCAGGATTTTACGTGTACGCTAATTGATTTTTTTATTCAATAATTTAAAACTAAAGATGACGTAGGATGCCCTTTTTCTAGCACGTACTATAGTAGAAATGGATAAAACCATTTCACCTACAAACACCTACCATGTATTTTATTGATATAAAATGAATCAATTTCGAAGTTTAACAAACTTCCTGTGCGCGTTTAAAAGATGATAGAGTTATAATGTTAACGATTTCAGAATTTAAATAAATTTTTATTGATACCAAGAGTTTTAGTGAAAGTACTAGTATTTTTGAAGGTTGGTACTGGGATATACATTTGATCGTCTGGCAACGCTGGTCGGGGGCTCGTCTCACTAATATATTGATTCAGTGGTGAGTTGTAGTTGACATTTACATAATTGAAATGATTGAAGGCGTTGTCATTGTCAACAATTGTATTTATTTCACAAATAGCAGCTTTCGATGGCTTAGCCATCATCGGTTTTCTGCTGTCTGGGAGCCACAAAAACGACTGCGTTTTTGTGACTCCCAGACAGCAGAAAACTGATGATGATGGCTAAGCCATCGAAAGCTGCTATTTGTGAAATAAATACTATTGTTGACAATGACAACGCCTTCAATCATTTCAATCGTCTCACTAAATTTCTGTTCCGTCAGTATATGTTGTTATTTCGAAATGTCGCATGCACTTGAAGCTATTAAAATACTCTTAATTAAATGTTTTGGGCATGAGTTGTTTGTTCGCATTTTTTCCACGAGAAACCATCAAAATATTCCCCTCCTTTATTGAGTGTCGACGAAAGTCGTCATTCGGGATCGTCATTCTTTTCAGGGGCCGTAGCGTTGCCCTGTTGCATTACGTTTTATTTAAATTTCCCAATCCGAGTGGAAACAGTCTTTCCGAAAGGGGTCGCAATTATGCCGGCTTTACATTAGCAATGGGGTTTTCGCAATATCTTTCAGCAATTTGTTGCGGATTCTTGCGGTCATCTTTACACTAGCAAGAACAAGACGGGGCAATATATTGCCAGAAAGTTGGGAGGAAGATCTCTTGAACAAGATATTGCCGATCGTTTTACATTAGCACTACTTTTTGCTGCCGTGTTTGGAGACGTCACGAGGAAAATGACGCGTGAACTTAAGTGAGGTTATACCTCGCTTCGACATGACTAATAGAAGGGAGAAGTGCGAGTCGTAGTCGCAGTTATTGTGCTCATTGAGCATTGAGCTCATTGAGCGAAAAAAAGTCAACGTTTTGTGAGGACATGTGACTTTATTTTACGACGAAAGGAAGTGGATTGTGCAAATTCGGTTCAGGAGCCTTAATATTTTTTCGTGGACTCATTTCTCGTGCGAGCAAAGTAATTTTCTTTCTATAAAAAATGATCATGATTTCGTATCATGAATTCGGTAAAAAGTTTTAAAATATCCATTACTTATTATTCATGTATTATAGATTAATCTTAAAATTGATTTAGAATGGATTAGATATCTTGATAATTTTTAACGTAACAAAATTAATAATTAGGAGCATCTATAGCTAAACCAAAATTTGAACCATTCGATAATTAACCATTGAGGGTTTGTAAGATTTATTACTTATTTTATTTTATTAAACCTTTCTCACACACCCATTTTACGAAACAAAATTCAAAATAATACGTCTATGTACTACCTTAACAGTACGTCCTGTGCTTGTAACCGTGGTAATCATTGGCTTCTTCCAGCAATATCTTGCTCAGACTTCAATACAATTCTACTCCCAGCAACAGTCGGCAATATCTTTCCGAGAAAGGAAACACACGAGTTTACATTACGACCGGAATATCTAGCAAGAAATATTGCCAACGTCAGCAATATTTATTGCCGCATGTTTATATCAGCAAATTTTCTTGCGAAATAATATTGCTCGCCATTTTCTTGCAAGTGTAAAGTCGGCTTTAGACGGGTTATGAGCACGTGAATCAAGAAGTGCGCTGGCTGAGGTGGCACAGGGCACGTAGTATTATATTACATATTTTACATATTTTCCTATTTTCACATAAAATATTTTTTCTTCTACCGATTTTTTCAAATTTTATTACTTTTTTTAATGAAAAGAAGTACTTTTAAGAAAAGCAGCATTTTCCCTACATTATTGGTGAAATCTAGGTGTAAAAAGAATCATTGAATTTGTGACTTTTAACCTTAATTTCGAAAACAATTGGCGATCGGCGACTGTAACACTTCGATTATTTTGGTATAATTACATATTTTTATGTATTTAATTTATTGCTACATATTTCGTTACATTTTAATATATTTATAAGTCGAAAATGAAGATTTCACACGCGAGTTCGAAATATATGTTACTTGAACACTATCTTTGTAACAGAAATACTTATAAAACGATGCAATGCGCTTGTATTAACGCCGGACCATCGAATTAATTGCTAAGCTTACCTCCCCACGCCCCCACCTCATTCTTGGAAACAGCGTAGTCGGGATCAACGATGAGCGGATGTAGTATGTGAAGCAGAAGGAACTTCAACCACGTGCTTACTCGTGTTTCATGGACCCCCATGCGTAACTCGATAAAAAAATCAGATCATTGTCTTCTCCCTTTTCCGGAGTTCGGGTGGGTGTATGCTCCCTTTACCCCCTCCCCTTCTATCACAGGCTACACGGTACTATTCACTTGAGCTCCGATTCCTCGGAAACAACATTGTATAAAGTACGAAAGCATTATGTTTCGAAGAAACTAGCGAATAATTGCTTCTGTATATGTAAAACTTCTTCATTCAGTTCCTCTGAATCCATGCAAAGTTCTCATCGGCAACGTACTGCTCGGAAAACGCTTGAAGAATGGAATGTAAACATTATAACGAATATTTATTAATTTATCTTACATATTTTTGAAAAAATAAGTACATATACATACATATTTTGCTTTTTTATTACAATAAAGTCCGTTCCCTAGTAATTACATATTTTTGTCGTTTTACTTACCTTCACAAAATCATAATATTGGCGAATTTTCGCCGTCCTAACACAATATCCAATTTTTTCGTTACATACTTTTACATATTTAATACTACATTACATATTTTACATAATTTGCTACTTTCACAATTTTTTTTCATTTTATCAATTTTATTACATTTTTATGAATAGAAGTGATTTTGAAAAAATCAGCATTTTCCTATATTATTGGTGAAATCTAGATGTAAAAACAATCTCTGAAGGCGCGTTTTGTGACTATTAACCTTAATTTAGCAGAAAAATTGGCGATGTTACACTTCGGTGAGAATGTTGCTAGCTGTAATGATTCTTTGCTGGTCGAAGATATCACCAGTTTGTACGATGGCTTCTTTTGCGTCTAGTCTGACTACTAAACTACGGTCCTGTAAACAATAAATGAAGCTTTTACTACTGATGGGAAAATTGTAGGATGCAAAGTGTGTATCAACTTATGCTCTCCAAATGGATTTAAAACGTTTGTATTAATTTTAAAATTTATTGAAGACTTTTTTTATAAATATGATTTCGATTTTTGCTTTTTAATTTTAACATTACAAATTATATCCGATTTCACATATTTATTACATATTCTTACTGTTTTCATTACGCCCACCTCCTAAGTCTTGAGAAAACACATCGAGCGCGTTGCCGATGATGGGAGCCGTATGGCACCTGCTAGCCCTTTGGGATTTTACGAGCAAGGACCTTAAAACCACGCCCACCTCCGAAGTCTTGAGAGAAGACGTCGAGCGCGTTGCCGATGATGGGCAGCGCGGAAGGACCAGGGAACTTGCTGCCCCAATAGACGATCCGCGCGCGCTGCCCTCGCCAGGCGCAGCTGCAGGCACCGACCACTCTGGCGGCGGTAAACCAAACACGGTCGCACCATAGCCCGCGGAACCAGCAGCGGTGACTGCACCACCGCCCAGCTAAGCAATCGTGGCGGTGAAGACGCGTGGTCGGAGATAGTAGCGGTCTCACACCGCCACTGAGGACCAGCACCCGCCGCCACTGGCGAGGCACCAACGCAGGCACCTGCTGCACGGGCACCGCCCCGGTCGGGACGAGCTCTAAGCTCCAGATCGGTATCGGTAGCGGTAGCTCAGTGCATCAACTGAGGTCACTGCAGCGCTTCTGACCGGGAGGTCCTAGGTTCGAGTCCTGATGGCGGCACGATTTTCGACACTAGCTTTTCAGCTAGGTCGAATTCAGTCGCTGTCTGGAGGAGAATTCTATGCGGCCGGCTGCTCTGATCGGTAGTTTTCCGTGTTTTCTCCGATCAATACCAGGCGAATGCCGGAGCAGTATTCACCAACGGGCCACGGACTGCGCGCGATCTGTCCTTCCTCTTCCTTGTCCTATCCTCTCCCCTTACACACACTAACATGCACTACACTACCACATATTCCGGGAGATCGGTCGGGAGCTTAGAGCTTGTCCCGGCTGGGGCTGTGCCTCGTTGGTGGGATAGTCCTGGTAAAGGGGAAACCCCACTAGCCGACGGACGGTCGGCGCCGGATCTCGCCATCTCTTGAGAAAAATACATGCACTACACTAACGGGACCAATGACCGAAGCAGTTGACTCGCCCCGGTACACGACAAAATCAATCCACTCCTCGTGCAACGAGCAAAGCGAGGGCCCAAGAAAACGTGCGCGAATAATACCTTAATTTTAAGACTAGCCAGTGAAATCCACGTAACCTTGTCCACGTGCCTATTTCCGGTGCCTATTTACATTTCCGTTGTATGCCAACATGCGTTGTCCAGTAGACTACGCCTTTATAGTTACGTCAGTGATATTGTTGGCGCTATATTGGCTAATATTGTGAATAATGAATATGAACTTGTATTGTAGCTTTTAAATTTGTTTCTACTCCCATTGTACAATTCTATCATTTGATGGATGCAACCCGTTACATAATGATACTCATTTCGATACAGATTTCATTATGATACAGGTTGTTGACCAATCACAGTGAAATTTACAAACCAAATATTGATAATTCATTAATCATTGAAAATCGTTCCAGTAAATGTTTTGTTCGATTGTGGACATTAAAATTGCATTTAATATTATATTATATTTGTCAGTTTTAACTTCTTTTATTAATAGTAATTTTTACGTTAAATATTATTTAAAATAAATTGGATAGTAATTTCACGTTGATCCTATTTGACTAGCGCAGTGATAGTAGAAGAGTGACATTAACGTAACTTTTGACTGACGTTAAAATCAGAATTGTTTCAGTTATTTTGTGTTATATGTTGCTTCCGTGTGTTTTTTCCTTAAAAATCGGCCAATCTTTAGTTTGAAATGTCTAGTGAATCAGAGGATGAGTTGGCACATGCAGATATATGAGAAAAAGCAAAATCGGTGACCTCGGAATTATTAGAGAGTTTTTTCCAGTCAAGTGGAAACCTTTCAGATTGCCAACATGGATTTATAAAATCAAAATCAACGGAAACAGCCATATCTTCTTTTCTTAAAGATGTTGCCTCATCATTGCATCAAAACGAAGCACCTATTGGATTATTTTTAGATCTCTCAAAAGCATTTGACGTCATTGATCATGACATTTTACTTTCAAAATTACCTTCATATGGAATCCGTGGTATTGCTCTAGACTGGTTACCTTAAACAACAATCTCAGAGAGTGGAAATACCTTACAGGAATGATGGAACATTATGTACGCACCTTTCCGACTCTTTGCCAATTGCACGTTTAGTTCCTCAAGAATCGATTTTGGGCCCTATTCTCTTCCCACAATATGTAAATAATATGTTCTTGGTGATTTGAAATGGAAGAACAGTTCTCTTTGAGGATTATATGAATATTCTCTGCAATAAGGAAACAGTTACTAGTTAAATACCAGATGTTTTAAATTGGTTCCTTAAAAACAAATTATTATTAGTAAATGAAAAGAAAAAGGTTTTAATGCAGTTTTCCATTTCAAATAAACCATTCTGTGCTCCATTGAACATGAACGATGTACCATTGACTGATGTTAAGGCAACAAAATTTTTAGGTCTCTCAATTCAGCCAAACCATAAATGGAGCGTCCATTTAAATGAATTGAACACAAAATTAAGTTCATTATGCTATGCATCTGGAATTCTTCACCAGTCAGCCTTCATAATGCTCAAGCTGTGTATACTTCAGTGAATGTTCATTCACGCTCAGACATGGTATAATATTCTGGGGAAATACATCTTATAGCTCCTGACACTTTTAGGATTACAAAAAAATTGTATGGAATAATAACAAAATCCCACCCACGTGATTCCTTGTAAGCCTCTTTCATTAATATAGGAATTTTACCATTACCCTGTCTGTTTATTTGATGAATCAGTGGTTTTGATGCAAAAATGACTTGCTTAAGGGCGGGAATATATATAAAAATGCCAATATCTATTAATATAACACTCGTAGTAGAAATCATATTCATCAGGTGACAGTATCAACAGCTCATTAAAAAATTCACACAATACATGTACATTATTTTACAACCTCTTTGCCAGATGTGACATTAAACGACAAATCTGATAGAAAAGTTTAAATCCAAAGCGAAATTCGTTTCTGCTGCATAACTGTTTCTATACAATTAGAGTATCACAAGAAAGTAACATTTAATTTCAACAGTGATATTTAATGTATTATTTACCATTGACTGTATCATTCTAAAAATATGTAACAAGTATTGTATTGCAGCTTCTGGGCCAATGTACCCCATCTCGATCAGGTTTTCTGTCCAGGCTCCTGATCCATTGAGCAAATGCTGAGATGGCTCCTGTTTTCCTTCTGGACATAAATGTAACTTCCCTTTATCTGTGCAATGACTTGCAGTATTTGGTGAAAATAAGACATGACATATGACATAAGACATAAAGGATAAAAAGCCCAAAATTTATTGCTTATTTATCCTTTGGAAAATAGATTGTATTACTCAGAGTTTTTTTCTGTATTCAAAATTCAAGTAGTATTTTGGCTTGTGTAGGACTTCAGGATTTTGAAAAAATGTGCACAGAATTCACTTCTCCCTAGCATGTCATACAGTTTTATCTGTTTTTTGACGTAAAATAAATAAATAAATAAACCATTGGTGTGATTAGTCTTTATATTTAAACTGGGTCTGACACTGATTCAGATATTAGGCCTTTATCTCTTCTTCCTGAACTTTATGTATCTTAGCTGAATGTTTTTGTTTTTCTATAAAAAATCATGATGAATCACCAAAAACATTGTTTCTTCAAGTAGTTTTTGAACTATATGAATTCAGAATGATATCTTTTTTACTCGCTTTCTAAATTTCAGTGGATTCTTTCTGGCTACAAATATTTATCCACGAGTTTCTTCTACAACAAATCAAGCATAGCAATGGTTGGGAACAGGGTCATATTTCTTCCTCAGGCAGCAATCCAACGCAATTGTAATCATACAGAAGGTTTCATCTTCACAATTTCTTATACTTTATGTCTCTAAAGGCAATGTTAACAAAATGACATTTTGAAATTTATGTTATCATACAATATGTTAATTCAATTATATATAGTGTATTATGTAAATACACCAAAAATGAAATTTAATAAAACAGTGCAATTAGTATTTACCTGCTGAAAAGTGAGAAGAAGAAATTTGGAACGGTTTTTAAGAAAATGGCGTTTGAGCTGACTCTTGCGGTTCCTGTGCAGTTTCAAGAAGGCGGTCCGCGCAGCGCGGTGGCTCACTGAAGATCAAAGGAGCCGCCCTCTATTTGCTTTCTGTGTAGTATCTTTCTGTGGTAGAGACAGATTCATTCCGATTCAAATTTCCGTCGGGCAGCTTCGAGCAGCCAGAACGGTTTTGAGAAACAGCACGGATCCGTCCTGGCCCGCGAATTGCTGCTAAGACGTCTCCCATAGTACGTCATACGCAGTTTGAACTGTTTTTTGACGTAAAATAAATAAAATAAAAAAAGACTTGCAATTTTATTACCAGTATACAATGTAATGTCACGGAGTGGAACTTCGTGGACATTTAGGCATCGCGTTCTCTGTATTTTAACCCGACTAGGGTCGGCATGGGACGGTGATTGTGCTTGACGCCAGTGGCCAGCTTCCTGGTATTCACATTCGTTATTCGGCGAACAGCGAGCAACCGCTTGCCGAATCCCGAGTAGTGGATGAGTTGCTTGCTATTTGCCGAGTGACGAACATTTGGGTTCGCCCTACCACCGCGTGTCGGTCTTTTGGACTCATCAAAAGGAGCGAACATTCGCCGAACACGTCAGCTGCTCGGGAGTGGGCGAGCACTAACTCGCTGCTCGGGGAATGCCGAACGTGTGGAACCGTCTTCAGACGAAGCCAAATCCTCGGTAATCGTCCAGCGGCTAATACACGCTCCCGCTGCCGCAGAATGAGACGAACGGTCGCTTCAGCCTACCGCGACGGGCCGCCCCTATCCGTCTCGCCAAAGTTTCTGAACGTGAAGGAGTGCACATTGACGCCAGAAATGTATTGTAGTGTTCTTAAGAAGAGCCGCACGTTGGCTATGTAATTATTGATTTAAAATAATATATTAATTAATTCAAAGAGTTGTGAATCTTTCTTCTGTAATACATGTGTACACTACTCCTTCCCTGCATCCCATGAAGTCAGAATGGTAGCGTAAAACTAATGAATAAATCCTTCTTCCTCATCATGTCGTAAAGGAGTGTACTATTACATTGTTTCCAATTTTCTATTTTTAAGTTACAAATTTGCTATTTTTGAAAATACACTGGGTTCGCTGCAAATGAGAATAGCACCATTTTGTTGATACATACGAGAGGAAAATTTAAAGAAAATTTGGTGCCGTCTTGAGAAAATAGTACTCCACAGACGTACAGACATTTTCGATGTGAAGGACTGACAAAATGAGTTTGGAGTACACCGCGCGTTAGAGGAGGAAGTAATTTACTTTTTATAGGAGCATATTTTTCCACTGTTTCGTTACCACGACCTGACAATATAAGTTTTTCTGCCTTCGTTCGCCGTTCACAGGTGCAGATTACAATGTTTTCTTTACGAAGAAAATGCGAGAAAGTGAAAATATGGATCTGTCTTTTTGTGAAAAAAGAATTTAAAAAAATTTATCAGAAAATGTATCAGAAAATATTTGAATAAAAAAAACAAAACAAAACAACAAAAAAAAAAAAAAACACGGCAGTGACGGCGGCGGCGGCAGCGGTGGCGGCGCGCGTCGTCAATGGAGTTCAGTAATGGCCACCATGTTGGAAATACATGAATGGCTTTCTCCGGTGCAGAGTCTTAGCTGGTTCTGCGCATCACTGGTTTATACACAAAGCACGACCACAGCACGGGCACTTCATTTGAAAAGCTAGACCAGACGCTCGCCGCTATGTTGCATGGAGAGCCAGAAATGTTGAGAAACATCTTGAAAGTGGCGTGAAGTGTCAACTTTCAACAGTAACCAACCAAAAATAACACGATGAAGGTGTAAAATATGCACATTTAAAAGTTTCAATGTCTTGTAACGAGGTTATAATTTTGTATGTGCTCAGTATTTTAAAATTCCTGATAATATTGTGATGCAAACTCGTGTCTGAAGCTTAGTAGCTGAAGTCGACACGAGGCACAAGAGCCTTCCTGATGGCCACGTCAGAAGCTGACTACCTATTATGGGACTATTAACCTTGAGGTCCTCCATTCATGTTCCACTTGTTTTCTTTTTCCAAGTACTTAGCGATACCCATTCGTCGTATTTCCTATGCTATGTACATTTTGCAATTAACTGAAGGTGGACTAATGAAGTTGGTACACAGCTCTGGCAAGGTCTTGCATTGAACAATGCTGGAACTCGAGATGATAACAAGTTAATAAGGTTTTACCAAGTTCTTGAATAAGATTGTTCCAGATCCTGAAACACCCATTTCAGGGCTTGGATTTTGTTGCAGCATAGTTTTATTGCAGAGGATTTTGTCAATACAATTATAATGGTGTGCGACGATTAATGTATCATTTTCAACTGTCATTAGCCATACTCTGCAGCAGCCATGAAACCTGGTGCAGTGATGAACAGGAATTTTAATTTTCATTGGTGTATACACTATGCTGCAGTTTCTGGTCACTCTTGTAACTACATTTTCGAAATGGGGTAATTTTTATATTTGGAATTGCTTTAAATTGTATGATCCATTTTTCTTTGTTGTTGTTATTGCAATAACTGAAGCGAGTGATAATTCTTTTGACAGATTTTCTATAGTCCATGGAGATATTTGGAATTGTCTGTTTCTCGCCACTAACTTTCTTAATAACCAACTATAGACCACCTCCATAACTTATAAACGGTTAGGATATCGAAATGCAGTTGTTGGTGAACAATGCGAATCATAGGGCAAGTGATATGCCGTAGAAATTATTTTTCATTTTTAGTTTTTGGAAAATTTAATCATCTTTGTTTGTTAAATGTAAGTATATATTTTTCACCAGCAATGGATAGAGCATGAAAAGAGGAATAAAATGATGGATCATATGCAATATTATGATAGTAATTTGAGTATAAAATTAGATTTTCTGACGTGATTTTGAATCGGGTAATCGAGTAGCAGCCCTTGCAACTCTCGCTTTCGGGGAAGGCGACTTTCGCAGCGTCAAGACTATTGAGTGGAGAGAAGGGACCGAGAGGAGTGGCATGGAGACAGAGGTAAAACAACAGCAATCCTTAGTGTTGACACAGACATCACACTAAGAAATACCAATTTTAGCGATCAGAATAGGAGATTTTTTCCATTTATTTGTCTGGATTTAACTTGTCTTGTACTGAAATTTCAACACATCATTCAATATAAAAATTGGTAGCGTAAGAAAGATAATAATAAATATCATTTTCAAATCTGAATAAGACAACCGCCGTCTCTGCCAGAAATTTCATTTTGAAATAAAATGATCACTCGTCCACTTTGCAACCATACACCGCTGTTCAGAATGGAAACGAAAACTGCACTTCCATCTTCTGCCGTGGGTTTTCAAGTTTGTAAGGGTAATTTGGTGCTATGAAGTGAGAAACTCTAATCAGTATTACCAGACGCGACTGCAGATATGCATTTTTGTTAAAGTTTGATAAATGTACACTGATACAACTGTCAAGAGTATTTCAAACTTTTTATTGCTTTTTTTGTACATGTTTAAATAGGAAGGTTATTAACAATAAATAATAAGAGAAAATGCCTACCTATTATTTGATGAATTAATTATGATAGTACAATGAACATCTTTAAGCATTCATTTCCGTTTCCAACGTTTTAAATTGATGGCTTGTTTCGCACTGGATCTCTATTTTTGTAAGTTTGAAAATGAGCTTTATTATTATTATCGTTTTCGCTACAATATTTTTTATTCGATTATCTAATCGATTATCGTAGATTTGGAATTTCAGAAGAAGAAAAGTTCAAATCAGATGAACAAATAGGAAACAATCTCTCATTCTGATCGTTAAAATTGATGTTTGTACGTATGTTTTTCGTATCGAGACCATGAATAGCTGCAGTTACGCCTTCATTCTGCACACTCCTCTCTCCACAAAACTATCGACGCCGCGAAGGCCAACTTCCCCAACGGCGACTGTTGCAAAGGCTGTCCGTTTACTTGAAAATCTCATGCCAGAAAAATGAATTTCATACTTAAATTATTATCAAAATACTAACATATGATACATCATTTTATTCCTCTTTTCATGATCTATCCATTGCTGATGAGAAAATATATAGTTCTATTTAAAAAATCAAAGATTATTAAATTTCTCGAAAACTAAAAATACTATAGACAATTTCTCTACGGCATGTATTACTTGCCCCATGATTCTGCGTTGTTCAGCAAAAAACTGCATTTTGATATCCGGAACCGTTTAGAAGTGACACGTGGTATACGGCCGGGCCAGTCCATCCCCGCGTCAGCGGGGGTGGTGGCGTTGCCCTAGTTCGGGGCACACACAGGGGTGTGGGGTGGCGAGCGGTCAGCCTGCACATCTGAACATCATGAAGAGGGCAGAGGACGAGCGGCGAGGGTCGCAAGGCGATGTCGCCTCACCACACAGAGATGTAGTAGGGGATATTGTATCAGTTATCTTTGGTAAAACATCCATTTTGTTTTATTGGCGGAAAATGTAATCCCAGTTTTAGACCATTCAAATTGTGTTTAGAAGCGCATTATCGCTTCCTTTATTCAATATTCTGGAACTTGAATGGCGCACTGAAGAAAATTCTCACGCATTTTGAAGATCAGGAAAATATAAATAATTGGCAGAACGGTTGATTCGAACTTTTGTGGTAATCAAATTGAGATTAATATATCTGCAAGCTCGAGAGTACTTTTACAAAGTAAATAAACGTAGCCGTGTAATGGATTGAAGTTTGAGACAATTGTTAATTAAAATAAAGTGGTGAAACTATTTGTAGAGATATTTTCCAAGCGGAATAAATAACATAATTGTTTTCCTTGACTGATTCAGTTACTAAATAATACAAACTAATCTAACTTTTAAAATCTAAAATGATATTATTAACGTGGAACATTTTAGACTGAAATACTGAAATTTTGAAGCTCTATATATTTAGTTAGCCTAATTTCTGTAAGGTCATGGAGTGTTTATAATTAGTTTCGATTGTTTCAAACAGTAAAACAGATATTTGTCTAAAAATCATATATCTACTTCAAAGTGCGTTTATTCGATTTAAATTCTCGTTCGTGTCCTTTATCCTCCTGGTTCCTCTCTTTCATGTAATCACTTCATTCAGAGAACTTGTACATTCATTTTCCTTCCCTCTAGAAAAAACAATGTAAACTTCCTGATGAATTCCAAAGGCTGGGGAGAGAGAAGGCCACGTACAATAATATGAGTCTGTACCGAAGCTATAATTTGGACCGGGCAATTCTGAAACGTATCTCCCCACTCCCCAACCCAAAAATTTAAAATGTGAAAAGTTTCAAGGATCACATGAGAGGTTTTTTTTGTTAAACATACGTTTTTGGAAATTTTAATAATAGTTTAAGAAAGTACTTAGTGATCAAATAATACAATTTCCAATGATGAGTTTAAAACGCTAAAATAATTTATTTTTCGTATCGAGACCATGAATACGTGTGTTACGCCCTTCATCCTCATCGCCACTGCTTCAATTCTCTCCACAAACTATCGACGCCGCGAAGGCCAACTTCAACGGCGGTTAATGTGTAATAAAATCACTTGTTAAATTAACATTAAATAATAAAACATCATGCAGAACATCATTTTAGTGCCATTTTATTCACAACTACTTTAAGAATAAATTAATTAAGATTTATATAAAGTTTAATATCATGTATCACTGTTTTATAATCACTACTTACAAATTATGACTTTTTAATTTTTTAATTTTTTTTTCCATCAGTTCCATGATGGAGCTCATTGACTTGCGGGGTCCGGACGATCGCCCGGTTTGCCAATGCCTAGCACTGGCACTGCTTTGAGTGAATATGAAGCTAATGAAACAATTATTATGCGAGCTGTACACGGTCATATTTTTTAAAAACGAGTTTTATGAAATATTTAGTACGAGTATTATGTACTATAGGTATTTCATACTTTTGGGTTATTTAATCAGAGAAAAATTGGTTTTCTGTAATTCCAAATGCGTAATAAACGAATGTTTTGGTAAATAATGGTCAAATAAGAGATATTGTTAAATTAAGAAAAAGAAAATATCTGAAATGAACTTTCTAAAAAATTGGTAAGTGTAATATATGGCTTGATAGAAAAATAGACGCAATATACGACTGAACCTCTCATTTTACTGTTTTTTGGAATATACCATTAGAACTAATTGCAGCAATGTTGCAAAGATAATAAAATACGTAATACATTCTATTTTATTCAATTATTTAAAGGTTACTATATGATCTGGAAGTGCTCGATAAATTGTTTATTCACATTTTATATTGAATATGAAAATTACTTTAAAATAGATATTTATTCAAAATAAATGTCACGCGTTGGTAGTGGAAGTCAATTAAATTTCTCGGTGTCCGATAGGCCTTTGTAGTATCAGGAATACTTTCATCTGAATCCACCAGAACCACAGAAGAGGTACACTGTTTTATTTCCATTTGACTCGTATTTGGTGATACTGTATTTGGCTATAGAAAGGCACAGACTTTCTCGTTTTAGTTTTCTATTTTCTTTGATCTGAGCTGGTTTATCGGACTTGCCAATATTTCATCCTGCAGCCATCTACCTAATTAAAGTACTTTTTTTTTTATTTTTTCTCAATTTTTCGGTTTCCTAATAGTAGAACCGAAATATTACTTTAAGAATATTGAGAAGAGTAAAATCTGCGTCTAAATGAAAATTTTCATTAAAAAATTTGGACCCATTTTTAAGAAAATATGGTGTAAGCTTTACTAAAAATGAGAAATTAATGCTCTTTTTCAGAGAATATTTATGAGTTTTCGGAAAATTTAATTTGAAATAATTTAAACCAATTCAATTCCAAAATGCAATAGTGTTTACAAATTGCTGAAAATGTGCATATTAATGTGAGAGATATTTAAAAAATTACTCGTGTCATTTTTGAAAAACAAAAGTATACACTAAAATGAACTTTACGTCATATTAAACAGTGCAATTATTACTACCCATTGAAAAGTGAGAAGAAAAAACATTTGGAGCTGTTTTTGATACAATAGCATTTGAACTGACTCAAAAGTGCCTTTGCAGAGTTTCAAGATGGCGGGTCCAAGCCTGCACGGTGGCTCACTGGAGATCAAACAGTCGGCCTCTTATTTTCCTTCTGTGAAGTGTCTATTCTGTGCCAGAACTGTGCGCTTCAACGCCGATTGCAACTCCGCGTCCTGCAACAGTGACGTATCCACGACTTAGAGTCTATGACGTTTCGAGATAAGAATTTGGCTTTGCGACGCTGAGAGTCTGTTCATTCGTAGTTGATGAAGGAGGCCGTTCGGTGAATGGTGCTGGCGGGTCTCTTCATGCGATACGCAGTTTCGTTTTTTGCGGTTTGCTGTGGTAAGTAATTGTCAGGTAACTGTAATAATTATAATTATTTTTTGTATGAATTATATTTGAACACATTAAAATTTTATAATTAATATTAAATCTTTATAATACACTATTCGCTTTTGTTCACTATAGTTATTTATTTTATAATCAAATTTTGTACTTTTTAAACAACTGAATGTTGGAAGATGCTTTCTTGAAGGTGTATAAACTGAAGAAATTAATTTTCCATTAAACGAATTAAATGAAGTGTAGTAATATCGAAACGATCTTTTTAATTTAATTTTTAAACGCATGGATGCATGGCATGTGTGCACGTGTTGTCTATCTTACAATATTTGCAAAGTAAAATAGTTCTAGCATTGAAAATATTTGTTAAGGTCCATATTGTATGAAAATATAAGGGTAAAATGTCATAAATACAGATTATATTACTTACCGAGGACCTGACTCTTGGAAGTCATGGATGCAATCCAGGCGATACTACGGTTCAGAGGGAGATGTGATGGAAATTTGGAGTGATATTTACAAGAAGATGCAACTGTAAGTTTTTTCTGACAAATTTTTTGAATTTGTATAATTGCTCGTTTTGAGGTTATCTACTGTAACATTGTAAAGTTTTTTGTGCCTGATGTAACAAGCATTAATTCCTTGAAATTGAAAGAAGATATTGGAACTGCATTATAGGATTTTTTGTTGAGAACGCTATAATCTTTCCCTTTTCTATTATAATTTAAAATAGAAATAAGATACTAGCATTGCATTTTTAAATAGCGTGAGCACGATTAAATCAAAATTGAAGTTTCATTTTATTTGCTGTGATAGTGAAACACGGACAGATGCAATATGTAAAAGTGCATTTTTCCTGCAAGTGCATAATTCCTGATGAGTTTATTATTAATTAGTGAGAAATATCATTTAAATTTATTTAAATATCCTTACTTGGCTAATATTAAAATTTTGAGTTTTGCAGAAATAGAAGAGGGAAAAAATGGCAGGAAAAGGTTGATGAATAGAGACTTGGGTGGGAAATAAGATCAGATAACCTTCGGATGAAAAGTCTTCTGAAGTGAAATTATTTGCTAACGTTAGCGTTTGCGAAGTAGCGAACGCTAGTTCATGGTGTTTGTGGAATATTAGGAAACCATTCTGATCAGAACAACGATAGAAGTTGGCCGTTGTGTAAGATAAAGGTAATTGTCATAAGTGAATGAAAATTATGAAATATTCAATGCAGCATGTTACGCACAAGTAAATGTATTAGCGTGGAAATTTTGGAAAAAGCTGAGATTTGTCTGAGCGGAGTGCATGCTAGAGAATATCTTATTATAAATCGTAACATTTCTTGGGAATTTTTCATTATTTCTTCTTTCAAATTATTGTTATAGAAATGTGGTTTTTTGGAATGAGGTAATCCTAATTTGTTCCAAGAATTTGAATTGTTAGACATTTTTCTACAATCATATTAAGATAAGTTACACTGACAGTTTATTTAGATTTCTGGGATCATTTATAATAATAATAATACACACAACAATAATAATAATAATAATATACAGCACATTAAGTGTACTAATATTATAAGAATTAACATCTGATTTCTTGGTTTTATCAAGGATCGTAATGTTTTATGCCTGCTGTAGCACAGGTAAAAATCTTCGAAAGGATCTTTCAACATGTACAGTCAAGATTTTATAGAATACTTTCCGTACACGAAAGGATTCTCCTGAAATTGAAAGCTGGCGACGAACCAACGCGCGGCCTACATTAACACTTACAGCCCTGAGAACCGCGTAGTACAACCCTGAAGAGACCGCGACATGTCGGTGGAAACTGCTTCACACCCTGCTAGCTCGATGGCGGCGTCACCCGGACAGCCCAGATCATGACTCTGGCCGCAGAAGCCTACGATATCATTAAAATCTGAAAATCACAGGACCGCGTTTAACACGGCCGCCTTGCGCCACTTCTTTACTTAGACATAACTCCTAAAAATAGCTAGTAACAGATGCCAGTTGGTATGAACGATATTCGTACGGGATGGCATTTGTAACATTGAACGAAGATAAAATCTGAACTTTGTTGGGCTTTCATTTCTAGTGGCTTCTTCTGTAAACCTTTTCAACTCAAAGTAGACGAAATGAATTTGTCTACTCAGAAGAAGTAACCACAAACATTTGGTGGAGAATAAAGATGAAAATTAATAAAATTATAACATGAAACCGGTAGTAAATCGGGAATAATGATCATCACATAAAGAAACTTGACGTCACTCAAAAGAAAATTCAGAGAACATTTGAAATATGCCACGAATCCATTCTTCTATGGATTGTCTAAGGAAGAGTTTAGATGGCTTGGCTGTACAAATCATAATTTGTGAGAGCTCCCAGTGTTAATACAAAGGAAATTAAAATAAAACTCATGAAGTATGTCTTTTATTTTACAAATTTTCAAAACAAAACATTTCAATCTTGTATACGGACGAAACCAATTCAATTTGTCTATTTCCTGGGAATACTGGGTAATCTTAAGAAAGGGAAGTCGTTGCAACTACATTGCGGCGGGCAGTCGAGGGTCTAATTTAATGGTTGTAGGTCCAGGGAAACCTCTATTTGAATTAATCCGACAATAAGATGTGCATTGAAGAACAATTCATATAATTTTTGTATTGCCAATGTCTCCTGAAACGCCGGGCTTATGTTCCGGTCACCTTTTGTACTTTTGACAATGCGCCATGTCATACATAGAGCGGCATTTTAGAAGACCAATTTGAGCAATCATTTCTTCGTAAGTTTGGTCGTATAGCATTTATGTTCTAAACCTGATGAACTTGTTTGAGATGCTTTAAATCTCTGTAAAGGAAGATTTGATCAAAGCAGTTGTCTCGAATTTTAGCTGCCAACGAAAGACCTCACGGTATTTTGACTGGAGCAAGAGCGTATTTTTTATATTAATTTAATAAATATTAATAATTGTAAAAAATGTACTCCTATATTAAGAGATTTATTACTTGTTATAACCAAACATTTAAATTCTAAATTATTCGGGAGTTAAGATTTTGTAGTTAAACATCTGATATAGAGTAAAAGATGTTCGAAATTTATTAATGCTTCGGTTTTATTAATTTTAATGCAATGCACATTTTTTAAATGAGTTAGGATTCGGTTCATTGTTATTTTCTCTGTCGGTCCATCTAGTTTGGGATTGAAGGCATAATTGTTCGCTCACGTGGATATGTTATTGTAAAGTTCATTGTGCTTGAAGCTAAAATGAACGTGCATATTCCCGAAGTGGAAGAGTTTGGTCGCAATTGTGATATGGTAGCGTTTATCAACCATTACTCTCGTAAGGTTAATAGTACAGGATCCGGCAAAGATACACATATACAGGAGATACATGCTTATAAAACTGAACCAATTATTTGTTATCAGAGCCACGTGCCTTAATTCTTGGAAGCGTTGAAGTTACTGGAAAAAGCAAAATACATTGTTTTAATAAGAGATGAAAATAAGTTCACCTAATGGATCGTGATAAAACAAAATGTTTCACACCCGCGTTTTTTGAAATTATTTTTTATTGTCTGAGAAGTTCAACATATTTGATGACAACCAGACGCATTGCTTATATATTATAAAATATATTAATGACAACATATTAACATTAAACGTGGTTGAACATTAAAACGGTTGAACATTAAAACGTGGTTGAACATTAACGTGGTTGAATGACAAACGTGGTTGAACATTAAAACGTGGTTGAACATTAAACGTGGCTGAACATTAAACGTGGTTGAACATTAAACGTGGTTGAACATTAAACGTGGTTGAACATTAAACGTGGCTAAATGGCAAATGTGGTTGAACATTAAACGTGGTTGAACATTAAAACGGTTGAACATTAAACGTGGTTGAAACATTAAACGTGGTTAATACAAACGCTGAATAACAACGGTCGAACACGTAAACGCTGAACATTAATCGGTTGAACATTAAACGTGCTGAACACAAACGTGGTTGAATATTAACGTATAACATTAAAATGCGCTGAACATGCCTAGTTCTTTTTAGTTACAACGTATTTACTCTACTTGAAATTGATGAGGTTTGAGCCGGTTGTCACCACTGAGGAAGTTAGCGCCCATTAACGCAAATGACCGTGTCAAACCCGATTTCATGTTCTCCAGTGAATTATTCGTTTATTCTCCTTGACATTCATGCGCTCCTTCTCCTCAGAGTCAAGTATTTGACAGCTTCTCTGAAGTAATTTTACTGTCTGTCATCCTGAAGTGAATTAGGTCTGTCGCATCATCGTATGAACTGTAATCAACGCACGCAAAGTCTCATTCCTCACAATTTTTTCTCTCGGCGCAACTGAATTTTGTGGTGATTCCGCAATGCGGCACTCGCATCAGTGCCTACATTCGACGGCTGCCACATCACATGGTCTAGCTTCAGAACTTTCCCTCCGTTTTCTTACCTGATAGGATTTCGCCGCGTTTCCTAGCATGCTCGGTATCGAAAGTATTTTAAATTACTTTTGTGCAAAAGGAAATCGGTTTATTGAAATTATAGGTCCTTACATTCTCCCATGGTATGACTCGAGTGCGGGTACGCGGGTGCTTCTGGGAGTAAATGACGTCCTTTCGTAATTTGTATGATTGACTTATAGTGGCGCGAAGCGTCAAACTCCGAACGCGCTTGAAAAGTTTACAGGCAATTAACGGCACGCAGATGTCGATGGCGCAGAGCGCATACAGGCTGCCGGGTGGGAGGAGGAGTGAAGTACGATACCTGGTAGCTGATTAGCTTGCGCCTCGGCGCTTGGGTTACGACGACAAGGGGATCGCCGACCCGGGAAGGTCGCGTGGTAGACGAGCCTCCTCCCACACCTAGAATGTATTACGACGGCTACGACTATAAAACGGTATAAAATCGAGCCGACGAGCTCAGACGGTTGGGTCGAATTCTGAAACCTCGGGCGATGCGCAAACTTACGCCCAGGCTGGAGCGTGTCGTGCCTAGTGCACGGGTGACGAGGTCACGGAAGTGGCGCGGGAGTAGCGTCAGAGGAGGCGGGGCCTCCCTAGCTATGTGGGGTATCCACAGGGAAATACTCAAAAGTGTGTAGTTTCGGAGCAGAAGTTGGTTATTGTATACCCACTCTCACAGAATATGGGCGATGCCTTGTGCGGCCAAATCTGGCTTTTCCACAGCTTGGACAACCATCGCTGGACACTCTGACTAATCCTGGCGTCGAGGCGTATCCGCTCTTATCATTGGCTTTGCTCCAAGTTTCAGACACGTCCCCTTCCTCCTCGAAGATTTTCCTCCCCAGTTATCTCAAAGGGGCGGAGCACCCTGAGGTCAGTGACGCTGCCTGCCACGTGAGCAGGGGTAACAGGAGAGGGAGGGGTGAGAGGAAGTAAGAGGAGGTAACAGAGAGGTACAGAAACGAAACGGATTGTACGCGCGGGCGCGAGGACTACTCCGCCAATTGCATTGACGTTGGTTCTGAACCCCGTGGACGCTGACGAACCGCGGGCAGCGGTCATGGAAGGCTGTACATTTTATCGAGTTCTTTACCATGAAAATGTAGCTCCAATTTATGGTATCTAATATTGTGAGAAAATTTGTGGCAGATTAAATTACTAATAGTATTGAAAGCCCGTTTTTTACAAACTATTTTAAAATGCTAATATTCAAAGCAAGGAACACTACTCTATTACATAATCATTTTCTTTGAAACACACAATATAATACATTTACATAATATAGACATTTCCTATCACAGCAAATTTGAAATTCATGTTCACACAAAATTCTATTTTGACATTATTACGCCTTTATTAAGGAAATGCTAATACCTAAAGATTTTATTACGCATTATGAAAATGTAATCGCCCATTTTTCTATAAGGAGCAGGTGCATGCAACAGTGATTTCGTTAATCAATTAAAAATCACTGCTGGTGTCCCAAGTAGATTATCTGCAAATTATATTGTTAATATTGTTTAGACGTTATTTGTAAAATTGATGCAATTTATAGTGATAATCGGTGAAAAGGAACTAGGAACCTTTATTTAGAAATATTTCGAAATATAATTATCTTATTTTCATACATTTTTTCTGTAAGTGCCATTTTTCTGTTACACTGCTGAGAACATTTATCTATCGTCATGATATTTTTATTTATTTATTTATTTAAGGTAATATATATATACAACAGTACAATCTGATATAACAATAGGCGCTAACGTAATTAATTATTTTCAACATATCACATTGCATATATTAATAGCAAAATTGTAATACCTGATATCTTTTAATAGATAGCTAATACTATATAAACAGGCAAAATTTTTAATTCTTAATTTGTGAAATCTACACTGAAGTTAAATATTTTCTAAACATTTTGAATAACCACGTAGTAAAAAGAATAAATTTGAAAACCTAAATGTTACGAATCAATGTAATTTTCTTTTAAAACGAGCTACAGTTAAGAAAGAAACAAAAATTTGTTTGAATAAACTTTTTTTAAAGAGATTGAGTATTTAGTTAAAAATTTCAATTCCGGACACTTTCCAATTAAAATATTTAAGGAACATAGTGCCTGAACTGCACATTCTTTCCAATTTATGTTAGGTTTTGCATGACCCCAAACAGCTTGGAGTGTTTAGTTCGATTCAAGAAGCTCTTCCTGCAATTCAAATATCTGGAAACCGGTTATCACGGTTATCGATATTGAAGTAAGAAACGGTTTTTATTCACAGGAAACACACTGTCCTTGTTTTCTAATGATTAATTGTGAAATAATTTTAGCCATTGTAAGATATACGCATGACAAATACCCCAGGCTCATAAGATCCTAAATTTGAATGTGCTAATGAGTCCTGAAAATACATTTGGTTTTAGATCAACACGGAAAACACAAGATTCAATTGAGACTGCAAGTTCTGAAATCTGAAACCAAAACTACAGTCTTTATTATTTTCACGAAATGAAACTTCATACCTTCTTTAATAATATAAAAGAACTGTGTATTGTGCTAAAATATCTTGTCAATTACATAGTGCAATATTATTCGCAAAATTTTCTGAAAATTTGTATAAAAGTCAGTTAAAATATTTTTTATTAATTACAAGATTAAAAGAGAAAAATAAAAAAATGACTAATTTTAAAATGAAATAAATGACAAAGACAGTGTTACATCAAAATGTAAAATTAGTTATAAAGGCATGTTAAAATCATCCCCTTCACGCATATTAGATTTATAAATCCAAAGCTAAGAAAGTTAAAGAGTTTGGTGAGGACAGTAGCTGTAGCATCTCCTCTATAGTCAATGTTTGGCGTCTTCGGCTCTTTCATTATCGCAGTGCACAGAGCATGCTTACAGTAAGGTCTGTTCTTCATTTCTGGGGATAGGGCAGGGTAACTGCACGAGATGTCCAAAAGGAGCGCAGGCCCATGGATCCGAAGGTGAATAACACCTTGCCTCGGGGCTGAGCCAATGGATAATTTGCCGACAAGGGTCTTATGGGATCCTTGTGAGTTTGAAAAGAGTTCTTCCACTCTGTTTGCACTCAAAATGCAACGTTGGATAAAATCTTGGTAGTAAGAGTAGAGATATTACCATAAAGATGTCTTCTGCTTCCTGGGAGGCCAACTTTACTACCTAGCTGATGCTCTATCACTTATCCCCACGTGGCCAGGGACAGCAGGAAAACGGACCAATGATGGAGAATTAAGCGACATCTTCGATGTATTTGATGTTGGATATGATGTCAAAGGTTTACTTAGGAGAGTAAGAGGAAATGGACAAGGCTGTAGCTTCCTGGGTCTGAAGGGTCATGGGTTCCGCTCTCGACATAGATGTGCTCTGAGCGTCTCACGTATTCTCTACAGAAAACCCCAAACATAAAAACTACAGTGAAAGGACCTAGAAGTTAAAAAGAGACATTAAAAATATATACAAAAGCAAATAACTTCCAATTGTCAAAGAAAATATCACATATTTGAATTCGGATCTTTCAATAATCGTTGCCTAATAAAACCTAAGGACTTTATTTTCCCAAAATAGTATTATAAACGGAAATTTATTTAATCAAAATGAAATTTATATATGGTCAGCATCTGATTATTATTTATAACTTAATATTCATCTCTCTCAGAGATTTCTAATATTGTAAGATATCATTGTAAGCTACTACATATTTTATTCACACTTTCTCTATTTCACAGTAAATAAATATATTTATTAAACTGAGTACCACTGAATTTAATAATGTCTTTCATTACAATATTTCCATAGTTTTTTGTTTGAGAACATAGATTTGGAAAATAATTGGCTTTAATATTGAGTTAATACTTCATTAAATATTTTACTGTATTTTACATTCTCGAATGCGCAGCACACTACAAAACAATGATATCAAGTAAAATGGTATTTGTAAGGTTTTGAAAGAAAATTCGGCTTTTGAAATCACGAACTCCAAAAAATATTTCCAAAAGACTTACAACATGTATTTATTTCTTTAGACTGCTTGTAGGAAAAGGACCTAAAGCATGGTACCGCAAAAATTAAAACATTACCGACTTCAAATCAATGTATTCTTTTCAAAATTGATATTATACTAGTGCTCCATTAGATTCAACCCAAATGAGAATCCAACATTTCTGGAGGGTATGCTACATTATGCCTGGCACAGCACATTGTCTTCTGAAAACAAACTCTTTCTTTTACTTTACACTCTTCATCTGACTGCACTATAACGTTATTAGCAACAATTGCAGTAAATGTCACCTTTTATTAATATCTCTGGGATTTTTCAACGTTACACTACTAATCTGTTTCAAATTTCTCATGAACTTTATTTCTTCTTCTCGGTATAACTAATTCTACAAATGAAGTTATAAAAAATTGTATAAATGTTTTCCAAATTTAGAAAATTGCTTTGCAAGTGGAAAGTATACAATTTCTGTGAACGCACTCCAAATTCTTCTCATATTGATCAATTGCACTTTCTCCTTAAGGAGTAGAGAAAGTTACGCGTGAACATATGAAAACAAGGAATTGTCTGCAGAAACGCATATTACACGGCCCTTGTGGATGAAAATGGATTAATCCACTTGCAAATTTAGAAAATCCTCCAAATCGTGGTGTAGCCAGAATCCATGATTTGTGGGTGGTTGATAGCGAAAATCGACTGACGGTAAAATGTCTGTCCGGTCCCTGAACAACGCTTTTATGCATAAACCGTTCAACCGATTTTCACCAAAATTGATACTCCCAATCGATCTGGCTGATGTCGTAGCGTCTTGAATTTGAAACCGATATTCAATTAGGGGAGGGTACTTTGCATGAAGCCCTGGGACATTTTTCAAATGTTCAAACAAATGGTCATAATTTTTATTACATTTTGTGGTTGGATAGTGGAAGTGCATTTAAGAGAATATTGCAGGTCTCATGTCTGCTGAAAACTGGATTTTTCGTAAGTATTCCTACAAGTAAAATATTGAAATTTTGAGGATTTTTCCTTCACAGTCTTTTTCACAAGATAAGCAGATTTTTAAGTAACATCATGTGCAATTTTTCGAAACTTTTAGTATTTTCAGCATAAGTTTCCGTGAAAATACGGGTGAGAAAGTACGCGCTGTTTTAGCATCACTAGTATTCTTTAAAACTGTCCTACTTCTGGACATTAGGCTCTTCTCGAATAATTGCAAGTCCCTTCAATATTATGACAATGTGGTACTGAAGTACGTATGAGGGAAAGTAAAATATTTTCACTTTCTTCCTATAGAAAAAGTTCGCATTCTATTAAAATATAATTATATTATATTAATACATTTAATATTATCATATATTATTCATTTTTATATTATATTATATATCACAGTATATTTAAACTTAAAAAGGATTGACCTCTGAAACGAAAAAATATATTGAAACGATTATGTTCTATTTAGCATAGGTTTCATTATTTAACTATTACTTTCTAAGTGGCAACTGAAACAGAAACCAGCTTTAGCCGAATGGTTAACGCTTGGCAGGTACGCTGTCATTTTGGTTAACGTTGTGAATTGAATCCAGAAGGTGATTTTTTCTGTTATGGTGTGATTTCAGCAGCAAGTTATGTCCACCATTTTGTAATTATTAATTTTAAAGACTTAGGCCAAACGCCAGTTTTGTCGTCCATCAGGTACGACGACCAGAAGCCTGGGTTCTGTACCATTCACCGAGGCGCTGGTCAACCTATTTTCTATAGAACTCATATATTTTTGAAAATTGAAAGTTAATTTTTCAAAACTACAGAATTTAAAATAGAGATCTTACTGGTTGGAAAACTTCTTTTCCCAATTCATGTAATAGTATAATATTGCGGAGCAGTGACATTAGAGAAGAAAGTATGTGCTGTTGGATTACAACTACTTGCTGTTTACATTATAAGCATTATAATTTCTTTAAGAAGCAATTAATCAACTATTTGCAGATAATTGTAAATATTGTTAGTACTTATAACATTCAAGTTTAGTTACAAGTTTCATGAATAACGAATGCAAATTTGTCCGGAAATTCTCTTAGTTGTGTTAATTGGTTTTAAAATCATATAGTTACTTTCCTTTAATACTACGCGGTTCTGTATTTCAGACTGGTGTCGTACGACGAGTTACAGTTCAGTCTTATCGCAATGTGAGATCACCTTGAAGATATGGGAGGGGGCAAGATAGCAGTTCGCAGGATAGAAGCTACTTCATGAGCCCTACACAAAAGACATTCGAATCGAAATACTTTAACTAGAATCAACCATAGAATAGTATCGCGCTGATGATTCCACATTCTTTATCAAGAATGTGAGTTTGCTGTAACCTGAAGTAAATGTTGTACATCATAAGAACACTAAATTTCAAGATAGAATTCATTCTACAGCAACCTCATCGGTGCTGTGGCAAAATTTCTGTGATAGCTCCGTGGATTAAATGCGTAGTATATAGGAGTGAATGGACGCCAGATCAAATCCCGCTGAATATGTATTTTTTTACCTGATGCCTGGAACACATTAATCACTATCATCATGAGAGAGACATTCCAAAATTCTTAAGGCAGGAACAAACTTGTTTTGTAAACGATAATGATTATATTAAGATTACAGTGCTGGTATCTTGTATTCCAAGCAATGTGACGAAACGAAATTTGGAAGAGATAGCTCAAATATTAACAATGTCTCAATTGCAATATCATTATCAAATATTTTATGTAATCGTTAGAATAATAAGAAAGTCTGTACCAAGTTGTATAATCACTAGTACTTTAGTATATTTAACAGTTCTAGAGATAATCAGAATCCTTTAATAAGTCTGTGGGTTTATTATGTAACTTGCAATAAAGGTAATTTTTCGTTCTTTTATTAATTGAGAAAGGGAATATGTCTTTTTTACACGCTTCTAACAAAGTCTTTAGAGACTATTACGAACTCATTAAAATTACCATTTTGTGTTTGTGCCTTGTGATAAAATGCTAACAGAACGCATCCCTTAATTGTTTGTAAATAATTGATAATTTTATTTCTTTTATGGTCTTCTTAAAATTTTTAATGTAAGTCTTCGGTGGTGGGAGCCACATTTCAAAAATGTATGAACTCCAAAACATAATAAAGCAAGATTTGATATTGGTGTGAAAGAAATCAATATTTTTATTATTATCTCCATTTTTAAATAAACAATGTTTTGATACATATTGATCTCTTTGTGTGCGGGGGGACTGGAGACTATGGTTGTTATTCAATCAGTCCTAATTTCACAAAGAAAATAAGGAATTTTAATTATTTAGTTATATCCAATGATTATCTGCCATGCTTGTGTAGGTGGATCCAATGCACAAATCACCTGTCATTTAGTCTCAATATAGGAGAAAACAAGAGGAAAGGGAATTCTCTGGATCTCAAAACTGGGATAAGTCGTTCTTTAAAACTAAATATTAAATTTATTATAAAATCTTAAATATGATAAATGGTTAGATAATAAATATATTATCATGTATTGTTAAAACATCAGTTGCCCTAATATTGCATTTCCTTTCCAGAAATTGTACTGCTTGAGAACGAATATACGAGAATATGATTTATTATGTCTTAATGTTACTTCCTAGAGAAATGGAGAAATACAGAACAAAATATTTCGTATTCGTAGATACATTAAGGCTTGCAGATTACTGAAAGACCAATAACTCTCTGTGTAGCTGAAATCGTTTGACACCGGGTTTTAAATCGGAGGTATTGAGGATCGAGTTCTGCGCGATGCCTTTTTTTGTTCTGTTCCGCGTTCTGTTTTACCTAAGTCTGAGAATTAAAAGATAAGAATGTTTAGCGGAAAATACGTGTATTTATTTATTGCTTATAAGATCTTTGCTGAACGTTTATACTATATAATGTGTAATTAGTTTGATACGCTTTATTACGAATATTTATACAATGTGTATTTATTTATATTTAGTTAGCAAGAATTTAACCTAACTCGTTGGAATTAAAGATAGTGAACGTTTTGATATACATTTTGCATTCACTTCCAAAAGTTTGTCACAACTCTGTCACTTTTATGGGAAATGAAATATGAGAGAAATGTTTATCCTGTCTGTTAGCATCCATATTGTGACCTGATAACCGTATTAATTGTGTACTAAAGATGTAATTCCTTCGAACAGGAATCAAACCTGCATCGTTCGATTTACGACCAGCCGTCGTGACCACTGAGCCTGAAAAATGCGTTTTACAGTTGGGTTCTGCCTGTGTATTCTACGCATTTGATATTTGTCACCGCTATTACCATTTACGTAAGTCAATATGAAGGAAGGATTGACCTTTAAGTAATTGATATCAAGCGACTTTATACAACGTCGCCCAGATTGTGACCAATTACTCGTTTTTTCTGATTAGATAAATACGTTCATATTTTGCAATATGAATCATTTATGTAAAAAATAAACTCACCTTGAAATGACAATCAGTAATGCAGAAAATTCTCAGTACTGTTTTTTGTATCTCACTTTTGAACTGCTGTAATACGTTTAAATGGATTTTGAACTATGATAATTCGTTATCTCAGGACAAACAAAACTTACTTCCTGTTTTCATTTCTCTCGTATACGCAACGGAATATACGTAGCATATAGTATATCTGTATGTGACGTATACGTAGTATATTCGTGCGTATACGTAGTATAGAGAAAGTTATGTAATACAGCGGAAAATCGATTCGCGATTAAACGGTAATACACGCTTGAGTCGAAAATGTGGTTTTATCCAAACCGTCCGTCCATCCGTCTGTGATCACTACTAGCGCTCAAACCACACGCATGATCCTTTCCAAATTGAATAACTCCCTGTTTTTCTGGCTGTAGTTGAAGGTTGGAAATTTTGAAAAATCTTGAAGTTTGGGGGTACTTCACATGAAGCCTTCTTGACATTTTCAAAATTTTCTCAAAAACGGCCTTAATTTTCTGCAAGAATAGAGCAAAATACACTTAGAAGGGATGACATAGTTCCACTTTCATGGTTAACCTAAATTGAAAATTTTAAAAGTTTGTCATTTGGGACGTCTTCCTACAACTACAAATTGAAAACAGATTTGTCTTTCAAATGAAATTTGTTGGTCCATAATTGCCTTGCATAACAATCATGTAGGCTTTTGAATGGTTTGGTATTTTTTCGCAAAAGTAAGGAATATTTACACTTTTGATCGAATGGTCGAAATGCAAAACTGCAATGAAAACCGTTTTCTTTTCAAACGTTTTTCTTTCAATGTTTCAAACCGATTTTGCGAAATCGTACTTTTATCGTTTCTTTCGTTGCAAACAACATTCCTGTCTTCAGCTAGCAAACTCAACAAGTATCACTCGTCAACACATCCTAATATGTAAAACATTGTAGCAAGTGACTGCGGGAGTGACGTCATGTGGGGTAGTTCAGGTGCTTGTTTGTAGAATCAGACTTGAGTCTACGTCCTGGGCCTGTTCATGCAACTTTTATTTTGACAATGATTTGAATTAATACTTTTCCTTTTCTAATAATTTAAGTGCATTTACGGTTGTTGTCTGAGATTTTCAAAACGAATGAAGTGTTAATAGTGTAACATTTGTTATATATTAAGAAAAATATTTACTTCGCATAATCATGAGAAAATAAGAGCTTATTTTTATATAAAATGTGGATAGATTTGAACAAAAAGAGAATAATCTGCAATGATAGGTGATTTTTCTTAGAAGTCAATAAATGTTTAGATTCTAGTAATTACTCTAAATAAATGAATTTGGAATGTCGGCCGTGTCGAAACTTGTTCATAGCCCAACGTTATCACGTCTGATAATCTCACCTTGGGCAGAGGCGATAAGGGTTGAGCGTCAGGCTAGAGCCGAAGCGCCTGCACAAAAATTACATAAAAATTGAACATTCTAAGTAGAATTAACTATTTTATAGTGCCGCGTAGATTTCCTTTGCTTTCTTATTGTCTCTTAGAGGTAATTTATTTAATATTTTAAATTGGTAGAAGTGCGGAAAAGCAAAGAGTTTGAAGACCAAATTCGTAAGATTCTAATTGGAGTAAGTTCACGAAATAAGCATGTACGTCTATTGGTAGCGCACCGTTTAGGTGCGTGGCTTCACAATAGAGTAACGCGTGTTCAAATCCCGTATCGATATCAGTTATGTTTTTACTTGATTGCTAAATGAAAATAATTCCTAATAACAACGATGTCGAGAATGTTCTAAACATTCCTTTCTTTGCAAGAAGATACCATTAAAAACTGGCAGGAAAGAATTTGATGTACTTTCGATTACTGGTCGTTTACCAGATCATCTACTCCATATTTCCTGTTCAGGCTGTTTTGGTTTTACATTGGTACGTTCGTTTCTTCCCAACTTTAATATGAGCATTACGTCCTTTGTAATTAACTTTATTTATCGTGTCTCAATTGTTCTTTGTCAAGTTTTTCTAGCTGAAATTTTTTCTTTGCTTTTAAAAAATTAAGAAAATGCTTACACTTCACACACAAAATATGAAGAAACTAGAGGCATGGCAGAATGATAGACTTTCTCGTAGCAAATGTTTATGGTAATTTCCTTGTGTGGACTGGTTTTAAGGTTCTTGCCAGCTCACATAAGGTTCTTGCTGTTCTCTTGCCAGCTGACATCTATCGCCGCACAAAATACATTTTTTGACATTTTCTCAACTTTGCGGTTCAAAATATCTCTTTTTCACAGGAATCTATTGAGTTTTTGAAAAACTTCCTCTAAAGTCATTTGAAGCACTTCTACTCACAAGTTCAATAATCTATACAAATCTATTCAAATGCTCATATTAACAGCGTGAGAGGTAATTTCAAAAAAATTACATTTGTGTAATTTTTAAAAAGAATAGAGCAATATCTCTGTTTATGTCATCGGATAGGCTGCATTTGGCATTATCCAAACTAAAAATTTAAGAAAAATTTGGAGCCATTTTTAGAAAATCTTGCTTATGTAAATTTTTAAAATTGCAATATTAAATTATATTGTGGAAATCAACTAAAACTTTAAAAAATTGCATGACTCATTAAAAGATCTAATTATAAGTAAAATATTATTTCATTTGAAGCAAAAATCTTTAATTTTGTAGTTGTAGGCATTTACAAAAAATATTCAAATTTTTTAGCGATTTTCAAAATCTGTTAACTGTGAAATTGGACATATTCTAAATCTTTTTTTATAAGCGTATTTTACTATAGAGTAAATAGTCCTTACAAGAAATTTACAGAAAAATTTGGAGCCGTTTTTGAAAAAATTTAAAATGTCCGGAAGGCTACAAAAATTAATGAATGTTTTCAAAATCGTATAGCTTCAGCCCAGTGAAAAAACGACAGGGTTTCTTCAATTTGGAAAAATCGTACGCATGGTTTAGGGGCTGAGTTGTATCAGACGACAGATTTGACGTTTTGCTTCCAATTGGTTTTTGGCATCAAGGACCCAAAAAATATGTATTTTGACTACACCGCGTGTTAGAGGATTTTTTTTCTAAATTTAGCAACTTTTTGATCTCAGTTTTCGTCACCAGTGCGCGGCAATGATTTTTTCGCAGAAAAGGCAGTTTTTTCATAGCATTATATAACATTCTTCTATACTACGTATATTACTCGTATATACGTAAGTATACGAGAATGTAATATGTGAAGTGTTTGTTAACATGCGTCACGCAGATAAATTCTTAAGGAATAAGTTGGTGATGAAGTTGAAAAATAATTTTGGTTTTAAAACTATGTGTATTTATATAATAAATATTCGATTATTAGTTGAAGTAAATATGTTTATCATGGCTATTTGCTAACATTCTGAAAGGCTACATTGTTGTGATTGATATTGATTCATAAACAAGTCAATTATTAAATATTCTTCTCAATCATTCATTCAAGAGTATGCTAAGCAACTATTTTACTAAACCATCCCAACTGCGGATCCAAAATAAGACTCAGGGTCACGTGCCCCTCTCTCTTCATCCTAGAAATATCTATTTCTCTCTCTGGTAATGAATCAGTATAATTTAGTAATGAAGATGAAGATGAAGATCTTTTATTTATATAATATTATTTCAATAGAAATAGTTCTTTCACTCCTTTAACTTGACGTTGAAATACTTGTTACATTATTTTAGGAGACACCTAATAAGTCCTGAAAGACTGGTAAAACAAAATAATGAAAGGTTTGATTAGTGCATAATCCAAATAACTAAAAAAATGCTGGTGGATATCAGTTTAGGACTTCTGAGAATGGCTGCAAAACCTTTGAATCGCATAAGCGATTTCGCTTTTTGAGTCATGTATCACTTGAAAAATAGGTAGAAAATAACATTTTTTTTGTATCTGTAACATTTAATCCAGAAAATTAATAAAACATAAATAATGGAGACTCAAAATAAGTAATGTAAAGTCAAGACACATGGTTGTAGGGAAATTGATATGATCTAGAATATAGAAATAGGTATATTTCAGTAGAAAGGAATTTAAATATATCGGAGTGATTATTAGAGCAGGGGGATCTAATAATATTGACTTATTAAAAAATAAGCTAGGGAAGGCCAATTATTAGTAGACTTCATAATATTTTATAAAACAAAAATTTTCGAAAGAAAACTAAGAGACAATATACAAGACAATGGTGGAGAGTCGTGTTACGTATGAATCGGAAATAGATATTAAAAATGATGCAATAAACTCCTCGGTTAAATGCTATGAAAATGAATTTTGAGACGATGTTGTCAGTATACTGTTTGATAGAATTAAACGAAGATTAGACAGATAATAATGATTGAGGGAGACAAGTGATCAAAATGTAGAATCCAAATAATCTAATGGCGTTGCAGAATGCATGCTGACAGAATATCAAAATTATCTTTGAGGAATCCTTTCGAAAGAAGAAAACGAGGAAGGCCAAGGAAATCTTGCAGGTACGTCATCGATTTGACAAATGAAGGGGCACAAGCATCAGAGGAAGATGCCTGACGGAATAAAAAACACAGTGTAGATTGCGAAACAGTCATTAGAAGTGTAAAATACTCGCTTAAGAATTAATAATAATTAATTTTAAACCCGAAGTGGAAGATACCGATGAAGAAGCCTGAAAGCATATGTGCTGGCACAGAAGGGGGCAAGATCTGCTAAGATCTGCCGGAATACCAACCAAAACCAGTTACGTTCTTATTTGAAAAGATTAAATGAAAACAAAGAAAACTTGATTATTTTCTAGAGGGGAGTCCTTTAGATAACAAATATCAGATATTACTCTATTTGGTATTTATGATATTTGTAAACTTTGTCCATTTATCGGCATGATCGCTTTTTCAATGGGAACAACTATTCTTCCGAATTGACAGGTCGAAAATAAATATTGTATTTAGGTAAAAAGAAGATTGAATTGTTTTCGAAAATTGACGGACTGAAGTGGGAAAAGAGAAACTAGTACAAATTGTAAATTCACATTTCTTGCATGTTGCACCAATGAATAATATCAATTCCACAATCAAAATCTATTTTCGATCCACCAATAACATATGTGGGTACTTTAACCTGGAAATCTTTCGCTTGAAGGGCGATAACATAATTCACCGGAAAGTGTTCGGCAGTTTATCGACGAATAACAGAAAATGTAATTACAATTGCCAGTAGGACTTCTGATGCAGTATTCCAAAGGCAGATTTTTTTTAAAACTCCAGACATTTGTTCATCATTTCTCTCATGGTATGGAACATGTATTTTCAAGTTAATGCTGAAAATATCTAGTATCACTTTCGGAATTCAAGACTTAAGTAAAAAGGAACGCAATGGTGACTCTGAAGATTTGTTGGCGCGAACCCAACAGCGATACCGTCGGATTTCTCCTTCTTCCTGACCTTAATAAAGTGGTCGCCGAAGTGTGCGACGAAATGCCAATGAATTATAAATTTGAGGTTATTTCGTTATTATTTAATTTTCTGTAAAATCGTCTCTGCGTGAGATATACTACATACGAAGAACACAAATTGTCAATCAATGGGCAGTACATTTTAAAACGTTACATTGTAAGATAGTAGTAATGCGTTTCAACAATAATAAATATTGTAGTTATAGTTTTAAAATTCAACCTAATTCATATTATAGTACTTTAATTAAATTACTTTATAAATATTTATAACTTAAATTAAATTTTTCCCAAATAAAAAAAATTAATTGCTTATTTTGTTTACAATATTTATTAATAATTCATTAAAAATTATAAATATGCAGTGCAATATTACTGAAGATGCGTTAGTGAACACATATCCAATAAATTGGCAATTGGTATGAAATGTAAAACATATGAAAATAGAGAAAATTTTATTTTGCAACAATATTTTACAGAAGAGGATCCCTATTCATTTTCTAACAACGAATATCGTGACACAGATTTCAAGTTTGACAAAATTTTGAACCTTTATTAACAATACAATTTTGAAATAATTTATGACAGGAGAATTCTAGTGATTCTTAATGGATTAGCAAAACAGTGTTTGCATAGGTCTGCTTATCTAGAAGAAGTGGGGTAACATTCCGATGACGTAAAAACTTTGTGTGCATTTTGCCTGTCTCTCGAAAATAAAATATCGTAATGTAAAAAATATAATTTGCTATAATAATATAAATATATTAATTCACTGCGTTGGATTGAAATCATCCATAAATTACATGTAAGTAATATATTGATATGAGGTGTGTGTGTATGTGTGTGTGTGTATGTGTGTGTGTATGTGTGTGTGTGTATGTGTGTGTGTGTATGTGTGTGTGTGTGTGTGTGTGTGTGTGTGTGTGTATGTGTGTGTATGTGTGTGTGTGTGTATGTGTGTGTGTGTATGTGTGTGTGTGTGTGTATGTGTGTGTGTGTGTATGTGTGTGTGTGTGTATGTGTGTGTGTGTGTGTGTGTGTGTGTGTGTGTGTGTGTGTGTGTGTGTGTGTTCCTCCAAAGTTCACGTACAGACAAAAAGCTGTGTTTTTACCTTTAAACATTAAGATATTAAATGTTATATAAGAGTTATATGTCGTTTTTGATTCTCACGCAAAATCTCAAAGACTAGGTATCACATATGATTTTTAATATTTACGGTAAAGAACTCATAAAATGCAATCACCCTAACGTTAGATTTCTGAAGAGGTAATTAATTGTGATAACTAAAACAAAAGATTCAAAAATCATTCATTTGCTTACAGCTGCACTTACCAATCATAATGTCTGCAGTAGAAAAACTTTCATTGTGACTAAATGAACTTTTAAATACTTTTAATTATTTAGTATTTACATATCAAAACTATTTTATTACAATATTAATGTCCGCGACCATAGTATTTTTAATTGGGCCATCTGGAGAAATTGATGATGAAGCATTTCACAACTGAAAAAGCCGCTATGTCGGAGACGTGTTTGTGAAACTGACTTAAAACGTATTTCTTTAAGTTATTAATTTTTCAATAAAATAACTAGGTTATTAATGTATACAATGCAAATTATTTGCATTTTATATTAAATATTACAATAATAAACGACGAAATGTAGACATGGAGCTTAATAGTCGTTGTCAGTGTTATTTTTTGCAAAAACCTGTTTTATAACAGTTTTAAATATGTTTTTACTTCGGGAAATTGCAAGCCTTTATTTATGTAATTAAATGTATATACAAAAATTTATGTAAATCTGTTATTGATTTAATATTTATATTCAAATATTTGTTATAATATAACTCGCCATTACCGCCATTTTGTAATGTTGAAGGGCGAATAATCCTGCCTGCTTGAAATGAAGCTAAAGGATTGGTCAGGCTCTGATTCCCGCAGGCGGGGCAGGGTCGGAAACTTGCAGTCTACCTGTGACATCGCCCATTTTTTGTGTGCAACGAGGGTACATACATGTAATAAACTGTACATACTTGTAAATGTGTTTTTCTCTGGGCATGACGCCACACGTGGCTCAGTGGTTCTGTGGTTGACAGAAGGGCGCTACTTTCATGCGTCGATAACGAACTGATTTACGCCAAAAGATAAATTTTCTGAGGCAACGCGTGGGCTCGTCTTAGCATCGGTGTCCGGGTCGTCGGCGAGCTGACGGCCGCCCCATATGAGACGCGGATTTGACTTTAAGGAGCTACTCGCTGGACTGCAATAGGCAAGGACCGGATCGGTGCCTCAGTGAATCAACTGATGTCGCTGCAGTCCCTCTGACCGGGAGGTGCTAGGTTCCCACTCCTCACGGCGGCAGGATTTCCACACTAGCTTACCATTGTAATGAATTCAGTCGCCGTCTGGAGAAGACCAGCAGTGTCCGACAGCTCTGATCGGTAGTTTTCCGTGGTTTCTCCGATCAACACCAGGCGAATGCCGGAGCAGTACCCTAACAAACGGGCCACGGCCCGCGCGCAATCTTTTCTTCCTTACACCCACCCCCATCGCACCACTGGCACACATGCCGGAGAACCGGTCGGGGATTAGAGATTGTCCCGGCTGTGGCGGTGCCCCGCTGATGGGATATACCTGATTGGGGAACACCTCGCTAGTTGGCGGTAGGTGGGCGCTGGATCTCGCCATCCAGCGGAGGAAGATCACCGCCACCGCCCCCATGATGAAACCTGCACTACACTAACGGGACTAATGATCTCTGTAGTTTACACTCCCGGAATCACTAACAATCAATCGATAGACAGGGTCTTTTGCCTAAAAAAGATAATTTTTGTGAAAAAATACGTGACTGACGCGGCGTAGAGGTAATCGGAAAAATGAGGTCACGGACGACGTGTCATGGTCTGAGTCGTGGCAATTGTAAGGCATCCTAAATAAAGTGTGGGTGGCGTCGTGGTAGCTAAATGAAGACTGAAACGGCTCTATTTACAATCTGTTTTATTTAAAAATGTTACAACTATGTTCGCTATTCACCTCTGTTACTCGCACGTACACTGCTCCCATCCCCAAGCTTAGTGTTTGCTCCAACCTGACACTTTACCGCGCCGGTGCCCTGCCATCCGGTGCTACGCACTAGCAGTGTCACGAGGATTTCACGCCCTCCTTTTGGGATAAGTCACGACACTAGAGGTGATCGGAAAGACTTTTGCATCCTGGCATCCCTGCTTGCTTAGTTTTGGCGGTTACGCCCACAGCCTTCCTGAGTGGTGAGGGTGCCTGTTCGGCTAGCACATAAACGCCTTTCGTCGGGGCATTTCACCCTGCCCTGCACACTCCTTTCCGTTCTGGGAGAGTCGCTACTCCTTTAGCTGGGCCCGTTTTGGCACCGCCTCTTGTCCCTTGGTTTTCCCCAGCATTCCAACACCCTTTTAGCACGTTCCGGAAGCCTGGCTGACAACTGATGATGCCATAATTGAGAGCCTGTTTGTTACTACGTTTAGCCTTATTTTCCGTTCAATTCTGACTGGTCTCTTCTTTTTGTTCGTCTAATGATCACTTCACTATCACTTTTCACAATCGCTTAACTTACTGGTCGCTTTTCTTTCTTGCCTTAGTCAGTGAAAATGTTAATTGGTCGCTTGGCTAATCGCGAAAAGATCTACCATGAAGTCATCCAAATGTCATCACATAGGAACTCCGATTACATGGTTGGGAAGGAGATTTTTTTTCTATTTTTTCCGCCTAAAAGTTAATTCACCGATTTTAATAATATATCCCACATGCGCTTGCTATCTTTATAAGTGCACCGGCTGGCATTGGAAAATATTTCTAGATTTCCTTGTTCTTTCTTAATTCTTAAATTGATGTATTTTTCTCTTTTAGAATATCTCCAAGTTTTATTTGAATATTCAAGAGTTAAAGTTTATTTGTGCATTGTTATTATTTTACAAATTATATAAACCAATCTCGTACTAAAATCGTCCACCATTACCAATATATACATTTTTCCTCGTAAAAGAAAAAATGAGACATTGACCTCAGATCTACATGTAATCTTTCTAATATGCGTGTAGTTCCATTCGTAATGTTTTTAAAAAGTATCTAGAAACTTTGCAACGCCTGCAATTGGCCCAATATTCATGTCCTTTGAAAAGTTTAGGCATCTCACTAATTCGTTTCACGCGTTCTTACGAATATAATTCCTTGATTTGTTGCAGTGCATTCTACGATAAATTAGTCATTTACCCAGTAACTCGTGACATTTCTTTACTGAACATAATTTCTCTTGGTAAACAATTACTATATTACCTTCTTGTAACATAATTTTTAAGGTAAAAAAATGACTTCAAAGATCTTTGCTATTGGTGTATCATTTGTTCTAATTTTTGCTCTCTTCTCACAAAGGATATTTTTTGTTATTAAACCAAAGTAGAAATATAAATGACTTGAAGTAAGATTAGGAACGTACAGTACATAGTTTACCTTGGTAATCTTTTTCTCTTGATTCCTTTAATGTTCACAACAAAATCAGAGCACAATTTTCTTCTGGATTCCGCAGTTATTTTCACTTTGATGGGCTTTGTATAATTTAATATATCATATCTGTAACTCTCATGCGAGGGTTCAACATTATTCGAATAACAAAGTAATACTTTCTTCATTAATTAATATTGTACCTTTCTTTTACACCTCATTGCCTTTTATTTTCTTGCATCTTCGTGTTGTAGGTCTGCATTATTCGACAATTTACCATACGTACATATATTTACAATGCGTACATTTTTCCAATACTTGTTTAATAAATTTATTTTTCGATGTTATTCCTAGATCTTAGTTTTTCATGTTAATTCTTAGGACATAATAACAAATTTCGCCACCAATATTAGAAGCGGATTTTGCCTTTTCGCTTTATAAGCCATTATATTCTTGTAGTCATTACGTTTGAGATTTTTCTCGTAGCCAATTATCATCCCTCAATCTGAAAGAAGATTTGAAAGCTTTGAGCCTATTGGCCATTGTTCTGAAAAGAATGATCACTGGCCGAATGTATGCTAAAGAACTTGAAAACGGTATACGTAAATCATAAAATCATTAAGATTGCATTGTTCAGCTTACAATAAAATTAGTTGAATATGTTCGAATATTGATTTAATATTAAATCATATTCTAGCCTCTGAGGAAGTTGAAAGAACGGAAATGTGTAAACACTGTTTTAATTTTTGGTGCCAAAAAAGCATAAATCAGTTAAAACATTGCATTCAGTTTTTCGAAATTTTCAGACGCGTAAACTCGTGTTTATGCAGGTCCAATAACCTAGGTTTATTATAGAACTGTTTAGATGTACTGTGAATTGGTGCTAATTTTCTACATTTTTATAGTCATCACTTGCTTTTTAGTAGCATAACTTTCATGTGTCCATGACTTGTGATGTATAGTTGTAGACGTTCTTTTATTACTTAACCCTTCAGAGGTCGTGCTCAAAATTGGTATGCCAGTGGTCGCGTGGAATTGTAATAAATATTGTAAAATTTCTTATTAACAATATTTTACGAACAAATCTTTTAGTTGAAATATAAACGAGTAATGGTATTTAAAACACTGACCTGTTACAAAAAAACCTGAAATTTAGAAGAACGTGTAAATAGATTATGTGCAATTCTGGAAAATGCTACACTAAATGCATGTATGAATGCTTTAACAAATATACTGAAATGTATGCGAGATAGGGATATAGTTGTTTTGAAAAAGCCTTTTGCTCTATTTTTGTGCACTTGTCACACTTCGCGCGTTACGATAATTAAAATACAGCAGTTGAAAAATGTTTTAAAACATCTGAAGCACTATTAATTTGTTTGAAGGTCAACATTAGTGAAAATCTAACTTCTAATGTTATGGACACACTCGCTTAATACATGCATGCAATATTGTCGAGTGCTCTTATTTGCTGTCGTCCAAAGATACTCACGTTGCCCTTGATGAGTCCACAGGTCCCTTCTGTTTCCCAGTAGTCTCCGCGTGTAATTGTTTTTGGTACAGTTTTTCAATAGATCCTAATTTTCTATCTCATTTTATATGGATTTTTAAAATTTCAGTACATTTGTCTTTATTGTTCTTCGAATAAACATTTAGATCATTGATTGCACAGATATTCGTATCAGCGTAAGTGAGAAAGTGAACCACGAGTAGTCGCGCGGATTACCATTGTAATCTGTTTCCGACACTTATCGCTAGTGCAGCAGTTACATTCAGTTAATTCAGTAGCTGGGGGCCTTGTGGGCGAAAGTAATTGAAAGTTCATGCCAAGGTTTGTGAATTATCACAAATAAGGAAATGAATAATGTTGACTTACTGTAGTGGCCAGAATGTTCAGGGCAGTATACGATTTTAATGACAGCTTCCATAATAAATGACCATTGGCCCTGACCACTGCTCTTGAAAATATGCTTCGCCGATCAGCAGAGTAGCAGTATCAGCTGGCTGTATTTTGTAATTGAATGTATTTTTATGATGTGAAGGTTATAGTTTTCACGAGACATTGTTGTATTCCGCAATGATTAACAACGAAAAATTGTAAGAGTTGATGCAAATGATTTCAAAATGGTGTTCATAATGTGTGACTGAGTGAATGAATCAGACAGAATGATGACGAATGTACAGGTAAATTCCCACGTAGGCCTTCTGAAAACTATCGAAATTTTGTTATACTTTTTGATCTTGCGTGTTCAGAATTTTCACATTAATGTACGTGTTGTATTATGTTTTGCAATTAGAATAATTGATGTTTATAATTTGTATTGATTAATCATTAGGGCAAGCTAAAATCATTAAATAAGATCAGATATTTTGAACCTAAATAACAAAACAAAAGCAATGGAGTAAAATACGAGCAAAATGGACTAGATATGTGGTAGAGAATGTTTTTATAATATAACGATATAAATGTGAACAATCCGTCAACAGTAGCGTCTCTTTTTAACCAATACTTTTCGAGAATTGCTGGCGATCCTACTCAAGTTTTCAGCCACAATTGAATATCAGACATCAAAATGAAACGATGTTAGTTTTTCAACTTGTTATGAAATTCTCAAAATTATTAAACGACGTTTCGACGTTTCGCCGTTTCGTTAAAAAATCTGCCAGATGTATATCTGCATATATTTTAGCATTTTAGAGGGTGAGAACCATATCAAGTTATATTGAATATATTTATTTGAAGAGGAAAGTATTTTGTTCACTTGGCTAGGAAATTGTTTCTGAAAATGATGAATGTCAACACTATTACAAAATTAATGACATTTCCTTGCCCAACAATCTGAGATTACTGCACAATTGAAGATATTTTGTGATAATTTTGAAGATGAGAAATAGACAAAATCGTGGGATATTTGAGAAAGCAAGGTTATCCATATGTGACGGTCCGATCAGACGTGTCACATTGTTTATAATGTATTAGAAAATAACATAGGATTTTCAAAAGTGAAAATAAAGAGATAATGAAGTTTCACCATAGCATATTTCAGCAAATTTTGAGTAATATTTGGAAGTGGAAGATCCAAATGGACTTTGAAACGTTTGTGGACAATTGAAGTTGTATTTTCATGACTGCTGGCATGTCGCAAAATAGAAATTCGAAATGTTAATAAATTCAAAACTTGTAGAAATATTGAGGGACAGACGTCATCTGTTTAAAATGGTGTAGAGAATCAGCTAAAAACGTGTAGAATTAAAAAACAATGTTAAAGGGACAAAGTGAACAGTGAAATGAATTAGAAATTGGTAGATAACAAAACCACTATGCATTGTAGAAAGACAATTACAATGAATTAGTGAATTTTAATTAGAAAAATAATAAAAGAAAGCTGTCGTTTGATTTTGTGAAACGAGATGGAAAAATTGGTGAGGAATGCTAATGATGTGGTGGGTAGTGGTCGCGACGTAGATTGTCGCGAGTGAAATTGATAATTTTGTAATGTTAATGTAAAATGCAGTGTAGTATAACTTTGTTTTTGGAATATGTTGACTACGTGAATTTACTTCAATAATGGTAGATGAAGAAATACTTTGGTGAAAGGAGAAAATGGAATTGTGCAGAGCAAGATTGCTGAGTGCATCGAAAATGAAGTCCAAGAATAGGAAGGCCAAGATATGTTTTAGCTTAATTCTTTGAAGATGTGGGCTTGCAAAATATTTTGTTGAGTAATAGAAATATTAATAATAGAATATTATGAAATTCTTCACGTAAAATTTTCTTGAAGTAAAAGAACGGTTATAAATTATTATAAAGGCTATTGAAGCAAACAGTTTTTGAGCAAATGAAATATTAATGCAATGAAATTATAAATTTGATTCATGTGAGGTAGTAATAATAGGTTATGATATAGAATATTATGATTTTATTACTAAGGAGTATGAGAATAAATTTAGTTTATTGAATTTCGTTATCGTGAATAAATAATGAAGTTAGATGAAAATGAGGTAAATGTATGATGGTGATATAATTGCAATAGTTTGTAATGAATATTGCTACATTGTTATCTTGTGTTGCATTATGTTCTGTTGTATTAGCAAGGAGATGACTGATATGGCAATGAATGACATAACGCTTATATTTACATGAAAAGTGTGTTATTGATGATTTCCTTTCCTTTTTCATGCAATAATAATTGTTTTGATTTCCTGTAGAGGATCAGTCCGCGCCCTCACGACCTAATTACAAAATTTTCTATGATGGTACGCCCATATCAGGGCTAGCATCGAAAATAACACTTATTTAATGCATAGAGTAAAGAAAGAATAGGTTAGAGAGAGCAGGATAAAATATGGAACCATCACACATTCTATATGCCACAAGTGGCACAGTGTGGGGAACCCTAAATTATGAAGAACATAAAACCTTTTTTCCTTAGAAACCAAAGTAAAAATTAATAATCTTTGAAACGAAAATTACAGATTGTCAAAATCCATGGACCTAGTTTGGAAATCTAAAATTGTAAAGGAGTCATAAAAAGAGCATTTTGGAGCACTTTTCTAGTGGGAATGTGAATTTTTTATTACTTAAATATCTTGTAGTCAGTCCTTCTGGGAGCATGTTCATAGCAAAACATTGAAAATATATCATAAATGAAGATAAGAGACACGAATGAGAATTTTTAAATTAACTTGGTTGATCAAAAACGATATACTAAAAAAATTGAACCATTAATGTATATACATGTTATGAATGTTAAATATAAAAGAAGTCCATGATGCTTGCAAAATTAGCAAAAGGTGTATTGGCATCACGTTCAAATAAATGTTCATGATGTCACAGAATGCAATAGGCATTTAGAATTCACAATATCTGATTATCTGCATCAATGGATCTGTTTGAATGACCGATTTGCACGACTTTGTGTGATAAATTTCCATCACCTGTAACAAAAAGTGCATGAAAAATATAATTAATACAATAGTGTTTGAAAATAATAAAAAATTTAAAAAATAGGAAAGGTTTTTCGGTGGTATAGCTTTTTGGGGCATTCATTATTATTTAGTTAAATTATTTACAGAACATGATAGGTTTTAGTCTCAATTTAAATATCGTAATGAAATATCTGTACACTTGTAAGATTAGGAAATCTTAGAATATCTAATTGCCATTAATGACACTTGAGGACGATATTAGAATTATTCCAATGAATTGGCAAGATAGTAAGTATAATTTTTTTACATTTTAATTTGAAATCGCTGAGGAATAATAGGAATTGAATTGAGTATTAAAAAGTAATGAAATGGCTTAAATGTTTTTCAATAGGTACTCTTTTGACAATGAAAAACAGCACAAATGAATGCATGAGTATGGAAGCCAAGCCCTCTACAATATTTAACATCATTAGAAATTGATTTGAAAGTATTTAAAACGTAATCCTTGTTTATCTTGTTTGATATGTTTTTAGAGTGAATTTTAGAATTTATTTATATTAACACAGCTTGAGCTGATTATTGGCAAAGTACAGAATCTGCAATAGAAGTGCACATGAAGTAAGAGTGAATTTCCATTATTACAACACATAGAAATATATCTGTACTTAAAAGTTACAATTCCATTCCACTATTCTGTGAGAATCTTGGTTGATAATTGTTGCTTTATTTGAAATAGGCGGGGTGTAAAAGTAGGTATCATTTATTTCGAAGTTGATTCGCTCACTACTTCGCAATGAAATAGTTTAATTTCAAAATGGTAATTTAGACTCTGTAGTGTGACGCCTATTAAAAGATACCCATATATGCACCATATTATAATTCATGCAATGCAAACATAAGTTTCCAATACGACAGAGCAGTGAATCGGTAAGTTTATGGATTTGCTTTAACAAGGACTGTATTCGTTCATAATAAGAAATTGAAAGCTCTAGAACGACGCGCTTTACGCCACTTGGAAGAAATGTTACTTGGCGCGCCAGTCATTCCGTTAGACCTTTGAAACGTAAGTGAATAGCTTGTCTGCAGGCTGATGGGCGGCGCCGCGATCGAACGCGAGATTTGCAACCCCACGTCGCTTTGACTCTCCTGAACGAGCGCGGCTGAAATATGAGAGGTTGTTATCGCCCAGCAATACGCATGCAATTCACAATGGTCTCCTTCGTTGCAGTAGTTTTGGTGCATACACCTGAACATCCGATGGCTGAAATTTGTTCTGTGTAGAGAACCTACACTTGTAATTTTATATTAGATTTTTCTAGGATGAACAAATAATGCGTTGTGGCCAGGCTGCAGTAAGCTTTGGCGCTCAAGTAGCATCTTCCTATCAGCCCTGACTCCTCTATACCCGCCGAGGGCTTGGGACTGGTGTAGGTGATAAAATGTAGCGCAGCTTTACCTTGACATTTATATTTAAATATGTAACAACGCAGACGAAACATAATATAATTGTTGAAGTTTGTCTCAAAGTTGGTTCCCGTTTTGAGCAAGAATGATACAAATGTTTTCTTTGTTTCCATAAAGCTGAACTATTTCATAGTCATTTTATATCTATAATTTTGTCTCTAAGGGGAGAGAGAGAAAATGTTTTTAAAAATGTATATTTGAATGCAATTAATGGAAAGGAACCTTGCTGTTGTGGCTGCTTTGTGCTCTGCAGCATGACTAGGCTTGATGGATAGACAGGGGTGTGTTTATGAAGGTACATGAGCTGTCTCAGAAATCACTGGGTGGTTGGTGCAGCAAAGTTGACTTTATCTTAGATGGTGTTGTAAATCCAGGAAAGGAGAAGCAAGAAGATGTGTTTTTGTGTAGGAACGTTTTGTGTAACCTTGAATTGGAAAGCTTGTTGTAATTTTTAGAATAATTTTCAGTGGTGCAATAAGTACTAGATGTTGGAATAGATTAAAAGTGGAAAATGACTAATTTTTGTGAAAATTGTTTGTAAAAAGAATTTGAGCTTATTTTCACAGAAAAGTATAGTGGTTTTTGAGGATGTTTGGCCAGATGTTGAAAATGCATGTAGATAATGTTAAGAAACTCTACCAATGACGTGAGAGAAAGTGAATAATTGAATTGTTGAAAAAAGAGAATAAAGCAATATGATGCATGTTACCTTATAGAGTGCATGTACGTTTATCCCTGATGTAGCTGTATCCTAGTATGTAAATAAAAAAATTTGAGTCCTTTTTGAGAATATTTTAATTTAATTCTTTAAAATTATACATTATCTGCAATATTGTGTAAAAACCCAAAGTTTAAAAAATGTAAATGACATAAATGAAATAAGTAAAAATCTCCATTTTAAATTTTGTAGTTTTAGAAAGGTGCTTAAAAAAATGGAAAATGTTTCAATTGTTGAAAATTAAGTGAACAGTAAAATGATATGGCACCTTATATAAGTGCTAATGTTTACAATAAATGTGTAAGTGTTGAACCATTTTTGAGAAATTTGAAAGTGGTTTCATGTAGTGTACCTTGAAATATGAATGATTTTGAAAAATCAAAGAGTTTGACTTGCTAGATCGGCAGGGGTTTATGTGTTTGAAAACTAATGCATAGTGTAGGTTTTGATACATTGCATGATCCCAGAATGTGCATTGGTGTTGAAATCTGGAAATAGATTTTCTGCAGCATTCTGTGGGTATTAGAAATTTGTAATGTGGTAATATCTGTACTAGGTGGCAATTCACCTAGTGAGATGTATTTGTGTGTTAGGGGAATTTTGTGTGCATGAGAAGTTTGTTTGTCCTGTGTTTCAGGAGTGTTGTATCGGGTTGGCTGCAGAGGAAAAAATTGTATAAAGTAGTGGAAATGTTTTGGCATTGTGTAGTATGGCTAATTACTGGGTAGGTCATAAACACTCGTTGTAGGTTTGTCAAATGTGGGCATACAAAGTAATTTCATAAATTTTTAATGTTTGATAAAAATTAATTAAAGTATGTAGAATTTTCTTTATATCCTGAGATGAAGTGTAATTTTTTTAAATTCATTGTGATTCAAGTAAAGACATTATGGGTTTTTAGTTTTGATGATTTTTTGTTATTTGAAATTGCTTTAATTTACACAGGTTTATTTGAAACATGTATTTGTTTCTGCAAAAATAGTCTTGTAACTTTTTGGAAATAGGTGATGAATGGAAATCAGAGAGGGTTTGAGTTAAGAAACAAGTGGTCAGTTTGTGTAGGATTTTAGCCTGTTATAAGCATTGTACTGTGAATGGTAGAATTGTTACTAAAATTGTGGAAATGAAGTGATGAATTTGTTGTAGGTCTATGATGTTATAGAGTAGGTCATAGAGGGATGAGAATCATGCAGGGATGTATGATGAAATGCTTGAATTACTAGCAATGATGGTTATGAGTAGTGTTGAAAGTGTGGTCATTGTTTTGAAATTGTTGAAGTGTTAAAAGGAATGGTTTCATTGATGAATTTGAGATGATTATATTTGTGAGTGTAATAAAAAGAATAAGATTTTCTGTTGTAATTTATTATAAATGGTAATTCTTACAACATATGAATGAAGCAAAGTATCTCTCCTTTTCCTGTGTTGTGTTCACACCAGTTAATAGAAGAGTTGACTCACATATAGTAAAGGTGTTTTTGCAGAAATATTTTGAAGTTAGTCAGGTTTCCAAGTTAAATGCTTAGTTTCATTTGAAAATTGTAATATAACTGAAAATCTTGTAATGGTAATGAAAGTTGAAAATTTTAAGAGAATGTTTTAAAATAATTTTTCAAAACTTACAATATTTTTCTCAGTGTTGTATTGTTCTGTAGTGGTAGGTAATTTGAAAGGCATTTTGCTATGCAGATAATTTTGTCTTCATATGCAATTTGTAATATTAACTGCACTATGGTATTGTATATTTAAAGGACTTAATTGTTAAGAATTTTATTCTGAAATGCACCAGGTATTTGGAATGAGACATAAGACTAAAAGTATTCTTAATTTAAATTAAAGTAAATGAAAAATGAAATGTATGATTTTAAATTTGAAATTTAGAAGTTGAAAGTTGAATAGAAAATATGAGAACATAAATGTTAAAAAAAATAGAGAATTGTCAAGAATGTCTTATAGTTTTACACTTTGAAAACTGTAAGTTATGTGTAATTTTGATAGTAGAATGAATGTTAAAATGAAGTAGACAAAGTGGAAAGTGATAGGTGAGGGGGATGGGTGGGTAAAAAGTAAAAATGTGGGAAGAACAAGCGTGTTTACATCAAGAAAGGTAATAAAAAATTAATTGTCCAAAAAGAAAAATAATAAATCCTTGGGGCAATCCATTTAATATTCACTGGGCAATTTAATTTATAAACATTTGTGGAAATATTAGATTCCAAAGTTGTATTGGCAGTGGAGGGGACACATTTAATATTTTAAGGTAGAATGGAAGTGTATTTGTAAATTATATATTTGATTGCATATGAACATTTATAGGCTGTGAAATTTTCTTTCACCTTCTTTTGTTTTCAATGTTGAAAACACTTGTATTGTTTAGTTTGCAAAATTTATTTGCATGAATTTTTTTGCCAGTAGGTTTCCTGACCTATGTTTAATTTTATGTTCTATCTTTATTTCATGGAATAATGAAATGGAAATTGTATGTCTGAGCTGAACAGTCTTTTCCTGCACTCTTGGCATAATTGTATGTATAACTTTGTTAATTTATTTAGAAAGAATATTTTTATGTAGGTTTTGAAAGTATGTAAATTTTTATTAGCATGAATGTTTTTTGTAAGTTTTTGTTAGGACTTTAGTACAACGTAAATTTCCTTATGCATCCTTGGTATGTGCAATTGTCATTCTTCAAAATCCTTTGAATACCCTCTACTGTTCCCATTCTGTACCTTTTTATGGCATGTGTCCATGTGTTTTTCCTTTTATATTGTACCTTGTTTTCTACTTGTCCTTTCCTGTCACTCAATACTGTTTTGTTTCTCAACCTTTGTTATCTCTACTGTCCTAGTCTTCCTAAATTGTCCTTCAATATTTTTATGATATCCCAGAAGTTTAATATTGAGTTTGGTGCTGCAGTAATGTTAATTTTTTGAAATGTAATTGAAAGTTTAGAAATGTAACCTGTCCTAAAACTTACCTGGTTCCTTCTAAGGACTGGCAACACTACCAATAGATTCTTTTTTTACTTTGGAATTTTTTTATAAAAATGTTTGTCCCCTGAATATCTATTTTTCAAGTGGTCCCCTTGTTCCCAGCATTTTCTGACTTCCATTTTCATCCTGTCCTTTCACTTGTAACTTACCTGGAGTTCCTTCTTTCTATTTCTCATTTACCTGTTAATCTTCCTTTTTGTAAACTTTTAGTCTTTCCTTTTTCCTCTTTTGTATTTAACTTGTATTTTTATTTAAAAAATTATAATAAATGTAGATGTTAATTTTGACTTTGTATTGTTTCAGGTGCAGAGCCTGTCGGAGGTGCTGTGTGGAGGAGCAGGTGTTGCCCTGTTCTCGCCAGGGGCGGAGGCACATAGGTAATCCGTGAGAGCGTGGAGCGTCGGAGCAAAGGAGCCAAGGAGCACAGCACACGGCACGGCGCGGATCGGCTTGGACACCTCCCTACTCTTTGCAGAATAAAAGTCTCTTCAACTACACTTTGGCTATTCATTTCCTCTCCTGTTACTCTAGTACATAAGCAAACTACAAAGAAAACTGGGTTGTAACTTAAAGCACAGCCTGGATTGACACTCCCTGCTCTTGCTAACAGTTCCTGCTCAAATACTATGGACTTTTTCATTTTACCCTTCCCTTTACTTCTTAGTACTTAAGAAAACTTTGGAAGGAAACTCCGAAGAAAACTAAAGGTTTTGTTTGAAGCCTTTTAGAAAATTAATCAACTTCTCGAACACACTGAACAATTGCAATAGCAAGTTCCAACTTAAAACTTTCAAGGAAACAAACTTTGAAGGAAAATCAGTGAAAACTCAGAAATTGCATTCCATGAACCCTAACCACAAAGGGTTTTTTTTAATTTGTTGCATCTACATCTTCACGCAATGCATCTCCAAACCCCTTAAGGGGGCGTTGAGCGCATTCTCTTGAGTAATATCTAATTACGTCACGTCAAGTCACGCCAAGCTTTTAAGTCAAGTCACACCACCTCGCAGTCAGTCAGTGCCTTTTAACCCTTCAGCCAGGGGCTCGACAACGTTACAACCCAGGGTTCCTGGCTGGTCACCCAACCAAGAACCCGCAAGTCTCAAATTCGCTTAACCTTCATGACTTCACAGAGCGTAGTAAATGAGGTCAGGCATGTAAATGCTTCCACACTTACTTATTTACTTACTCACTCACCAAGGCACCTAATGTGATCATTAAACATTTTGAAACTTGGTGACTTGCAACAACTTGGAAAAAAACCTTGCGAGTTTCTGAAGCACATTCTCTAGGAAAATATCCAAGAAACTTAAGACAAGACAAAACTTCAATGCACAATATTTTGCACTTGACAAATTATCTAAAAGCAAACTTCCACTACAATTACTAAAAAAATCAGAGATTACACTCTCTTTCTCATACTGTAAACTCTCTCACTTCCACACTGTAGCTTACCTAAACATTCTTGGCTGGAAAGGAAAGATATATGTAAGGTGTGGTCTAAAATAAGTTAATATTTTAATCATTAACAAAACACAATCTTCTCTATTAAACTCAAAGCAAAGTTTTTACATTCTCATTTACCAATTCAAAAAATGTTTTCATTTACACCCACAACTTGTGTTCCATCTCAGACAAGACTTTTCCAAGACTTCTCCCCTTCAACACAACCTGTCAACATAAAAATAACTTCCACCCATTGAGATATTCATTTTCCTAATTTATACAACAGCACACAAATCCTAGCACATGAATGAACATCTAGACTATTTTCTCAATAGAACATTTTCAAACAGAATATTAAATTAATCTTCATAGCATCAACACAATTTGTCCCCACTCCTTACTATTTGCAGTTCTATTGCAAGGCAAGCAACAATTGAAAACTTATTACCATAGGTAAAAGTACACTTTTTCATTTTATATTTCATTTCTACTCCTTTCACATGAGTACAACCACAAAATCAAATTGTCAAATCTATTACAGAAGGACTAGCAGGTATGTCTAATTCCAATATTCAGAAAATATTCCTGCCTCCTAACTACATTCTTCGAATGGCTATCACAATAACAAACTACTCTATCATTCTCTTTAACATAGCAGTAAACACCTACATACTGAGCTCATCAAATCATTCAAAAGCAAGTGCAGCAAATAACAACCAACAAAAATATCAAGAATTTTAAAGACAATGGGCATAAAAATATCTACCACCTGTCTTTCAGCTACAGAAATTCTGACCTGCAATGAGGGAAACCAAACAACTCCTACTTTCTTGCGTATTACTATAACCTTTGTTAATTAACTAAACCTTACCTTATCACTTCATTTTTTTATTTAACGTCACAGTTAAAAACTGTGTATGACATTCTATGGGAAAGTAATTGCACATTTTCAAAATTCTGGTCATCACTACACCAAGCTCATATAATACTAAAATTTTGAAAGGAACAAAAGAAAGCAAAAAAATTAAATATAAAATCTGTTTTCATGATACAAAGGCAATAAATTTATCCATGTTGTCCATTGGAATAATACTTCCTGCCACAACAATAATATGGAAACGATAATTTGAATAATTAATTGTATTTCCCACTGAATTCTAGAAGACGTGCACAGCAAATCAAGTTACATGTATGTCCACAAGGTCCATTTGTCGGGGAAACTGATGAAAACCCCATCGACATCACTTGGTTTCATTTTAAATAAAAATATTATATACAATGACATTGATGTAGACATGGATCACAACATTTCATTGTGTATTCTCTTAAGAAAAATTGACTTGACTCTGTCCTAACATTTTATTCAACATTTTTTCACAATGGGACAAAATTTCATTACAAATCTTTCATAACTACGCAAGCCTTTTATTAGACATTTGTACACTTTCACTTAAAAATTATTGTCACAGACCTAATATCTAGCATTACAGCCACAATGATTTCAAACAAACATTTTACAGAATTCAACATTTACTAACTAAACTTTGCAGGCCACAACACACATACATAAAATAAATACATAAATCGGCAACTCGCTCAATTTACTTTTCAAACAAACCTTTGTATAAGGCAAATTGTCAAAAAGTGTCAACACTCCTCAGCAAATACATATCAAAGGAAATGAAACATCATTCCACTACAAACAAATATTCTAAAACAGAGACCGGTTCCACATTTATTCATCACAAATGCATCATAATCAGTATCAAGTCATCAAATACAAAAACAAATTATCTAAGACCTTTTCAAAATCATTCACCTTTACTCCCTTCACTTACACTAACTTTACTTTAATCCAAATATGCAATAAAGGTAAAACATTTCTTGCAAATACAAACCTATACACTCACTCAACACATTCCAACTCACAAACTATATAAATACAGAGGCACCATAACAATGTAATAAGTACTGCACAAATAAACAACCAACAATACATTAAGTAAATCAAACAAAACACAAAACACATTGTAAAATGTTAAGCAAATATAAAAACAAAAATGAAAGTTTTTTTAAACAAGCTCACAAAACTACACTTTACAATCACTCATAGTTCTAATGAACAGTAACATACCTGGGGAAAATTACATACTCTCAACAATCATTTTTCAAATATAGCAACGAAATTTCACTAACATTATAACAAAAATATTCAAACTCACTAAAACTTGTCTTTACAAATGCTACATTTCTTTGATATTACTTATAGGATTTGCCTTTTCAGATACTTTTTATTCTTAAGTAAGTTCTTTGCTTTAGACAAACATTTATATATTAATTTTTTAATCATACAACATTATTAGAATAGAAATGTCTATATATACAAATTATAAACCTAAGGACCTTCAAAGAATTACAAAAAAAATCACAATACAACTACCAACATAAAATCATCTAGCATACTACAAATATACACCTCACTTAACTATCAAACAAATATTAAGCAGAAACGTAACATTTATTCTTCAAAAATCCCACCCCAAACATTGAAATCACATGCAATCTTTCCTCATACTTATAAAACAACTAAATTAAAAAATACAGGTACCACAAACGAATATACAGTTTAAAAATATTTTTCTTTCTCACACACTAACAACTTTACAAACAATAACTTAGATTCCAAGTGTCACAGTAGGATAAACAACTTTGCAGCCAGAGATAAACACAATACAAAAACAACAGAGGGCAAAGGAAAAAGCAGGTAGTTGTTTAAGTCGGGTACATCTAATAACATCATACATTCTGCACTAACATGTACGAAACATTCAACTTTCATTTTTTGGCGTAATTGACGTAACGCTTCTTAACTCCTTCGGCGTTAAACGCTTGGAGTAATCCTCCGTCCGACTAATTACTGCGTTTCAACTCCCGACACGTTGCAGTCAGTCCCTTTATCACCCTTCGGCCATAGCTCCACCTGTTACATCCCGCCGTCCCCGCCCGGTCACCCAATGACGAATCAATTCCATTTAATTCAAAATTAACGAACGTTTACGAGATTTCATGTTTCCATGGCATAATTACACATATTTACGTATATTTTAGGTTGCAACTGTAACTCAATGCAACAAATAAACAATTCTATGTAGTGTTTCTAAGATAGATAGATAAGGGAACACAGCCAACAAATAAATTTACAATACACACTACGCTACTTACATTCTTCCAAGTTGTGGCAATGTTTCACCCCAGCCACGTTTTCGTCATTACCTTACATATTGATAGTGGAGCGATAAATAGTGTGACATATCAATATGGGGATATGTTTTATTACAGAATATTTGTCGTAAAATGGGCAAAATGGTTTGGGCAACACAGCAATATGGCGCCTTACTAACGACGTGGTGGTTTTGTCAGGATAAACAAACATTCATCTGACCGGGCAGGTGACGGCGTGAGAAAATATAGGAGGAAATATAAAAGATTTGTGGATTGGTGGAAGAAGCGTCGACTCATTATTAAAACAGAAGTTTGGGGCATTTTGTTGAAACAAAAGAGAAGGCGAGGCATTGTGAGTTTTAAAAGAGACGATAAAAACCAGTCCGTCCCATGTCGTGACGGTGAGCAGTTCGCTCGCCAATAGATTAATTTGTGCATGTTAATACTTGTAAAAATTTCGGGGGTCTACAGTACGTGCTCCGACTTTGAAATATTTTCGTGTGGTAGAGCAACAATCGGACTTGAGGGACATATTCCGACTCTGAATATTTTCGTGGCAGAACCACAAATGAACTTGTGATACTTTCTAATATTTGTGAACGTGTCGACTTCAATATTTTCCTGTGCATCAAAATAAAACTTGCAAATTTTTCAATAGTCAACCTAATCATTCTGAACTTATAAATGCACGCGGTTCACGAACGATACCGACTTTCCATACCAAGTACGTCCAGAAAGTAAGTTCCGTTTCAATTTATCTCCGCTGCAGCCAGTGATCGCAGTTCCGAACATGCGCGATAGACGTCGGTACAAGAAGAAACATGCGCCATTTCCAGATCGCTGGCCAGTCACGTACGCTTGTTGTGCTTGTTTATAACGTCGGTGTTGATTGAAAAATCCCGCCGCTTGTAAAATCAGATCTGTGATTCGTTTTCTAAATGCGAGGAAAGTTAAACCAAGCGGAATGACATCGCAAATTTGCGATGTTTACGGACAAATGCGATGAGTCATTCAATGGTGAGAACATGGGTCCCACAGTTCAATGACGGACGTAGTGATAAAAAATGATGAAGAACCAAGTGGGCGTCCATCTTTGGTTACAGAACAACTGGTTCACGCGATTGATGACAAGATCCAGGAAAATCCAAGGTTTACAATTAGTGCTTCCTTATGGAATTTCCACTTCACGATCACTAATGCATGAAATTGTTACCGAAAAACTGAAATTCCTACACTTGCCTACGTTGGGTACCAATGATTCTACTGAGCCACACAAACAAAACAGATGGGTAATGCACTTCAGTTTTGACCCGTTATGTTGAAAGAGGCAAGAAATTTCTGACACAGATAGTCACAGGATGAAATCCTGGCTCTCTACGACACCCTGAAAGTAAATGTCAATCACTGGAATGGAGGCACCCTCCATCCCCACTCAAAGGTTAAGCCTAAGCAAATCTTTCACACCTCCAAAAATGATGCATGTGTGTCTGGGACTGGAAAGGCATCTACTCATTCATTTCACCATGTGGTCAAACAATCACAGCAGATGCTTATTATGTGAGACACTTCTGGAAATTGCGCCGCAATACAGAATAAGCGCTGAGGGTTGCTGTTAAAAGGTGTTTTTCTTCGCGACAACGCACGACCACACACTGCAAATGTGACGAAAACTCCTACAGGGATTTGGCTGACGTTTCACCATCCTCCGTACAGCCCTGACCTCGCTCCCATGACTTTCATCTCTTCTTACATCTCAACTCTCTTTCCTTGCCGGTCAACACTTCAACAATGATGACGAGCTGAAAGAAACCTGTTTCAACTGGTTCAAGACACATGCGGGCAAATTTCTATGAAGAAGGTATACAAAACTTCTGCCACGCTATGGCAAATGCCTGCAAAATTTCGCCAGTTATGGAAAAGTAGGTTTAAGAGTTGTAGAGTTTTGTGCACAAAATAACTTTTCTGTATCTGCACACAATTCAATTCCATACAAACGGAACTTACTTTCTGGAACGTGCCTCGTATTTTCTTGCTATAAACAGAAGATAGAACTGAGACATTTTTTGGCTGTGTAATCATAAAAGCACTGGATATTTATACGGAGAGAACGGGCATCACACATAACATAGTGGAGCTAGAACAAATATTTGAGGAAGAAATGCAGAACTGGTAGTGTTCGTATTTAAAGAAGAGAAGCGAAATTCGTGGTAATTCGATTTCAGAACATCAAAAAGAAGGAAGGCGTTTCTTCGGAGGTGGCATCGATCAAGATCACGCGAAGACCACAATCACCGTATAAGGTTCGAACCAAGTCATGACTAAAGAATGTTCCTCATTATAAATTTTTACATTTTCATTTGCTACATTTTAATAAGAAAAAAACATTTCTCTTTGTAATAAGAAAAAAGTTAATAAGAAAAAAGTTTCTCTTTGAAAGAAATATAAATGATTTTCATTGGCCAATTCAAGCTAATAAGTAGCTAGAGAAAATCATCTGTTTTCAGACTCCTCACTATTCTGATGTCCATAAAGCTGCAGACACATCATAGCAGAATACAAAAAAATTAGCCTATAATTTTTAGGCTAATTATAGGCCAATTAAATGCTATATTCCCAAATTTTAGGCCTTGTAGTTTTCCTCGAAAATTATCAATTCTGCCAGCTTTAGAATAAAGCCAGCAGACACAAAATCAAATATTAAAGTTAGTGAACAAACTTACTTATACACAAATTATAGGCTAATTTTAGTTTCCAAAATATTAATAAATATTAAAAAAATATGAATATTTACTAATGCAAATAATAATAATAATTTGTAATACCATTGAATTGGCGAAAGACCATTCAACTGGCAAACTCTTTTTAAGTATAGAAACAACATTAAAATTACAGTTGTTCAAACTATATATACCTAAATTATAGGTATTCACCAATATTAATAATATTATTAATTATTAGTATATTATAGTAATTTAAATATACCAAATTGCACACTATTCAACTGTACTTTTAAACGAACGAATGAATATACAGAACATTACTTTCAACATACTATTCATACCATAACATACTATTTGTCGATATACGAATCGTTGAATAAGTGCTCGTGAACTTTAGCGAAAAAATGCTGCTACAATTCAACAAACCTCTCAAGTACGTACATCTTCACGGCATTCAGAGCTTCATAATTTTTAAACTAGGGTCAGCAGAACACAGCTGTATTTTCACATATTACTCGTATTGTTATGTAGCATTTGTTAATATAGCCCTTGAATTCATGCTCGCAACCTTGCTAGGAATGTTGCTAAAATACAACAAAAGCACCTATACGGACATCTTCACGGCATTCAGAGCTTCATAATTTTTAAACTATACGGCCGAAATACAGCTGTCTTCAACATATTACACGTACTGTTATGTAGTAGTTGTTAATACATAGCCCTTGAGTTAAGTGTTCGTCAACTTTAGCTAGAAATGTTGCTAAAATACAACAAACCATTCAATTACGGATATCTTCACGGGTATCTGTGAGCTTCATACTTTTAATCTAGACGGCAGAACACAGTAGTCTTTGAATATATTACACGTATTGTTATCTAGTATTTGTTATAATAGTTCTTGAATTCAAGTGCTTGTCAACTTAGCGAGAAATGTTGCTACATCACAACAAAACCGCCTGTGTACGGGCATCCTCACGGCATTCGAGCTTCATAATATCGGTAAATTAGACGGCAGAACACAGCTGTCTTTTAACATAATATACGTATTATTATGTAGCATTTGTTAATATAGCCTCTTAAATTAAGTGTCAACTTTGAAGTGAAAATGTTGCTATAACACAAAAACGACTGGCAATGGTCATCTCACGGCATTCAGAACTTCATACTTTTAATCTAGACGGCAGAAATATGCGCTGTCTTTTAACATATTACACGTATTGTTATGTAGATTTTGTTATCATAACTCTTTGAATTTAGTGCTTGGTCAACTTTAGCTAGAAGCGTTGCTACAATACAACAAAACCGCTCACGTACGGACACTCCTTCACGACATTCAGAGTCATATTTTTTAAACCAGATAGCAGAACGCAGCTATATTTTAACATATTACTCGTATTGTTATGTAGTATTTGTTAATATAGCCCTTGAATTAAGTAATTGTCAACTTTAGCTAGAATGTTAGTTTCAATACAACAAAACCATCAATTACGGACCTCTCACGGCATTCAGAGCTTTTGTAACTTTTAATCTAGACGTGAGAACACAGTTGTTCCTTTAACATATATGTATTATTATGTAATTGCCTAGTTATTGTTCCCTTGAATTAAGTGCTCGTGAATCCTTGAGCAATTACTCAACCTAATCACTCAAGCATATTCAACCATATCATATACCATACTCAAACATATTTACTTGGCATTCAAGGCCAAAATTTTTTAAATATACCCAGATTACTGATTCCTTTTAACATATTATACGTATTATAATGTGCTGTTGTTAGCCCTTGAATTACGTGTTTTTCAACTTCAAAATGGTTGCTACAATAGAGAATACCAGAACGTGTGCCTTTTATTAGTTTGGAGGGCAGCACCTTGCCACGTCTGGGTGGGAAGGGGCAGTCTCCTACCAGCAGTGAGCTTGTGGATAAAACACATGATTGTCGATTTAAACGTCGTTGTCATTCTTCGTTGGAGGTTTTCCTCTGCCTATAATGGTTTAAAAAGGTTTAGAGAAGATTGACTAGCCATTTTTGGGTTGCAAGCACCATATGGGGGTTATTTTAATAAAAAGATTACATGAATGAGAGTGAATTTGTTTTGCTGGAAACTTCTTGAAGAACGTTGATTTTTTTGCGGAAACAAATGGTAAGACATTTTTAATTTTGAATTTTGCCTGAAGACCCTTTAGTGAGATCATACCTTTAGAAAAGTATTGGTTAAAGAGATTAGCCACTGTTGCCGAATCGTTCACATTTGTATTTGTTAGTACTTGTAAAACAACAACATTCTCTACGGGTTTTCTAGTTGATTTGGTAGTATTTTATTATTTATTATTTGTCAACTTAAGAAGATTGAACAATTAAAATAAAAAAGGTTCTACTTATAAAGAAAAGAGTTCCTTATGTTTAGTTGGAGATTAGTTGGAATTGCATATGGACGTGGATCATTAATAAACTCTGTCAAGATTGAATTACTTCCCTATTGCCTTGAGGATAGAACTAGAGATGATAAACGTATTGATATAAATCATTTCACATTAAAAGTTTTGTACGTTCATCCCTGTTTGTGATGATATTATTTCCATTTTACTTTTCCGTAGCATTCAGTTACACGGAAAGGACAAGTTGCCCATCATGTTCCTTTTAATTTTAATAATCGTACTACTATAGACGTTGCCTTTGGTATGCTTTCATTCTTCTTCGTACTCTGTTTACTTTAGTAAGATACTTTGTAATAGTGATAGTAACTATAGAGAAGGATAGGATACTGGATAAGGACTTTCAATAAAAAGAATTGTGTATTTGTATAATTTATTTTGAGACAACAGATATGTTTATCAATAATATATGATAAGATTGTTAAAAATAGGAAAATAATCTGTGATAATGAGAGTAGCCACATACATCCGGTAGTGTTAAGGTAAAATCAATGGCACTGAACTTGGCTGAAGCTGCGTTGAGTGGACGCAAAGGCAAATATCAGTTCACTGTCATCTACATTAGATTGTGCTCTTAAATCAGTTTAATCCTCATAAGGAATGATTTTTGTTAGGCAACATTTTTTGGGATTACTGCTGATTTATTTCAGTTTGAGAATATTCCGTCAGGTAATGATTGACGTTGTGAGGACGATCCAAAGGGAAAATGTCTCTTTTTTATGTACATTTGTAATATTTGTTCTAATAAATGGAGTTATATTAAATACTTGTTGAAAATATATTGCATTATTTTGTTACATTACCTTCATTTCTCGTAGATCTGTGTAATATTTGTGTCACAGAAATTCAAACGAAACTGAAAGATGAAATATTTAAACTCTGATTCTTTAATACAAAATTACAAATTATTATCAACTTTTATGTTAAAAATGATGATGGCCAATCATTTTCCGTTAGTCTTTTTGCGGGTGATTTAGAATTGTACACTCATCAATACAGTATCTGTACAGTCTAAAGCCGAAGTTGTTCAGCATTTAATTTCAAACGGATATCAAATAAAATAGAATAAATATGCATAGTATGTTATAAACATTATCTGAGTACTACTAGGTGCTCTTTCCATAAATAAAACGAGAAGTGCTACGGAATGGCACAGACTATCTCGTAGTAAAGTTTTATAATTTCTTTGATGTCGACGGGTGCTGTAGTTTTGCCTTTCCTTCTTGAGTGATACAATCTATCTTCGCCCAAAATATCTTTTTTTTTTAATTTGAGCGGTCGGGTCCTTGAGCGGTTGGGTTGTAATGTAGCAACATTTTTCGCTAACTTCACGAGCACTAAATTTGCTGGGCTATATCAACATATAGTACATAATACCACAAATTATGTTAAAAGACAACTGTGCTCTCTGCCGTCTGGGGTCATAATTGATAGGCTCTCAAGGCCGTGATGATGTGCATCCATGGTTAGTGTATAGTAGTAACATTTTTCGCTAAATTCACGAGTAATTATTTCAAGAACCATATCAACAATTACAATATAATAATACATATACTATGTTAATTGACAACTGTGTTCTGCCGTCTAATTTAAAAATTATTAGGCTCTGAATGCCGTGATGATGTCCGTAATTAAGTGGTTTTGTTGTATTTTAGCAACATTTTTCCCCAAAGTTCGCGAGCACTTAATTCAAGGGCGATATAATTAAATACTACATAACAATACGTATATTATGTTAAAAAACAGCTGTGTTCTGCTATCTAGATTGAAAATTATGAAGCTTGAATGCCGCAGATGTCCCTACTTGATCGGTTTTGTTGTGTTATATAAATATTTTCGCAAAGACGAGCACTTAATTCAAGGGGTATATCAACAAATACTACATAACGATACGTATAATATGTTAAAAGAGAGCCAGGTTCTGCTGCCCAGTTTAAAAATTATGATGCTCTGAATGCCGAGATAACCGTTGTATTTAAGGGTTTTGTTGTATTGTAGCAATATTTTTCGCTAAAGGTCACGAGCACTTAATTCAAGGGCTTATATTAACAAATACTACATAAACAATATGTATATTATGTTAAAAGACAGCGTGGTTCTGCCGTCTAGTTTAAAAATGATGAAGTATGAATGCCGTGAAGATGTCCTTACTTGAGTGGTTTAGTTGTATTGTAGCAACATTTTAGCTAAAGCTGATACACTTAATTGAGGTCTATATTATTAAATACTACATAACGATACGTATAATATGTTAAAAAACAGCTGTGTTCTGCTATCTAGTTTAAAAATTATGAAGCTCTGAATGCCGTGAGATGTCCGTACTTGATCGGTTTATTTTGTATTGTAGCAATATTTTTAGCTAAAGTTCACGATCACTTAATTCGCTGGACTATATTAACAAATACTACATAACAGTACGTAATATGTTGAAAGACAGCTGTGTCTTGGCCGTATAGTTTAAAAATTGCGAAGCCTGGAATGCCGTGAAGATGTCCGTACTTGAGTGCTTTTGTTGTATTTTAGCAACATTCCTAGCAAAGGCTTCATAGAGAGCACTTAATTCATACTATATTAAAAATACTACATAACAATACGAGTAATATGTGAAAATACAGCTGTGTTCTGCTGACTAGTTTCTAAAATCTGCGAAGCCTGAATGTGAAGATGTACGTACTTGAGAGGTTTTGTTGAATTGTAGCAACAACATTTTCAAGCAAAGTTCATGAGCACTTACTTCAACGATTCGCATATCGACAACAGTATGTTATGGTATGAAGAAGTATGTTGAGCAATGTTCTGTATATTCTGCTCGTTCGTTTAAAAGTACGAGTTGAATGGTGTTGCAATTTGGTATATTTAATTACTATAATATACTAATAATTAATAATATTATTAATATTGGTGAGCTTCCTATAATTTGGGTATATATAGTTTGGTTCTAACTGTAATTTTAATGTTGTTTCTATGTAAAAGTTTAGCAGTTGAATGGTCTTTCGTCAATTCAATGGCATATAAATTATTATTATTATTTTGCATTAGTAACATTCATATTTATTAATAATATTAATATTTTGTGAGCCTAAAATTAGCCTATAATTTGTGTATAAGTAAGTTTGTTCTAACTTTAATATTTGATTTTGTGTCTGCTGGCTTTATTCTAAAGCTGGCAGAACATTAATTTTCGAGAAAACTACAAGAGCCTAAAATTTGGGAATATAGCATTTAATTAGCCTAAAATTATGAGCTAAATTTTTTGTGTTCTACAGAAAAAACGCATTTATGTGACACGCTGATTCTGTATAGATGGCAGATTGCAATGGGCTATTAATAGATAATAGCGATTATTCCAGACGTGACCCATCGACCCAGCTAGCGATAATATTTACTTTATCAGAGTAATATTAGCAAATATTATCAACCTATTTCCTGGCGTGATCACGTTACATCCAAACGAACACTTAACGTCGCAATAATGGCGCAAAGAAAATGCATCTTCACACAAAGCAAGAATCCACACATAACACGTTTTGTTTCAACAACTCTATTTATAATATGCTAACTCAATGTTGATAACAATATTCTTCCGACGATATAATATGATGGAAAATTTATAATAGTTATTCACAAGTACAAACATCCAAATGTAACATAAAAATAATATTCAGACAGAACATAGAGAACATACACATATCCACATAGTCCACAATATAACGTCCGAGTGACTGATGATAATAAGAGGTTCATGATAGTGCCATAGACTCTCAATGGCAACAGAAAACATGCGACTGACTGCTGCAGAGGTACACTCACACATGTCATATTTCACAACATAAAATTCATACACAGACATTAAAATATACGTTCCTTGAGGAATTGCATACTAAACGATTCACTCACAACCATAGAGACGTTTGGCCAAAAGATAGACTTGCGACACTCTGTCGTACATTCTCAGAGAAGGACCAAATATTTAGGTACGAAACTATCAGGAGAAGTTCATTCATTCATTCATTCATTCATTCATTCATTATGATTAAAATGCGGATAACTAGTAGTATAATGGTATGTTCAGAGATATCCACTTCATAACATTCAGCGTCAAGATGTATGAATCATAAGCCATGGTTTTTTCTGTTTTAACTAACAAACGCTTCCACAGACAAACATGCATCCTTACCTTCAAATACACATTTAACATCATTGGAACAATATTTGGAAAAACGGGCGTAAGATTTGCATAGAAGTTATAGAAAGGAGGGGAAGGCTTTAGTCCCAAACATACGTCCATGACTGACTCGGTAAAACATGAAGGGAAGAATGAAGGATATGTCTACAAGGTATGACACCTGTGCACACAACAACAAAATGTATTGTAGTCAAGGCTCGGAACAAACATTACAATACGGTAAGCAAACGTTTCCAGATACAACATAACGAGGAGTATGCAAGGCTGAAAATAGAGCTCCAGCAATCACATACGACATTGGGATACATGATGGTTTTATACGGAGGACACTCTGGAAGAGTATCAGGTTAAAGGAATAAAAACGGAAAACAAAGTGCTCACAACAGAACTAAGAAAACACATTCTTCAGAGAAAAGAGTAATACCTGCTATTATAACGCACAGACTCCGAGGCTACAATATCAATAATATCCTAAGGGAAAAAGACAACGACTTACTTCAACAAGTGATGTTTGCGAAAATTCTTAACTCGACATATAACTTGTACAAATAAATAAGACAGTAGAAAACATCAATGAGATAACAAATTAAGAGTAATAAAGGTTCAGCTTAGGGAATTAAATAGGATGCAGGAAGCACTGACAGACTGCAGGAAACAAAACAGAGGATACAAAGTTTTATGTAATAGGAAGAAAGAGACGTACTACAATCATGTAATGGAAAATTTACTGTGCACACGCAACAACGCTACAATAGAGATATTGCGGAGTCAACTTTGTCTTACACGATGATGTGCGAGGGGAAAGAGTGATGAAACAAACTGAGAAAAAAGGCAGGAAAGTATAACATGAGCAACATTGAGGTAAATAAAAAAGGTTTTAAAAAACCTCTTAGGGCCATGCATGCTGATGCTAAAGTAGATAAAACCTTCTAAACAAACCTAATACATTTCCTACTAGATCAACCTGTTTATGGGTGTTACAATCATAAATTTAAGTTATGAACCAACTTCATTTCTTCACCAAATTTCTCTGAATAACTTAATTATTTTATATAACATGAATTAATAATATCAAAACTCAATGGCATTCAGAAAACATTCTTCAATAAGGCAATTTTTCATTCAACAGTACTCACTGCCGGAACGGTCGAATAACACAGACATGGCAAAAGGAGAGGAGGTTCAAATTAAACTCAGCGGTGCTACAGACTTCCTGCATTCATTGCTTTTATAATTTCTTACTCTGGGATAGCTATTCTCACATGCCACATACCTTCCCTGCCATCTGTCCTCACACATAGTACATTTTCCAATTTTCTCAACTTTTCGTTTCCCCAACAGTAGAACTGTATATTACTTTAAAATATTAAAAACACTGGAAAAACACGTCATAAATAGTAATTCTTAAATGACAAATTAGTAGTTTCTTATGAAAACTTTGTTGAAGCGTTACTTATAAATGTGAAATTGAAGCACTTTTTCACACAAAACTATTGAGTTTTAGATGAACATCATTATCAGTCATTTCAATCACATTTACTCACAAATGCAATAATGTATACAACCCGCTGGAAATGACATGAGAAACAGAGATATTTTTAAAAAATTACGTTTGCGTATTTTTTTTACAAACAAGAGAATACAACCAAATTATTTTCATATCATATTAAACCTGTCAATTGGCAATTATCCGTACGAAAACTTCTCTCTAATGAAAAAATTTGGAACTGTTTTTCAGAAAATATCGTTTCAGCGTTTCTGAAAAAATACGGAATTTTCAAGCTTATATTCACAAAATACTTTCCACTTTTCCAGGAACTTTATGTCATATGATTTAAAGTACACACGTCAATTCAATAATGTAAACATCTCATTGATAATATAAATATTAACGATGTGAGATAACTCCATTTTTTTTTATATGAGAAAATTTTTGTCATCTACTAGAGTACATTTATCACTATCTCAAGCAAAAGTTTGAACAAACACTGGTCACATTTTTGGGAAAATCATGGTTTTGTTATTTTTTAAAATCGCACAAATTGCACGCAATATTGCGCAAAAAATTCTAACATTTTCCAAAACATTTACATTACCTTCATGAAATAACTGATTAAGAAGGAAATATTTTCCTTCAAAGAAAATTCTCCATCTTCAATTTTGTACTTTTGGGCAGAGGCCGAAAAAATTTAACTTTTACTATTTTCAAACATTCAGCGTTATCAGGCGAAATCTCAATATCTGTATATGAGAAATTAAAAGCAGAACAATAAAACGGTAAGAAAAATCGGGAGGAAATAAAATAGCTGGCACACGGTAGCACAAGAGACAGGCAACTGTACGAATACCAAAATCCATTTCAGGTATTTTGGAGGGATTAAGGATTACCAATAGCAACATGAAGCTGTCGATGTATAATACAAAATGGGATATGATGGGTTTTGTCAAGTATTCAACAAAACAATCGGAGACAATATACTCCAGCGACAACTCATTGATGATTATATGTGAACAAGTAGAAGATAAAAGATGAAAGAAAATAGACAAAAGTAAAGTGACAGCAAAGATAGGACGAAGTACTACATTACGAAGGAATTGAGAGATTTCTTTCATTTTACAATCACTACTATTACACGCTGCTACTACATAAAACGGAAAATTAGTTATTTAACTTTACACACGGATAAAAAGAAACCTTCTTCAATACATTGTGCTGAGCCAGACAAAATCCTACGCTAAAACACATGTTCAACACATCTACTTCTTTCATACACATCTTACAACAATAAACCAACAAAGTAACCGAGGAATGCCAACCAATAACACAGTGTATAATGCCAACCAATAAACCAACAACAGTGTAAACGATCAGGTACAGTACTGGAAACATAAATTGATCGCGGCCGTCTGCGGCTAAGTTCAGCTTTTGCACGGCTTGGCCAGCCCTTGTCATGACGAAACGTCGGCGGTGCCTCACAAAACCATCAGCCAATCTCGATGCAGGGGAGTGCCCAACAAAATTACTACGTACAAAATGGCGGTTGCTAGTTCAGATGTGGAACTATTTTCAAATAAAAATACATGGAAGAAACACTTGTATGAATACGAGCAAATTCATTGAAATATATATGAACACATAGCACTTAACCACTGTTAACACACAATTATTTTTCAAGAACTTGATATCAGATAAAATAACACTAATTTTAGAACGATTACGTTCTTATACACATTTAAATTCCAATATATTTGTCCAAACACAATTTATTAACTTTATCAAATGACCAGTTTACTACAGAATTTTGCGATAAGAAAAACGATTATAATTGCATATTTTCAATTGTTCATATGTATATTACATTTGCAAAAATGCAAATACTGTCTTTCCTGGAATCGTTAGGACCGCCAGGAAACATTTTAATAACAGAAAGTAAAATTCAAAGACCAACTTGTATATTTATCATTAAAGTAACAATTAAACTAGATATTAAAGGCAATTAATTGCATCTCATGTCAAAATTGTTATTTTGCTATCATCAAATCAGGACAATTTGGGGACACTTGCAGGAATAGCGGCCATTTCTGCAATTGTTTATGAAATTATTAATTGTTGCAAATTTGTTAATGCGCGGTTTTTGGTTCTGGGACATCAGAAAACTCTTCCTTGCTTAGGAATTGCAAAATTTGGAAATTGTTTATAATTCTTACAAATTTTGCAATTCTTTTTATTCTTCTCATCTCAATCCCTTTACACAAGATGCAAAATCTCCGCAATCCAACCGGAGCTATCGTCTTTCGTTTTGTGATACGCAATTGTTTTACAGGATCTTCGCGTCTCATGCCAGCTCCTCACTTTCTGTTTCAAACCCCCAAATTCATCTGATTTGGCAGTCAAGTATAAAATTCAAATAGTTTTGTAGTGTCTTGCTTTCTGATGATTAAATTGTATTAACGATTTGTGACTTACGACAAATCGGTAGAAATTGTTGCTCATGAGCTTTTTTTAACTTTCGAAATTTAATTTCATTCGTCATGTATCTTGAAACAGTAGCTCTGGTTATTTTGATTCGTCTGTGTTATAAATAAATTCTCTGGCAAATTTCAAAACGCTGAGGCTAACTGTTGTCCTGCAAATTTCAAGATTTCTTTGTGGTTGGATGCATCCTTTTCACTGGTGCAAAGTGTATGCCAGTATGTTTAACGAGGAAATTAATTATCAACAAATTATTTTGCAAAATGCTTTGATAGAGCGGTGGCATGATAGATCATTTCAAATTTGTTCCACGAGTCAAGTTTTTAGGCAGCAGATATATTCTGTGTATTATTTTTAATTATGGTGAAATTGAATCACATGAATTTTGAAATAGAACTACATTTTTACCTGTAATGAATATGTTAAATAGAGGAATTCAATGATGTCTCATTTGTTAATAATTTTAAAGAGTAATAATGTATATTTCACACCGGGCTTGATAATCCTCAACTCTAAGGCAAGCAACGCTTATCGTTGGCTCTTCAGTAATTCAAGTGGCCTATCCTTCGGAAGATTTCCCCATTCTCCTCGCCTTAAAGGCATGAGGCAGAGACTGTAGAATGTGGCACCAATCCAATAACACTTCCCTCCCCTGGAGAATGCTTCGTTACTCCCCTTTGTGGGAACACGTTCTTGCCGTGAATTAAATTGTGAAAAATAATTTAAATGCAATATAATGAACGGAATAAGAGTTTTGTTTACATTGTAATGCTACTACACACATTTAAATATATAACAAGATATGCAATCTAAACAGTATACACGTTTTAGGAAGACGAAAATTCTTTTCTTATTATAACACTCATTTGTATACTTTTCACAAACAATATTTATAAGTACACTATCAATCTGATGATTTGTTCTGGTAATAATCCATCTTATACGTAATCGACATATAATGATAGAAATTTCTAATGTCTGGTATGGGAAATTCAGTATGAGCTCAGTTAATTTTAATGAGAGAGCAATTTTGCGATGAAAATGTTTTTTAATGCATATATTCAAAATCCATATACTTCCTTACATTAATTAACGTTGTTTATCCACTGAAGGCACATAACATCCTCACGTTATGATTTGAAATGACCTCAGAGAGGTCGCTTGCTCGAGTCGCCGTAAGGTTTTTACTGAACTTTGAAATGTTCCTGTTCATACAGTAGTTCCTGAAACACGTAAATCTAACAGGTCATCTCAAACTATAGTAGTCAAGCACCCTACTTTCAAACATTAGTAGATACTGCGACTGTGAGACCGCACGTAAAGTTCTAAAACAAACTTCATTCTTCGTTCGCGAGCATGTGTTAATCTTTTTGTGTCGGAGGGCTGTGATTCTTGGGAAGATAATAGCAGTGGACATGGTAACAACTTCTCTGCAATCTACAAGTCTAAGTTTCCAGTGTGGAGAAAACTTTTTTGGGGATTGGAAACCTTTCTGACTTCATGAATTATTATATTATCGACATTACCAAACAGTGCGTCCTATTATCATTATAGTTTTAATTCCATATTTTGTCTATCATTTTTTTGTTTTATCAGTTTTCTGTTTCTTATATAATTTTGTTAATGTATTTTAGGAATGGGGTTTAACTGATGCCAATGTTATTCTTAATTTAAGCTAGATTGCGGTTTCCAAGTACTCGCGGTCCAAGTCACATCTTATTGCGATCGGTGAGCTGAAGAATACCTGCATTAACAGTGTGGACTTCGATAGTATGCCAAGTCGAAAAAAATTCAGAATCTCTGAAGGAACATTGATGACTAAAATAAAAGATTGTAAAATGTCGCGATCATAATAGTTGTGACTGTCAATCAAATAACATCCTAGCAGAATCTATATCAAGGGCGGTCAGTTTTGCCCGCATGGGCATTCGTGTTCCTATTTATGCCTCGCGGGTGCTGCCACTCCAAATCGTCGCTGCAGCGGGCAACGAAAGAAATTTGAGCGCGGAAACATTCCTGAGAGGTGGGTAACTGAATTACAAAAGGGAACAATGTTTTCATGAGTTTTTTATTAAATAAAACATAATAACTGCTGTAAAAGCGCTTATTTATTGGAAAATAGAAAATTCGTAATGAAAATTTTCTGGGAAAGAATTATACGCGAGTCCCACTAACTATACACCTCATAACTTCTAAACGGTTCCTGATATCTAAATGCAGTTTTCAAGCAATGCGGAATCAAAGAATGTGCGGTAGGGATATAATTGAAATATTTGTAGTTTTCGAGAAAATTAATTATCTTTTGATTGTTTAAATGGAACTATATATTTTTTCATCATGTTAGATAATCATAATAGACGCATTGATGTGTAACATACGTAAATGTTTTGATAGTATATTGAGTATAAAATTATACTTTCAGACATGTGATTTTGAACTAAATGTACGACATTTCCTGTTAGCAACCGTTATTTTTGTCGCATTTTGGAGAAGGTTGTTCTTGCGGCGCCGGCACTTTGCGAGAACAGGGGAAGGGGTCGCGTGCTGTCACTTTCCCAAAGCGACAATGTCGACGGCCGCAAGAGAAAAATTGCACGTTTAATTTCAAATCTGAAGTATCATAATATAAATATATAAAAACGGGTTTATACGGTTATATTATTATCGGTTTTTTGCATCACTACCAATGCGTCAACTATTTTTTTATTTAATCGCAAAATATCAAAAAAATACTAATACAGCCTTACTCTATCCGTTTGAATTCATGTAATTCTGCAATTACAAGTTGATTATGAATGAACTTTAAAATAATTAAGTAATTTAAATTTAATTAAAATAAGTTAAAAAAATTAAAGACTATTAAATATTTCATTGAAGTTTTCAAGAAAATGCCCATCAGAACGATGGGCTTTCTAATTGTAAATTGGGATTGAAAAATAAAGTGGACGCAGAATATTGCCTGGAAGTGAGAAAATGAACATTACGCAACACTGTCGCTTGCCGTCATCATTCGACGACTTTCTCGGTTATCGAACTATCAAAATATTTTAGTTAACTCTATTATTCACTTCATTTGTTAGCATAAAGTAATTGATAAATGGATTAAGACGTACCGTTTTCGTTAGGACTCATCAGGCTTTAACTTCCTCACACGGTAAAGAAGTTATTTTGCTCAATGAACGTAAGTTGCACTAATAGTTTTTTTTTTTACGAACGCTATAATTGGTGTTTCCATCACCAACAATTGTAATATCAAAAACTAGACTATTACCATTAGTTTTTATCAAACAAATTTCGAAAAAACCTACTGCTAGCACTTCTGGTTAGAACATTCTAATATGTAATTTCAGTTCATTGTCCATAATCGTTACACACTATGCAAATTGTGTGGAGGATAGTTAATTGTCAGAAAATAACCCAGTCACTGTATTGATATACAGGACAGTTTGGTTAATCAGCCAGATATTTATTTGATTTTTTTGCTTTGTTTATCTTAGGTTAGCCAAACTTAATTTATAATAGTATAGTTAATATAAGAAACAGTAATACAAATTATTAATTTTCTTAAGTATTAGCAAATTTCTGGATGCAGAAACGTAGATTTGAAAAATACGATCCACTTAACTGCATGGGATTAACTGAGGCTAAGCTGAGGCTTGTTGTGTGAAGTGAATTATTAAGAGCATGTTGGAACACAGTTCTACGAGTATATTATAAATAGGAGAGAGATTTAATGAAATATAATCTTCACTTTCTTGCATACCTACGTATATACGGAGTGATGTACGTAATGTAGACAGTTATGTATCGCTGCGCGAACAAACGGCGGATTTTCGGCAGAAAAATCATTTCCGGATCCTGATAACAAAAAGTGGATAAAATGCAGTTGATTAATTAAGAGAAAAAGTCCTAATACGTGATGTAGCCAGAATCCCTATTTTGTTGATCCAATGCCGAAAAACTCAATTGAAAGCGAAACGCCCGCTGTCTGTCCGTCTGTGAACACTACTAGAGTTATATCTCACACCTGTGTTCTGCAATTTGTGTGGTCTGTCAGAAGTAATTGCATCCTTGAGCAGCTGAAAACGAATATAAATTTTGAAGTTGAAATAAGAAACAGCTCTCAGGAAATTGTACAAGATGTCTTGCTAATCCACTCAATATTGACGCAGCACACTCCAGCACGTGTGCACAAGTGTATGAGTGGATTTTACGCAGGATGTTCTCTTAAAGGAGAACAACTCCTCGCTAGTACCGATCCTCCATCAGGCGACTGCCTGCCCCTGCCCGCGGCACGTGGCTGCTAGTCACCGCGAAGCAGCGTATAAAAGCAGAGGCGCCCTACGAGAGTGGGGACACAATTAGCTGTAAGCTGTACCAGATATTTCTGTAACTCATTTTGGAATAAACGGCTGTCAACCGGTGTTGGTGTTTGACTGTCTCTCTACCCTGAGCCAGTTGCAGCAAAGCAGTGCGAACCTGGACCGCACACTGTTCTCTCATCCCACAGTGAGAACAACCAACATAACTCCAGCTCTTAAAACCATGCGTAGGATGGTTTTTCAAATTGAAGTAACACCTGTTCATCTGGTTATAATTGAAACTTTGAAATTTTCAAAAGTATAGTTACATTACATGAAGCCCCACGGACATTTTCAAAATTTTCTCAAAAATGGGTGCAATTTTTTTCTTTAAATGTGTTGAAACAACTGAGTAAAATACACTTGTAAAAGTGGTATATGTTCTATTTTCACGGTTAACAGGATTTTTAAAATTGCAAAGTTTGAATTTTTCTGGCGTCTTCCCACAACTGAAAAAATTGCAAATTTTCCTTCAAACGAAATTTGTTTGTCCATGCATCATCTATCTATTAAGATCTTGCACATTGTTTTGAAAATTTTAATAGTTTCTCGCAATATGGTGTATACATTTTCAATAAAAACAAACAAAAAAATGTTTTCTCTGTCTTGTCTCTCACGTAGCCTATATTTCCATTAATGGCAATTTCTTTACATTATTATATTTATGAGTCCGTGTGCTTTAAATGACATCTTGTAACATTTTTCGAAAACTCAACAGTTGTTTTGTGAAAATGAGCTCAAATTCCGCATTTTCAGAAACGCTAAACGCTATTTTCTCAAAAATTGCTCCAATTTTTTTCAAACGGATAGTGCTAATTGCACTGTTTAATATGATATTTAGTTCATTTTGGTAATTATTTTGTTTTAAATACACAAATATAATTTTTATAAATTTCACACCGTTAATATGAACATTTCCATTGATTTGTATACATTATTGCATTTGTAAGTGGAAGTGTTTCAATGACTTTAAAATGAAGTTTTTCGAAATCAATAGATTCCTGTGAAAAAGAGTTTCAAATTTCGCATTTACAGTAATGCTTAATCGCCATTTTCTTAAAAACGGCTTCAAATTTTTCAATACAAATTTCTATTTAGGACGAGATTTTGGTTTTCTTTAATATTCTTTAATGTAATATTCTATATAGACTCTACTATTTGGAAACCGAAAAGAAAAGAAAACAAAATGTGTTTTGGGTGACGATAGATGAGACAGCCGTCGAGAATGTAGGAAGACCTTTTAGGAGCCATTCCACACAAGGGAAATAGAAAATCTTACATTAGAGCCTGTGCCATCTGGTAGCACTCTAGATACCTTTTTAGTCATTTTTAATACATTTTTCCCATATTTCATCTATTTTAATATTAGATTTGAATAGTATTTAAATAATTACGAGATGCAACAAATGTTCTACACAGAATTATTCAATAGCCTATTCATTTCTTCGTTCACAAATTTTTAATGTCAATCGTATGAAATCTAAGGTTCCTGTGAGCCTATCAACACCATTGTGGGTGCGGCGGATTTCTACGAAAAACTTAAGACAGGGATTTCCTGTCCAGATCAAACTAAAAATTTGCAAGCTGAGTTCACTTGAACGAAAGGAACAACCCTTGATTACACGTTACAACAGCTTGAGGGGTACATCTGAACTGGTTTTCATGAGATTTTTACGTTGTTTTTTGTTTTGTTTTTTCAAACATTAAATTTTTTAAACATATTTTTAGAGTATTTCAATGATCATTCTTAATAATGATTTTGGTTATCACAACTATCGTTGTGGGAGCAGGTCACAAACTCTCAATACAGGCTGAATTCCATTACCATTTAACAAAGTAGTATTTAATATTCATCACCGTCTCTCTACCACAGATGCTGCAGTAACAATGATGGCTGTCACTGGAACCGTACTAGCCGGTGCTCTGGGTGTTGCTTTTTGTTGATCTTGCTGTTACTATAGTTCTCCTGAATTATCAATTAAAAATATTAAGATTTTTATACAGAGTTCTTTGAGGACTTAACTGGAGCTTACTGTCCACCTAATCTCAAAAGATTTGGCCCAGCTAACCGCGTTAACATGAACTTCTAATAACTTTTAATACGTTATTATAACTAAACTTTAAGCATTATAGACGGCGAAAACTACATATTTCATCAATGGTAAAAAGTTCCTGATTTCATGAATATATTGTCTTTAATTTTTATATTTATTGATGTGAAATTTTTAATGAAATAATCGACAAAATTGCACTCCAACTCACATTAAAAGCGAAACATCTCCCTAATCGGCTACCACATCCAGCGACATAACAGCTTTAAATGTGCCAGGGAGTCACCCTTTAATACAAATTCAAATAATTTTTCACTTCAAGAACATTTTAACTTTCTCAACATCTGGCTTGCATTATTTTTTAGGCAAGTTTTTTCTATAGTCTCTAAATACTATAAATGTCCAAGTGACTTAAAATAAATTAAAAAAGAACATTTTAGGTGGGCTGACTGACTTAATCCACACATCACCATGCCTACTTTACAGGATGAGTTTTAAAATTTGCCTCTAAACTAGTTTCTTTTCTCAATACATGAATATTCTTCCTCATATTCCCACGCCCAAATAACATTGATTCAAATTCTCCACATATATTGTTAGATCTTTAAACGTCTAGTGCATGTACATTATGAACACACGCGCACACACACACACACACGCACGCACACACACGCACGCGCACACACACACGCACGCGCACACACACACGCACGCGCACACACACACACGCACGCACACACACTGCCTTTGCACACGCACGCGCACTCTTTTGCTACGCGCACACACGCACGCACGCACGCACCTTGCACACACACGCACGCACGCACACACGCACGCACGCGCACGCGCACACACGCGCACACACACGCGCACACACACACTTGCACGCACACACACACACACATACACACACACACATTTACACACACACATATATATATATATAATTATTTAGACATAATTTCTACTTATTTATAATTATTGTTCGATAATCTAAATGTGCCAAAATATGAAAGTTATAAATATTTGGTCGATTTCTTGGTGAGGGACAGAGTTCTGATTCTACAAAATTATTCCAATTGAATAACAAAAAATTGAACTAATGTTAAAATAGAAGATGTATCACAATATGGATAATATAGGTAATATAAATAATATAGAAGATGTAGCATTACAATAAATACTATGAAAATCTAAAATTGATTTTTGGAAGGTTTAGAAACCTGTGAACGCCTTATATCCAATACAACTTCAATTTTGGACTTGATCCTTTCATCAGAAATCCTGCGATATTTTAGAAATATTTAAACAATGCAAAAAGATAAAACATGTACATATTTGCCAGGCTTTAAGAGTGCAATACAAATGTAGTAGGGATCCTATTGTATTTTATTTCCAATCATCTATGTCCCAAATCTGAAGTTAGAAGTCATGGCGGTTGTGGAGGCCGAAGGACCTTGCGAACAACTAGAATGCTGTAGCAAACTACACTACATGTACGAACGATGTGTTAGAACAATAAGATATCAGGTTTTAGAAATTCAGACGACCTCCTTTTTGTTCCTTTATATTACAAAGTTAAAAATGTTACCAACTCTCTGATATTTGGAAACAAAATAAAGTGGCCGTTTTGTAAGCTTAAAAGTCTTCGTACACGCCTGTTGAACAAATATATTACATTATTTAATACTGGGTATATAAATTCCATTTTGCTTTGATTGTATCTCTGGCGCTGAAACGCGTTTCAGCAACGTTGCTGTAGTCGCAGGGTCAGTTAAACTTCGTTCTCTCAGACAAGCATGTTAATATTTTTTATTAGACAAACTGTATTTTCTATTTTCCACATAACTTTTACCACATATGACCTACAGGGTCATATGCGATCAGTGAATGTCATGGAATTTAGAAGTGAATGAATTTGCTTTCTTAGTATTTTAAGGTAGCTAGTGTCACTAGTATGGCGCCTCTAGATGACAGATTGAAAAGTAACCAGAGGGCACAAATATAAGAATATTTACCAGCAAATGTCCACCCATTTTCATTATTGGACATTTGATTGATACACAAGTCTGGTCAAAAGATATCCCAATTCTTTTTGTTAATATTCTGTATCTTCATAATTCAATTTTCTATTGGGTTTCTATTGCTTTATTCATGTTGAAAATGGATGCCGATATTCATATTGTTTGGCAAATTTTTAATTTAAAACACGTATACGAATTCTCATGCAGATCAAATACAACCAATTTCGCACAAACATTGAGGAACAGATTTTTAAACACCGTCTAACATACCACGTCCTAACGTGTTTGCAAATGTCAAATTTCGACGCCGCATGGTATGATCGCACATGATTTGTGATCGACAAGTGCAATAAGCTCACATAATTCCCTCTCACTTTGCCCTACAATGAAAGATCCATCCACTCGTGTTAAAGGGTAAACAGCGGCCACAGGCCTCGTGTCCAATGCCCTGTTGCCAAATCCTCAGCTGTTGCCACTTGCTCAGTTATCGCTTCCCAGCTACTTGACAACAAAAATTACTGCAGCTGAATGGCGGCCACGGCTTTCTGTCCGAAAGTAAGGAGTTTCAGTGCAGCTGGTAATTAGTAGTCGATTATCAAAAATATTTAATTGAAAAAACACTACCGTTGACGCGATTATTCACTTTCTATTTATCAACTACCAATACAAACAATAAAAAACCGGTCTTCTTTTCTTGTTGCTTCATTTAGTATCAATTACGTAATATATTACAACTTTACACTACTAACCTTCATTCTTCTATGTTAAAGGAAACGACAGAACTCGGCTGAGGCCAAAAAATATAATTATTGAAAAGCAAAACGATGTATAAAATTCCCGCATCTACAATTGATTTCAAAGTCATTTTATCAGTCACCCTCTAATGTACAGAATAAAATATTAGTAGTGTTGCAGGCTAGGATTTTAGACACGAGATCTTCCTTTGAAGATGACTTTAACCAAACACGCTACAATATGTCAAATGGGTAGGTCATTGTGTTTTGAATATTACCGTGTTCAACAGTGCCCCGAAAATTCTTTCGAAAAATCGCATAAAACTACTTTTTTTCAGACAAAATTCTAAATAAAACGTATTTTAAAATTTAGTATTTAAAACGATTGCACTTGGAAATAAATCTCTAGCATGTGTATTAGTGTTGTTCGAAAACATATGTATATATTGTCACCCATATAACTCAAACTTTTCGAAAAACACTCATATTTTAAGAAACGTGCATGAGACGATTTGAAAGACTAATATTGAAGAGCAGATTGCATTAAGAAAGAAATATGTATAATTATCTTTCGTCTAACGCGGTATTCAATTAACATTCACGAAGTAACGAATAGTACACAGAAAACTGCCAGAATAGCAAACATTCGTTTCGGTTTTAGAGGAACTTCATTTTTTCACACAATAGATCTTCATTGTACTAATTGTAATAATTGATTAATTGTATTGTAATAATTTTTTTAAATATACAATTTGTCCGATTTGTTACACGATTCAAGCAGGAAGCTTTAAGTTAATTACTATGCAGATACTATAAAACAATTGAATGTATGTCTTAAACTTAAAACTTTATAATGGAAATAAGAGTTACTATGTTTTTAAGTACGTTGGAAGTTACGATAGCTCCAATTGGCATCGTTACAGTTTTCCTGTAACGTTACTGACAGCGAGGCCCTAGAGTTCGAGTTCCGACGTTGGCGGATGTTCGACTGTCGTTACATATATAGGTCGAAAAACTTTGGAGCCGTTTTGACGAAAAGTTTGAAAATGCTCCCCAGGGGCTTCAACTAAATTAACTCCAAAATTTAAAGAATTATTTTCAAAATCGCAGGGCAAAAATAAATATATAAATAAATACACTTTCACACACCACAGAGTTGGTTACACGCAAAAAAGAACAATTACAGAACCCGAATTCCTGCCCGTCAGAATGCAGTTGTAATGTTATTACATAAATAGAGGTCCCACCAACTATCATGGACAACCCTCACAACTTCTAAACATTCAGGATAACGAAATGCAGGTTTTGCTGAACAATGCTGAATCATGGGGCAAGTAACAACCCGTAGAGAAATTGTCTATAATATTTTTAATTTTCGAGATATTTAATCTTCGATTTTTTAAATGGAACTATATATTTGTATGACCAGCAATGGATAGATCATGAAAGGAGGATTAAAATGATGTATCATATGCTAATATTTTGATGATAATGGCAATTTATAAAATTAGGATTTCTGATATGTAATTTTGAATTAAACGGGCCAATAATCGTGTAGCAGACGCTCAACTCGCTTTTGAGGAGATGGCTATCACGGCGTCTAGACAGTTGCGTCTTGACTGAGAGGAGGGTGGCAGTGGGGATAAGAGGCATAACTGCTGGCAATTCTTGGTGTTGACACAGACATCACACTAGAAATACCAATTTTAACAATCAGAATGGGAGACGTTTTCCATTTGTTTCTTTGAGATTTTACTTGCCTTCTACTTCAATTTCAAAACATAGATCGTTCCAAAGAACGATATAAAAAATTGTTAGCGTAAAGATGATAAGCGTTAATAATAATAAATATCATTTTCAAAGTGAACAGAAGCCAACCACCGTCTCTTCGTTGGTAAATGTCATTTTAATAGGCGATCCACTGGTCCACTTTGCAACAATACGACTGCTGTTCATGAATGAAAAGAAAACGGTACACTTCCGTCTTCTGCATTTTTCAGTTGAAGCAGCACTTGGCGTTACAGAATAGAAAGCACTCTAATCAGGATGAGCAGTAGCGAATGCAGATATCACATTTTTGTTAAGTTTGGTAAATTCACACTGATGAACTCTCAAGAGTATTTCAAGTTTTTTATTACTTTGTTCTTCTGGTAGTACGTGTTTAAATAGTTTAGTTACCGTGAATAATAAGAGAAAATGTCTACCTATTGTTTGATGAATTAATCAAGATATTACAATGAAAATCTTTAAGGAATTCATTCGCTTCCCATACTCATTAAATAATGTCGTGTTTCTGCACTGAGTTCGATTTTAGTAAATATAGAAATGATCTTTATTATTATTATTATTATTATTATTATTATTATTATTATTATTATTATTATTATTATTATTATTACTATTATCGTTACAATATTTTTTATTTCGTTCTTTTCGATTATCGTTGATTTAGAATTTCAGAAGAAGATAAGTTCAACTCAGATGAACAACTGGGAAAAAATTCTCATTCAGATCGTTATCATTGACGTTTGTTCATATGCTTTTCATGTCAAGATCATGAATTGCTGCAATTACACCTTCATCCTACACGGCCATCCCCTCACACTCCTCTCTTAACAAAACAAAAAATTCTCATTTTGTTCACGAATATCAACGTCGCGAAGGTACCTTCCCCCAAAACGGCGACTGTTGCAAGGCTGCCCGTTTACTTGAAAATCAGATGCCAAAAAATCTAATTTTATACTCAAATTACTCGTAAAATACTAACATATGAAACATCATTTTATTCCGATGTTCATGATCTATCCATTGCTGATGAAAAAATATATAGTGCAATTTAAAAAATCAAAGATGATTAAATTTCTCGAAAACCTAAAACTATTATAGAATTCCTCTACCAGCATGTTACCTGTCCTATGATTCTGCATTGTTGAGCGGCACGCTCGATACCTGAACCGTTTGAAGTTATGGGGTGGTCCATATTTGATAGGACACGGTACCATATAAACACGATAAAAAACCCTATATAGCGCATGATCGATGATAAATGAAAGCGATTGCAGTATTAAGCGAATGAATAAGGATGACGAAATACGTCTCGTAGTGGAAACTTCGAAAGCGTCATTAGCGTCAAATTCAGGTAACTATATGTTTTAATTAAACCTCAAATATTCAAGCAGTTGTTTTCAAATTAAATAAAACTACAATTTTATTGACAATAATACTGACGATATGACAAACAATTATGAAGAGATGTAATTCTTCATCTAAATCGTTACTTTTAATTTTAGCGATTATGTTAATATTTTGCTACTCAGAGACACGGAAGACGCTCGAAATAACACAATATGTAAACGAAATTGAGGATTTTATGATTAGTATGTCGTAGTAGCTTCATTGTTGAAATGACGACTGGTTCTTTCATATGCTCAGAGATTTTCTGAGTTTCATGAAGATGACCTCGGCATATACGTATTTCAGGCGTGTAAACTATGATTCCTCGATTTTGACGCGATGGCGATGACCTCAAACAATCCACTTAGATTTGAGTTGGTGTCAAAAGCATTGGCGTGTTAGTGTTGAATGGAAAATAACTTCTAGGAATTGTTCTGAACTTGGAATAATTGAATTTTAAAAATATGTTTATTTGCAAACTTTGCACCTTCATTGATATTTACTTAACTGCATACGTACGTTCACATTCCTTCAATTACAAATGTCCATAAATACATATATGTAAATGCTATATTATAATAGTATTACCTTTTCATATTCACGCTGATGCTATAGCTACAAAGGCAACGAACTTACTGGTTAGAATGAAATTGTGGATGTTATAACATTGTATTTCGTATTTGGAACGTGTGAATACTGAGGAGCCGGAAGCTTTAATGTATATATTTATACGTGAAGACAATTAATGTAAAATTATTGTTTTCTTGTATATTTAATTTGAAAAACTTTCCACAATGTTATATATGAAATTGGCTTCTAAGTGGATAAAGGTTTTCTCGAGGAAAGCGAAGTGTTACGATTACGCTTACAAGCTCAGCCTTTTTCACCTTGAAACGTGTGGGAAGGACGCCAATTTTCACCGGGGGATTTCTGGAAGTCAATTGATGACTCTTTCTTGCTTCCAAGGTGAAGATTGTTCGGTAGCCGACTCGAATAGTATTTTAAAATTTATGCTGTAATTGTTAAACAAATGGAACTTAGAGTATTTAGAATGAAATGAAAATTAGGGAGCTGAAAACTAGGAATATCTAACCAGCAACAATTTTTATTGGCAATATATGCAAGCGTTGTGGCGCTTGACCTGCACCCCGTTAGGAACTTCAAATGTATTTGCCGGAGAAACTAAGCGAGCCGTTGCCGCAACATAGAAACGCTTAGCGTGGAACTCGCCAAAAACATAGTTGTCATGACATGCTAATTTCTTATAAACAATTACGTATCTCGAAAACGAAAGAGATAGCGCTAATCGGATTGCGAAATTTTACATATCGTTTAAAGCCAATTTTAAAAAAGCAATACATTTTGTTTAAAAAATTTAAAAATTTATTAACAATTTCCAAATTTTGCAATTCTAAAGTGGGAAGGGTTCTCTTTATACTTTACTGCCAAATCAAATGAATTGGGGGTTGGAAACACGTGAGGGTTGGCATCAGACGCAAAGATCCTATAAACAATTGCGTATCACGAAAACGAAGGCGATAGCTCCGGTTGGATTGCGGGGTATCTTGTATAAAGGGGAGTGAGATGAGAGAATAAAAAAGATTTGCAAAATTTGTAAATTATAAACAATTTCCAATTTTGCAATTCTAAAGTGGAAGAAGTTTCTGATGTCCCAGAACCAAAACCGCGGATTAACAAATTTGCAACAATTAACAATTTTACTAAACAATTGCGAAATGTGCGCTATTATTCCTGCCAAATTAATCACAAATTGTCACTAGATTTATTAATGCTTAAAATAATTTTGACATGAGATATAGATTAATTACTTAATATCTAGTTTAATTGTTACTTTGTCAAAAGTAAATATACAGTTGGTCTTTGAATTTGCTTTCTTTTTTATTAAAATGTTTCCTAGCAGTCTAACGATTCGAGAAAAACAGTATTTTGCATTTTTTTGCAAATGTAATATACATATGAACAATTGAAAATATGCAATTATAATCATTTTTCTTATCAAATTCTGTAGTAAACTGGTCATTTGATAAGTTCATAAATTGTGTTTGGACAAAATATTGGAATTTAAATGTGTATAAGAACATAATCGTTCTAAAATTAGTGTTATTTTATCTGATATCAAGTTCTTCAAAAAGAATTGTATTTAACGAGTAGTTAGAATACTATGTGTTCATCTATATTTCAATGAATTTACTTTCGTCTTCATACAAGTGTTTCTTCAATGTATTTTTTATTTGAAAATACTTCAACATCTGAACTAGCGCCCGCCATTTTGTACGTGGTAATTTTGTTACCGCAGGCACCTGAGATTAACGATGGTTGTGAGCTACTCCGCCTGCGACGTTTCGTCATGACAAGGGCTGGCCAAGCCGTGCAAAAGCTGAACTTAGCCGCAGACTGACCGCGATCAATTTATGTTTCCAGTACTGTACGTTACGAGTATTAAACGTGTCATAATAAATCCTGATAATTTAACTGAAAATATCACATGCATAATTGTAATTTCTACAAGGATATAATAATTGATTGATACATTCTTGTTTCTGAAAATTCACACACACTACAACCTTCATTTCAAATATATTTATTTCCTTCAGATACTACAACTTCATTCATTTGCTACATCAGAGTACGTCCGTTAACACATATCTATAAAGTTAAAATTCACTTCAAACCAGGCTGCGGGCAGTGATTTTACAAAAGAAACGAAAATACTCACTATGCCTCATCATGTGTTATTCCTAAAAGACTCAGCTTCAATTCCCATAAAAATTAAATCTCTCACAATTCCCCTCCATCTTGCTTATACCCTCTGTTGTCGAGAATTGTAACTAACAGCCAATCCGTCAGCGAATTATCACACTTACGAATGTATCAATAAAGAAAGCCTATTCTTAGCAGCATACAAGTGAGGCGTTTCGTATTAAGACACTCAACAAGCAAAACTAATATATTTTTCTTCGTTTCTGCTGACACTCATGCACAACTGGTCAAGTATAACAATGGAGTAATAGATGCAATATTTGTATATACTAAATGTGCATATTTTATGTCATCACCTGATTTACAGAATTCTTTCCAACTTTCGTGCCATACTGCAAATTCATAGAAAATGGCTTACCTAACTACTCCCAAAGCCGCAATTTTATAATATACAATAATGGACAAACGACGTTTTAGCAAGTATCTATCTCTATTGAAAAACCTGCAAAACGATGCTGACCTTTCGCGTTAAGTGGCTGTGCGATATCTGATGTCGCTGCTGCGGTTCCTTCTTCTCATCCTCATACACTAAAAGAGGCGGCGGCGATGGCGCGCGATACAGGAAAAGCAGGAACAGAAACAAAAAAGAAACATAAGGCATTTCCTAATTTTCATCCTTGTGTAACTAAAGGAGTAATCGAACTAAATTCTCAAGTGCGCAACAAAATTCATTCGCCAGAAACAAAACTGCCGCTACAAACGAAACACACCACGTCTGGAGATTGCCCATTTCATTTTACTTCTGAAGTATATTATCATAGTAATTCAATTTTTATCATGCGCTGTTCAAACATTTCAATTTTATTTTCATTCTTAATTTTCGAGGATAGATACCGTATATTATTATGCAGTTAAATTACACATTTTTATATCTCTCCAGTTCATTAATATTTAATTTGCATTTCAGACAAGAGCTTCAAATAATTTTCCAGTAAAGTTTCTCGAAAACTCAATTATTTTCTATGAAAACATTCAGCTCAGTATTAGGCATTTTTAGAAACATTCAAACAACACTTTATCGACAATGGTTCCCAAATTTTTCATGACATTTTCCTCCAATATCAATATTTAACTCTTCTAAAACTCATAAGTCAATTCCACTATTACGATACCGTAAAAATGATAAAATTTTGGGAAATGTATTTTGGAAACATTACATGCCAGCAGGGAAAAGGATAGGGCACAGCCCGAAAAAATAGTATACACTAAATATATAACAAAACTAACTAGTACGAGAAAGTTTGTGCCATTCTGTACCACAACTACTTGTATTTTCATTCTCAGTGTGTTTCTTATACACTACCAACTGCGCACACACGTTAGGAGGGTTGCCTAGTGCAAGGCGCACTGTTACATCAACTACCGGCATCACTTTTACTGCCTCACTCACTGCCACGTAATCTGCCTCATTTCCTCAACTGCATTTTACATTACCCTTACAAGTATAAACAATCCTACAATTTATATACTCTTCTCACAATTCTAACAATTGTCACAGTAAAAACAACACCATATTATGGTGAAGGCATACAACATTAATACATCAACTTTCCTTTCTTCTCTAACCCGCACATTAAAAAAGTCAAAGACATTTGCCTCTAAGATCGTTCCAAATTATTTTTAACAACTGTAATATTATTAAATCAATATGTCCAATAAAAGAGTACAATCTCTAGGGGCAGTTTTAAATTTATATCCTTTTCTTTTCATTTTACAACTATGCCGTTCATTATAGAAATTAATTTTATGTTATGACAAAGGAAATAACCCATTTTTATGTCTTTCTTTTGTGCATGTCTCGTCGATACTGACTATTTTTATTTTACCTTTTTTACCTATTCCCGTTATTTTCATGCATTTTTTCGCTGATACCGGCGATTTTAATATTTTAACAACACTAACTCAAATAATATGTACCTCGCTTGCACAAAAGATGGGCGATGTCTGAGCCGAACTACCAGAGTTTCCGACCCTGCCCGCCCTGCGAGATCAGGCTGACCAATCAGCTTGTAGCTTCATTTCAGGGAGGCGGGACTATTCATCTTGAACATTACAAAATGGCGGTGATGGCGAGTTATATTATAGTAAATATTTAGATATAAATATTAAATCAACCAACAGTTTTACATAAATTTTTGTATATACATTTCAATTACATAAATAAAGGCATGCAATTTCCCAAATAAAAACATATTTTAAAACTGTTATAAAACGGGTTTTTGCCAAAAATAACACTGGACAACGACTATTAAGCTCCATGTCCATTTCGTCGTTTATTATTGTAATATTTAATATAAAATGCAAATAAATTGCATTTATATGCATTATCTAACCTAGTTATTTTATTAGAAAAATTAATAACCAAAGAAATACTACGTTTTAGAGTCCAGTTTCACAAACACGTCTCGAGATAGCAGCTTTTCCAGTTGTGAAATACTTCATCATCAATTTCTCAGAATGACCCAATTAAAAATACTATATGGTCGCGGACATTAATATTGTAATAAAATAGTTTTGATATGTAAAATACTAAATAAACTTAAAGTATTTAAGTTCATTTTAGTCGTAGAAAGTTTTCTACTGCAGACATTATGATTGGTAGAAAATTGCAGCTGTAAGCAAATGAATGATTTTTGATCTTTTTGTTTTGGGTATCACAATTAGTACCTCTTCAATCTAACATTAAATTGCATTTTACATGAGTTCTTTACGCAAATATTAAAATCATATATGATACCTAGTCTTTGAGGATTTTGCATTGAGAATCAAAAACGACATGTAAACTCTTATATAACATTTAATATCTTAATGTTTGCAAAGGTAGAAACACCAGCTTTCGTCTATTGTGAACATTGGAGGAACACACACACACACACACACACACACACACACACACACACACACATACACACACTCCATCAATATAATGCCATATAATTTATGTATGATTTCAATCAACACCAATGAAATTAATATATTTATATTATTATTATAGCAAGTATATTTTTACATTACGATATTTTATTTTTTCGAGAGACGAGCAATGCACACAAAGTTTTTTACACGTCATCAGATGTTACACTTCTTCTAGATAAGCAGACCTATGCAAACACTGTTTTGCTAATCCATTAGAATCACTAGAGATTCTCCTGTCATAAATTATTTCAAAATTGTAATTGTTAATAATGTTTTAAATTTCGTCAAACTTCAGAAATCTGTGTCACGATAATCGTTAGAAAATGAATAGGGATCCTCTTCTGTATGAAATATTGTTGCAAAATAAAATTTTCTCTATTTTCATACATTTTTACATTTCATACAAAATTGCCAATTTATTGGATGTGTTCACTAACGCATCTTCAGTAATACATGCACTGCATATTTATAATTTTTAATGAATTGTTAATAAATATTTAAACAAAATAATTAATTTTTTATTTGGGAAAAATTTCATTTAAGTTATAAATATTTATAAATGAATTTTAATTAAAAGTACTATAATATGAATTAAGGTTGAATTTTAAAACTATAACTAATATTATTATTATTTGAAACGCATTGCTACTATATTACAATGTAACGTTTTAAAATGCCCATTGATTGATAGTTTGTGTTCGTTTATGGTATATCTCGCAGAGACGATTTTACAAAGAAAATCTAAATAATAACGAAATAACCTCAAATTTATAATTCTTGGCATTTTGGTCGCACACTTCGGCGACGACTTTAATGCAAGGTCGGGAAGAAGGAGAAATCTGCGCGCTGGGTTCGCCAAATCTTCAGGGTCACCATTGCGTTCCTTTTACTTAAGTCTTAGGATTCCGAAAGTGATATAGATATCTCAACATTAACTTGAGAATACATGTTGCATACCATGAGAGAAATGATGAACAAATGTCTGGAGTTTTAAAAAAATCTGCCTTTGGAATACTGCATCAGAAGTCCTACTGGCTATTATAATTACATTTTCTGTCATTCGTCGATAAACTGCCGAACTTTTTCCGGTGGTATATTTATCGCCGCTAAAGCGAAAGATTTCAGGTTAAAGAGACCCACATATGTTATTGGTGGATCGAAATAGATTTAATTGTGGAATTGACATTATTCATTGGTGCAACATACAGAAATTATGTTATCGCCGCTTCGACGAAAGATTTCCAGGTTAAAGAGACCCACATATGTTATTGGTGGATCGAAAATGGAGTTGGTGAATTGACATTATTCATTGGTGCAACATACGAAACGGGGCGACGGGGTCCCGTGAACTCGGCGAGGCAGGAACACAGTAGGGCGAAGCCCCCTTCCGGGCAGCGGGCGCCTCTTCGCGGCCGCCCCGCCCACGCCTTCGGCCGTGGCAGTCTCTCGCCAGTCACCAGAGCCGAGCCGGACGTGTTTTGCCGCGCTCTACCTGCTGCAGGATGGTGTCGACGGAGCAGTGGCGCGCGGCCATCGGCCGCTGGGTGAGGAGCTACCTGCCGCGCGGTGGCGGTGCCCGGGGAGACGGCGCACGCGGGGCTGGGCTCCTTGCGGCGTGTTGGGCGCGGCGGTGATGGCGTGCTGTTGGCGATCGGTGGGGTGGAGCTGAATCCGGCCCCCTACTAACGTCGGTATCATCGGGATTTATCAATAGGAACCATAAGGAACTTGTTGATAGAATCGATGTTGCAGGCCCAGGGTTACGTCGGCAGAGACTTCCAGTGCAGTCGCTGCAGACAGCCAACAGGCGGCTGGTTCGCAGGTGGATTACCTTGAGAACCAGTCGCGACGTAACTAATATCATTGTTACTGGCATCCCAGAGAAGCGGAACGAGTCTTGGAGGCGGACTCGGAGAGGAGTGTATCCTGGATCTTGCCGGGCGCGGAGGTCGAGTTGGGCTCCAGGATATCGAGCGCGCACCGGACCGGGCGGCAGCGCGAGGGACAGCCACGTATGATTGTGGCCAAGCTGGCCTCTTTCAGGAAGCGGGAGGAGCTGCTGCGTGCAGCCGGGAGTATCTCTCCCGGAATGGCAGGGTGCGCGTCAGTGAGGACTTCAGCTGGGCAGTGCGGCGACGCGTAAGGCGTTAATTCGCATTTTGCAGGAGGCGAAAGCAGGCGGAAGCGAGCGTCGATTCGTTTCGACAAACGTTGTCGTCGGGGCGCAGCTACGTGTTGGCTGAGCTGGCGTATCCGCGGGCGTGGGAGGGGCGGGGCGACGGGGTCCCGTGAACTCGGCGAGGCGGGGAACCAGTAGGGCGGAAACCCCTTCCGGGCAAGCGGGCGCCTCTTCGCGACCGCCCCCGCTCCGCGCCTTCGGCCCGTGGCCGCGGCCGCGCCTGCGGCTTTGCGCCTCGTGCTGGGGCGGCGCGGACGACCTCTGACCGCGGCATCGCGCGGCGGAGGCAGTCTCGTTTAGCGTTCAGCGTCGGCGGTCGCGTTACGTTCCCGCCGGAGCCCACGGCGCTCGGCGAGTCCCGGACGGCGCTTTGCGGCTGACAGCCTGGAGCGGACCTCTTACGAGGGCGATGGCTGCAGCGACGTGCAGCAGCAGGAAGCTCGCGGTAGTCGGGACCCAGCAGGTCGCCAAATGAGCAGGAATAGGCTTTAGAATAGGATCGTGCGGAACATCAAAGGTCAGAGCTCTAAGCTCGAAATCAAGACTTCCATGGGTACATAAACACATTTGATATTGTCAGTCTCGGAAACTTGGTGGAAGAGGTGAGACTTTAAATGTGTCTGGTTTCTAGCTATATGCCAAAACTAAAACGTAGAGGAAAGGGGTAGGTACCCAGGAGGTGTTGCGTGCATATTTCAGGATAGGTTAGTGCAGTTGTTGTAAATTACAGCAAACTCAAACAATTTTTCTTTGTATTAGACTAATGTGCAAAAATACAGACCTCGCAATTGTATTTATATACCGTCACCCACAGATACGTTATTATTCTCCAGCTTTTGGTGAAATCAATAATTTCTTAGACTCGTTGAAGCAAAAGGTATCCGAATACTGATTTACTAGTCTTAGGTGACATGAATGCTAGAATTGGTCATGAGCAGGAAGTATTTTTTAGGAGTTCGATCAGCGAAAGCGAGCTAATTCTAGAAAAGCAAAGACTCAGTCATCAATAATGAGGTCGGTGTTAGGGTATGCGAGAATTTAATCCTCGAAATCTTAAATGGCAACTATGGACAGGATACTGAAGGGGAACTAACATTAGTGGGAATGGGGTAGTGTAATGAATTATATCTCTGTTGTCTCATGGGAAATAATAAACAATTTATTAGATTTTGGGATCGAATTACGGGCAGAATCCGACCATTTGCCTGTGCGTTCATTTAGCAGTAAATGCTACTGAACTGCTACAGGCAGTGGCACGAGCAGAACAACAAACTTCACAATAGCAGAGACGACAGTTTATGGAAAGAGGAAAAAGCGACAGGAATTTGCAGAGGCTATTCTTAACTCGGTAGGGTGGGCACGAGAGGAGCGGTCTTGACAGCAAAGAATTTAGAAAGGAGACTCTTTCGCTGGGGAGGGGCATGCGAATGTGGGGAGAGGAGGAAGAGGGTACTGGCCAAGGATGGTTTAGCGAGGGAGTGTCGGGTGAGCAGGCGTGAAGCAATAGTAGCCTTAGAATGTTCGAAACAGTGGAACTGCGGAAGCGGCAGATTACTTGTTACTGCGTAGGCATGCAGGCCACAATTAAGAAATCGAAGAAATCTTGGCAGGAGGTAGGGCAGGCAGGGAATAGAGCCCAATTTTAGAAACAATCATAATAAATCAATTTTGGGACGTTTATAAGATGCTGCGTAATGAAGAAATGTAAGTAATGCAATTTCATCAGACGCGTGAGCAGTCTTTTCACGGGCGCTCGAAATGGCGAATATTGGAAACAGGGATATATATTATCACGGACCGGGATGTCCTGAATTAGACGAACCGATAACCTGGAATGAAGTAGATAGGGCTATGCTAGCCATGAATAATAAGAAGGCAGGCGGCGCGGACGGCATTCCGCACAATTTATTTCGGAATTGTAACATAGACCAGAGAGTATTCATTTATTTAAATACAATAGTTGATTCTGGATCGTATCAGAAACGTGGAGTACAACGATCCTCAACCAGTCTTTAAGAATAAGGTAGCCACGAATTGCCCACAAAATTATCGCGGAATTAGTGCTTTTACCCCAGCGCTGAGCAAGCTATTTTTGTAAAATACTCAACAGGCGACTTCGATGAATGGGCAGAAAAGCACGTAAAATATCAGAATTGCAAGCAGGCTTTAGGAGGCTTCGCGGCTGCAAGCAATATCTTTGTGTTAGATGCCCTAGTAAAGCAGGCGCTTGCGTAAGCAGGGCCACTTATGTGCAGTTTTGTGATTTCGAAATGGCTTTTGACTCTATCAATAGGAAGCTTTATGGCAAAAACTTAATGAGCTAGGCGTCTCCGTAAAGTTTTAAGGAGTGTTTGCAGAGCATATGCAGACGTAAATTTCTATGTCAGGTGCGGTGATGGAAGTACAACGAAAATAAAATCGACAGTAGGAGTAAGACAGGAGCTGTCCTCTCTCACCATGTGTTTATCTTGTTTATAAACGATTTATTGGCAGTAGTTACAGGATGCGATCCATCTGCGCCGGAAATTGAGGGCCTGAACATTCCCGGACTACTATATACTGATGATTTAGTTTTATGTTCGGAGACTATTGACGGCTTACAAAAAAAGTTTAAATATCCTAGAAACGTATAAAGTGAAACATGGGGATTAAAGTAAATGTTAAAAACCAAAGTAGTTGTCTTCAGAATGGATTTATCTGGGTAACAAGGAGAAATGGTTTTACGCTCAGGAGAGATTGACCGAGTAAAAACATTTACATATCTTAGGGCAAAATTTACCATGAATGGTGGATGGGTAATCACATAGTGGCGGCGCAGTAAAGGAAGGAGTGCTCAAAGAAATCGTTTGCGCAGTGCGCAGGAGTTCCGGAATTGCCTTTAAAGGTGTGCGAGACGATGTTTAAATCATTCGTTCCAGCAATGAATTATGGGGCAGAAATTTGAAGTGGATAGGATAGATCGACTAGAAAGCGTCGAAACAGATTATTTCAAGTACATTCTCGAGTCTCCTGATTCGCAGCAAATGCCGAGTCTAAGAGGTCGGTAGTGTAGGAATTTGGAAAGATTTTAAAATGAAACACATTAAACTTTGGATTAAATTGGTGAACAGACTGACTCGCATATAAATAGATGTTTTCGGGTGCAGTTACAGGGAAGCAACCAGCGCTGCTGGTCGTATAAATTAAACTGCTACTGGAACGTTCAGGTCTAGGGAGACGTTTCTCCGGAAAATGGTGGGAGATGGGGAACACGTAGGCATAGAACGAGATAATTTCGGATAGACTTGCCCGGATATTAAAAGGCAAGAGATCCTGGCAGCAACGGCCGAAAAACGTTCGCTAGTTGCGCAAATTCACGCGAGTCCGTTATGGGGTTGCGAACGTTACGTAAACACCGCAAAAAGGACGCAAGAGGGGATACGCTTGGTTCAGGGTCGGGAGTGGATGCAACGTAGATTAAAGGACTCGAATGGTAATGGCATCTGTGCTTTGCGGTGATAAAGGAAGACTGGATCCATATCCTTTTAATTTGCAGTGCGACCGATTTGGAGAGGAAAATGGTGGGAATGGAAGTCTGCTTCCAACATGAACGTAACGCTCGCCCAAAACATTCTAGGGATAAAGAGCTAATTTCATGAAAGAAGTAGAACATTTCTCGGGAAAGGTTCGGACCACTAGAAGAAACGGAAATTAAGGAGTGGGAAAACAGCATTAAGTTGGTACGAGCAGAGCCTAGACTGGAGAAAGTATGTAATAAATCGTAAACTAACAATAATTAAGTTAGTCAGTAAGTTATATTGAGTTATTAAACAACAGTACCAAAAAAAAATAAATAAAAAATAAAATAAAATAAAAGTTATAAATTGTAGTCAATTGTTAAGTATAGAAGTAGATAAAATAAGTCAATAAAAATATATATATATATATATATATATATATATATATATATATATATATTAACAAATAATTAAAATAAGTTAAATAAATTAAAATAAATTATATAAATTAAAATTAAAATTAATTAAAATAAGTTTAAATAAATTAAAATTAAATTAATCAAAATAAGTTAAATAAGTATAATTAAATTAATTAAAATAAAACAATAAATTAAATTAAAATAAAATAAAGAAACGGCTAAAATAAAGCACAGTGTAGGGGCGAAAGAAGTAGGAATCGGAAATGTTAGGGCAGAGGCGTTGGTGGACGATTTTCTGTAGTGCTGTTTGTTTTCAGGTGCAGTGGAGAATGACCAAACACTGGAAGAATACTGACGCCCGCGCCAAATAAATAAATAGTCTAAAAACCGGATAAATTAGCATGTACTCAGCCGGCGGCGGTTTTCCCCCTTCAGGGTTTCCTCAGCCGTACCTTATGGTCTCGTTCCGCGGCTTTGAAACGATGGAGAGATGTTGGGGGTGGTCTGCGAAGGCGAAGGTTAGAACTCGGTAGAATGTAGGTATTGTAATGGCTTAAGGCCTTGGCCTAGCCACGTGGATCAAGAAGTTTCTAATTTGGCTGTAATAATTACCTATTAAATAAAAAATAAAAAAACATACAAGAAATGTGAATTTACTATTTGTGCTAGTTTTCTCTTTTCACTTCAGTCCCGTCAATTTTTCGAAAACATAATTCAATCACCTTTTTTTACCTAAATACAATATTTACTTTTCGACCTGTCAATTCGGAAGAATAGTTGTTCCCATTGAAAGAACGATCATGCCGATAAATGGACAAAGGATTTACAAATATCATAAATACCAAATAAGTAATATCGATATTTGGGTTCTAAAAGAAGGACTCCTCTAGAAAATAATCAAATTTTCTTTGTTTTCATTAATCTTTCAAATAAGAACGTAACTTTGGTTTTGGTTTGGTATTCCGGCAAGATCTTAACAGATCTTAACAGATCTTGCCCCTCTTACTTGTGCCAGCACATAATAACAAGGCTTCTTTATCCGGTATATTCCACTTCGGGTTTAAGGTAATTATTATTAATTCTTAAGTGAGTATTGTCCAGTTCTCATGACCGTTTTTCGCAATCCTACTGTGTTTTTATTCCATTAGACATCTTCCTCTATTCTTGTGCCTTCATTGTCAAATCGATAACGTACTTACAAGATTTCCTTGGCCTTCCTCGTTTCTTCTTTCGAAAGGATTCACTCAAAGATAATTTTGATATTCTGTCAGCATGCATTCTGCATCATACCATTGGAGTTGTTTGGATTCATTTTCGATCACTTGTCTCTCAATCATTGTATCTGTATCTAATCTCTTCATTTAGTATTCTATCAAACAGTATACAGCAACATCGTCTCCAAAATTCCTTTTCCATAGCATTTAACCGAGAGTTGTGCATCATTTTTAATTCTAATTTCCGATTCATACGTAACACAGCTCTCCACCATTGTCATGTATATTGTCTCTTAGTTTTCTTTCGAAAATTTTTGTTTTATAAAATATTATGAAGTCTACTAATAATTGGCGTTCCCTAGCTTATTTTTTAATAAAGTCAATATTATTAAGATCCCCTGCTCTAATAATCACTCGATATATTTAAATTCGCCTTTCTACCAAATATACATATTCTGTTCTAGATCATATCGAGATTTCCTACAACCATGTCTTGACTTTACATTATATATTTTGAGTCTCATTTTATGTTTTTATTCATTTCTGGATTAAATCTTGCAGATACAAAAAATATTATTTTTCTACCTATTTTTCAAGTGATATGACTCAAAAAAATCGGCATGTATAAATTCAAAGGTTTTGCGGCCGTTCTCCAGTCTTAAACGTATACACAACATTTTTTAGTTATTTGGATTATGCACTAATCAAACCTTTCAACATTTGTTTTACCAGCCTTGCATGACTTATTGGAGTGTCTCCTAAAATAATGTAACAAGTATTTCAACGTCAAGTTAAAAGAGAGTGAAGAACTGTTTCTGATGAAATAATATTGTATAAATAAAAGATCTATCTTATCTTCATTACTAGTTTACCACTAGTTTCATTATGAGAGAGAGAAGAAATGAATATTTTCTAGGATGAAGAAAGGGCACGTGACACTGAGTCTTTATTTTGGATCCGCGGTTGGGATGGTTTCTAAGAAGCACTAAGAAATCCAATTCATTCACTTCTTAGAAATTCCATGACATTCACTGATCATTTGATCCTGTAGTAGGTCATGTGTCGTGATCGAATTATGGGTTTAATAGAAATACAAGTTTGTCTAATAAAAAATTATTAAACATATGCTTGTCTGAGAGAAAGACGTTTAACTGACCATAAAACTACAGCAACGTTGCTGAAATCTATGTTACTTAAAGCCTAGAGACAATAATCAAAGCAAATGGAATTTATACCCAGTGATAAATAATGTAATATACTGTTTAACAGCGTGTGCAGAGACTTTTAAGCTTACAAAAACGGCCACTTTATAAAATAGTATTAGCATACTCTGAATGAATGATTGAGAAATATTTAATAATGGACTTGTTTTATTAATCAATATCATTCACAACAATGTAGCCTTTCAGAATGTTAGCAAATGGGCATGATAAACATATTTACTTCAACTAATAAATCGAATATTTATTATATAAATACATGGTTTTAAAAACCAAGAATTATTTTTTTCAACAATTCAACTCCTAGCGCCTAAATCATGCATACGATTTTTTCCAAATTGGAAGGAAACCCCTGTCGTTTTCGCCTGAGCTGAAGCTATGCGATTTTAGAAAAACATTCATTAATTTTTGGGGACTATTTGTAGCCTTCGGACATTTTAAATTGTTTTCAAAAACGGCTCCAAATTTTTCTGTAAATTTCTTGTAAGGACTGTTTACTCTATAGTAAAATGCGCTTATAAGGTAGAATATGTCAATTGTCACAATTAACTCCGAATTTTGAAAAATCGCTAAAATTGAATATTTTGCGGCGTCTTACTACAACTACAAAATTAAAGATAGAGATTTGCTTCAAATGAAATGTATTTGCTTATAATTAGATCTTTTAATAAGGTCATGCAATTGTTTTAAAGTTGTTATTTTATTTCGAACAATATGGCGTGCAATATTTGCAATTTTAAGAAATTACAAAAAACAAGATTTTCTCTAAAACAACTCCAAATTTTTTCTTTACATTTTTGGTTGGGGTAATGCAAATCACAGCCTATCCGATGGCTTATAAAGCAGAGATATTGCTCCTATTCTATTGTTTTTGAAATTACACAAATGTAATTTTTGAAATACCTCTCACACGCTGTTAATATGAGCATTTGAATAGGTTGTATAGATTATTTAACTTGTGGTAGAAGTGCTTCAAATGACTTTAGAGGAAGTTTCAAAACTCAATAGATTCCTGTGAAAAAGATATTTTTGAACCGAAAGTTGAAAATGTCAAAATGTATTTTGTGCGGCGATAGATGTCAATGGCAAGAGAGACAGCAGAACCTTATGTGGGTTGCAGAACCTTAAACCAGTCCACACAAAGGAAATTATAAACATTTGCTGCAGAAAGTCTGTCCCATTCTGGCACCTCTAGTTCTTCATATTTTGTTAGTAGCAAAGTGTAAGCATTTCTTAATTTTTAAAAGCAAAGAAAAATTTCAGCTAGAAAACTTGACAAAAGAACAGTAGAGACACTAATAAATAAAGTTAATTACAAAAGGACGTAATATCGTATTAGGGATTGGGAAGGAAACGAACGTACCAATGTAAAAACCAAAACGGCCTATGAACAGGAAAATATGGAGTAATTGAATGATCTGGTAAACGACCAGTAATCGAAGAAAGTACATCAAATTCTTTCCGCAGTTTTGTAATGGTATCTTCTTGCAAAGAAAGATATTTTAGAACATTTCCGACATCGTTATTAGGAATTTATTTTCATTGCTCGTCAGAAGTAAAAAACCGCTGATATCGTACGAGATTTGAACACGTTCCTCTATTGTGAAGCCACGCACCTAAGCGGTGCGCTACCAACGCAGATGTGTAAAGCATTTCCGTGAACTTACTCAATTAAAGAATCTTACAATTTGTCTTCAAACTCCATTGCTTTCCCGCATCTGCAATTTAAAATATTAAATAAATTACCTCTAGAGACAATAAGAAAGCAAAAATCTACGGCGCTATAAAATAGTTAATTCTGCTTAGAATGTTTCAGTTCAGTACTATATATGTAATTTTGCGCTTCAGTTCTAGCCTGACGCTCAACCCATATCGCTCTGCCAAGGTATGAGATTATTGAACGTGATAACGTTGGGCCACATGAGCAAGAAGTTTCGACACGGCCCGACATTTCAGAATTCATTTGCTGCAAGTAATTACTAGAATCTAAGAAGCATTTATTATTCCAAGAAAATCACCTATCATTACGCAGTTATTATCTTTTTGTTCATCTACTCACATTTATATAAAATAAACTGTTTATTTTCTCGTGTTGTGGTAATGTTTTTCTTAATATATAACCGTCTTACACTATTAACACTTCATTCGTTTTGAAAACTCTCAAACGACAACCGTAAATGCATACCTTAAATTATTGAAAAGGAAAGTATTAATTAAAATCTCGCATAATTAAAAATAAAAGGATTGCATAAGACAGGCCAGGACGTGAACTCAAGTCTTCCAGTTCTTCAAACAAGTACCCTGAACTACGTGACGTCACTCCCCGCAGTCACTTATACAATGCTTTACATATTAGGATGTGTTGACAAGGTGATACTTGTTGAGTTTTGCTGGCTGAAGACAGGAATGTTAGCACAACGAAAACGATAAAAAGTACGATTTCACAAAATCGGTTTTGAAACGTTTTAATAGTGAAAGAAAAACAGTTTCATTGCAGTTTGCATTTCAAACAATTCTTTAAAAATTGTAAATATTGCTTGCACTTTTACAAACATGCCATCATTTCAAGAAAGCCTACATGATTGTTGTTATGCAAGAACGAATTATGGACAACATATTTCATTGAAAGACAAATCTGTTTTCCAATTTTGTAGTTGTAGGATGACGCCCCAAAATGTTCAAACTTTAAAATTTTCGAAAATTCAAGTTAACCATGAAAATTGGAACTATGTCATCCTTCTAAGTGTATATTACTCTATTCTTACCAGAAAATTAGGAGCCGTTTTTGAAAATTTGAAAATGTCGAAGGCTTCATATAAAGTACCCAAATTTCAAGATTTTCACGAATTTCAGCTTCAACTACAGCCAGAAAACAGGGTTTTCTTCAATTTGGAAAGGATCGTACGTGTGGTTTAGGCGCTAGTAGTGATTACGAGCGGATGGACGGACGGTTTGGATAAAACCGCTTTCGACTCCCAAAACGTGTATTACCGTTTGTCGAAATCGATTTTCCGCTGTATTACATAACTTTCTCTATACTACGTATACGCACGAATATACTACGTAATATACGTTACATACGAATATACTACGTATACTACGTATATTCGTGCGTATACGAGAAAGTAAAACGAAAGAGTACCAGTTTTGTTTGTGCTGAGATAACAATTATCATAGTTCAAATCATCTAAACGTGTTACAGCAGTTCAAGGTGAGATACAAAGCAATGCTATGAAATTTTCTGCGCTGCGATTGTCATTTCAAGGTGATTTGTTTTTATAATGGTTATATTGCAATATGAATGCATTTATCTAATCAGAAAAAACGAGTAATTTGTCACAATCTGGGCACGACGTTGTGTAAAAGTCACAACTTTGATATCAATGCTATTATCCAAACCTTCCCTCATACTGACGTACGTAAATGATGACAGGTGACAAATATAAATGCGTGGGGAATACGACCAAGAATAACTTTTAAAACGCATTTTTTCGGAAGCTCGGTGGTCAGGGTAGCTGGTCGTAAATCGAACGATGCGGGTTTGTTTCCTGCCCGAAGGAGTACATCTTGGTACTCGAATTAATGCAGTTATTCAGTCACCAATATGGATATCACTAACGAACAGGATAAACATTGCCCTCATATTTCATTTCCCATAAAAGTATTAGAGTTGTGACAAACTTTTTTGGAAGTGAATGCAAAATGTATGTCAAAACGTTCACTATCTTTAATTCCAAGCGAGTTAGGTTAAATTCTTACTAACTAAATATAAATAAATACACATTTGCAAATATTTGTAATAAAGCGTTATCCAACTAATTGCACATTATATAGTATAAAAGTTCAGCAAAGATCTTATAAGCAATAAGTAAATACAAGTATTTTCCGCTAAAACATTCTTATCTTTTAATTCTCAGATTTAGGTAAAACGGAACGTGGAACAGAAGAAAAAAGGCATCGCTGAACTCGATCCTCAATACCTCCGATTTAAAACCCGGTGTCGACGTTTCAGCTACAGAGAGAGAGAGTTATTGGTCTCTCAGTAATCTGCAAGCCTTAATGTATCTACGAATATGAAATGTTTGTTCTGTAATTTCTCCATTTTCTCTGAGAAGTAACATTAAAACGTAATAGAAATCATATTCTCTAAACATATTCGTTCTAAAGCAGTACAATTTCTGGAAAATGCAATAGACAACTGATGTTTTTAACAATACATGATAATATATTTATTTATCTAACTCCGTTATCATATTTATGAATTTTTATAATAAATTTAATATTTAGTTTAAAGAACGACATTATCCCAGACACTTGTTTCGAGGTCAGAAATTCGCACCTCCTTGTTTTTCCTATGTGTGAGACTAAATGACAGGTGATTTGTGCATTGGATCACCTGCACAAGCATGGCTTGAATAATCATTGGATATAACTAAATAATTAAAATTCCTTATTTTCTTTGTGAAAATTAGGACTGATTGAATAGTCACCACTTAGTCTCCAGTCTACCCCGCACTAAAGATAAGCCGTATCAAAACATTGTTTATTTAAAATGAGATAATAATAAAAAATTATTGATTTCTTTCACATGACCACGTCAAATCGTACTTTATTATGTTTTGAAGTTAATACATTTGAAATGTGGCTCCACCTACCGAAGACTTACATTAAAAATTTAGAATACCATAAAAATAAAATTATCAATTATTTACAAACAATTAAGGGATGCGTTCTGTGTTAGCATTTATCGCAAAAGAACAAACTAAAATAAGTAATTTAATAGGTTCATGTGAATCTCTAAGGAACTTTGTTAAACGTGTAAAAAAGACATATTCCTTTCTAAATTAATAAAAGACGAAGAAATTACCTTTATTGCAAAATTTTATAATAAACCCACAGACATTAAAGATTCTGATTATCTCTAGAACTATTAAATATAACAAATTACTAAAAGTGATTATACAACTTGGTACAGACTTTTCATATTATTTCTAACGATTACATAAAATATGATAATGATATTGCCAATTGAGACACTGTTAATATTGAGCTATCTCTTCCAATTTCGTTTCGTCATTGCTTGGAATACAAGATACCAGCACACAATCTTAATATAATCACATTATCGTTTTACAAAAACAAGTTTGTTTCCTCCTTGCAAGAATTTTGGAATGTCTCTGTGATGATAGTGATTAATGTGTTCCAGGCATTAGGTAAAATATATATTCGGCAGGATTTGATCTGGCGTCATTCCTCTATCTACCCGTTTAATCCTGGAGCTATCACAGAATTGCCTTACAGCACCGATGAGGGTGTTGTAGAATGAATCTATCTTGACATTTATTGTTCTTATGATATACAACATTGCTTCCCAGGTTACAGGAAACTCACATTCTTGATAAGAATGTGGAATCATCAACGCGATACTATTCTATAGTTGATTCTAGTTAGAAATATTTCGATTCGAATGTCTTTTGTGTAGGGGCTCATGAAGTAAGCTTCTATCTGCCAACTGCTATCTTGCCCCCTCCCATATCTTCAAGGTGATCTCCACATTTACGCGATAAGACTGAACTGTAACTCGTCGTGAAACACTAGTCTGAAATACAGAACCGCGTAATAAACAAATAACTATATTTATTTTAATACCGAATTAACACAACTAAGAGAATTTCCGGACAAATTTGCATTCGTTATTCATGAAACTTGTAACCTAAACTTGAATGATATAATGCTAACAATATTTTAATTATCAGCAAATAGTTGATTGATTGCTTTACAAAGACATTATAATGCTTATAATGTAAACATAAATAAATTGAACTACAACAGCACATACTTTCTTCTCCTAATGTCACTGCTCCGCAATATTATACTATTACATGAATTGGGAAAAAGAGTTTTCATTATTAAGATCTCTTTTTCAATTTTGTAATGTAGATTACCTTTTTCAATTTTTCAAAAATATAGAGTTCCTCGAAAATAGGACCACTAGCGCCTCAGGTCAGTTGGTACTGCAGAACAGAGCTTCTAGTCGTCGTACTGATGAGCGACAAAACTGTCCCTTTTAGGGCCCTAAGTCTTTTAAAGTGTCATCAATTACAAAATATTGGACATATTACTACTGAAATCACACCGTAACAGAGAAAATAAATCACCTTCTGGATTCAGACTCACGAAAAAACGTTAACCCAAGCCGACAGCGTACCTGTGACGTTAACCATTCGGCTAAAGCGATTTGTGTTTCAGTTGCCATAGAAAAAGTAGTTAAATATAATAAAACCTATTCTAAATAGAAGACATAATCGTTTCAGTATATATTTTTTCGTTTTCAGAGAGTCAATCCTTTTTAAGTTTAAATATATTGTGATATATAATATAATATAAAAATGTATAATATAGGGAATAATAAAATATATTAATATAATATAATTTATAATTTAATAAGAATTGCGAACTTTTCTCTATAGAAAGAAAGAACAATATTTCTACTTTTCTTCATGCATACTTCAGTACCACATTGTCATAATAAAACTGAAAGGACTTGCAATTATTCGAGAAGAGCTAATGTCTAGAAGTAGGACAGTTTTAAAGAATACTAGTGATGCTAAAACAGCGCGTACTTTCTCACCCGTATTTTCACGGAAACTTATGCTGAGAAAATACTAAAGTTTCAAAGAAGTACGCGATCTTTATTTAAAATCTTATCTTTAAGAAAAAGTTTCATGAAGGGAAAAATCTCAAATTTCAATATTTTACTTGTAGGAATACTTACGAAAAATCTGTTTTCAACGAACATGAGACTAGCAATATTCTCTTAAATGCACCTCCCAATATCCAACAATTATTACATTTACATTTGTATTTGTAATAAAAATTATGGAGCCATTTGTTTGAACATTTGAAAAATGTCCCAGGGGCTACCCTGGGCACCCTCCCCCCTAATTGAATATAGGTTTCAAATTTAAGGCGCTACGACATCAGCCAGATCGATTGGGAGTATCAATTTTGGTGAAAATCGGCTGAACGGTTTTAGCCGCTAGCGTTGTTCAGGGACGGACAGTTGAACATTTTTACCGTCAGTCGATTTTTGCTATCGCCACCACAAAACATGGATTCTGGCTACACTACGATTTGGAGGATTTTTTTTCTATATTTATCTAGTTGATTTATTATTTTTTTTTTTTTTCGTCACAAGGGCGGTGTAATATGCGTTTTCTGCCGACAATTCGCCGTTTTTCACCGCGTAGCATTACGTAACTTTCTCTGCTCCTTGAAGAAATTGCGGTCAATATATGAGAAAGCGATTATATGTTGCGTTGCCTTTCTTTAGAATTTTATTGAACATTTTTATTTATATTTATTTATGTTAATTTACTACGTGAAGTAGTTCGCTGATAGTGATTAGTGATTGTAATGTTGAAAAATCCCAGAGATATTAATAAAGGTGACATTTACTGCAGTATTTGTAATAACGGTATAGTGTATTCGAATGAAGAGTGTAAAATAAAAAGAAAGAGTTCTTTCAGAAAGTTTTTCAATAATGCAACAGGCATAATGTAACATACCGTCGAAATATTGGAATATCATTGGATTCAGAATCCCCAATGAACTTGCTAGTATAATATCAATTTTGAAAAGAATACATTGATTTAGAAGTCAGTAATGTTTTAATTTTTGCGGTACCATGCGCGTACCTGAGTCCTTTTTCCTACAACGAGTCTAAAAATAAATACATGTTCATGAAGTCTTTTGGAAATATTTTTTGGAGTTCGTGATTTCAAAGCCGAATTTTCCTTCAAAACCCTAAATACTATTTTTACTTGATATCATTGTTTCTGTAGTGTGCTGCGCATTCGAGAATTATAAAATATTTAATGAAGTCTTAACTCAATATTAGGCCAATTATTTTCCATCGTGACATAAAAGCTTAAAAACTATGAAAATATTGTAATGAAAAGAAGAACATTATTAAATTCAGTGGTACTCAGTTTAATAAATATGTTTTATTTTACCAACAAAGAATAGAAAGTGTGAATAAAAAAATATGTAGCTACAATGAATATCATTGCAATATTACTTTAAATCTCTGAGAACACGAATCTTAAAGTTATAAATAATAATCGAATTAACCAGACCATATATGAAAATTTCATTTAGTTAATCATTACATTTATATACAATACTCTTTACCGAAAGAAAGTCCTTAGGTTTTATTAGGCAACGATTATTGAAAGTCTGAATTCAAATATGTGAAATTACTGGCGATTGGAAATTGTTGTTTTTTTAATATATATTTTTAATATCTATTTGCTACTAGGTCATATAACGACCACTGTGATTTTTTTATGTTTGGGGTTTTCTGTAGGGGAGAATACGTAAGGACATCACGAACACATATCTATGTCGAGAGCGGAACCCATGGCCCTTCGAACCAAGGCTGGCCTTATCGTCCATTTCTCTTCTCTCGTAAACCTTGACATCATGTCTCATCATATATCAAATACATCGAAGATATCAGCAATTCTCCATGTTTGATTAAGTTTTTTACATAATCTAGCCGTGGGATGGTGAAATGACCTCATTGGTGGTAAAGTTGCATAGAGGAAGCCAGAAAGACATCTTTATGGTAATCTCTATCTTACTACCAAGATTTTATCCAACGATGCATTTTGAGTGCAAACAAGTGGCAAAACTCTTTCATTCACAGGATCATAAGACCCTTGTCGTATTAGTCATCCCGTGGCTCTAAGCCCAGGCAGAATTGTTATTCACCTTCCGGATCGGGCACTGCCACTTCTCGCACGGACATCTCGTGCGGTTACCTATCCCCCGAAATGAAGAACGGAGTGCCACGCAAAGCATGCTCCTGTGCACTGCGATAATGAAAGAGCCGAAGAGCGCAAGCTTGTCGACTATAGAAGAGATGCTGGCTGCTATATCGCTGCTCTTTAAACACTATTATATGGTTCTCAAGTAATACGCGTGAAGGGATGATTTTAACATGCCTTTATAACTAATTTTGCGTTTTTGATGTAACACTGTCTTTGTCATTTATTTCATTTTAAAATTAGTCATTTTTACTGTTTTACTCACTAATCTGTAATTAATAAAAATATTTTAACTGACTTTTATACTAATTTTCAGAAAATTTGCGAATAATATTGCACTATGTAATTGACAAGATATTTGAGCACAATACACCAGTTCTTTTATGTATTAAGAGGTATGAGTTTATTTCAGTAAAATAATAAGTTGTAGTTTAGTTTTCAGATTTGAGAACTTGTGATCCGTGAATCTCTTGTGTTTTCCGTGTTGATCTAAACCAGTATGTTTTCGTTAAATGTATTTTCAGTGTTGGATCATGAGCACAAATTATTTGCTCATGCGTATATCTTACAATGGCTAAAATTATTTCACAATTAATCGTTAGAAAACAAGACTGGTGTGTTCTGTGGATAAACCGTTTCTTACTTCAATATCGATAACCGTGTCAAGGTTCCGGATGTTTAGTTGCGAGAGGCTTCTTGATCAGTTAACACTCCAGAAACTGTTTCTGAAGTCATACAAAAACTAACATAAATTGGAAAGATAATACGATTCGAAGCATAAAACGTCCGCTTAAATATTTTAATTGGAAAATTATACGGAATTGAAATTTTTTAACTGAATACTCAATCTCTTTAAGTTTATTAGCAGTTTTATTTCTTTCTTAATAAACGTTTTAAAGAAAATTACATTGATTCATGTATTTTAGTTTTCCAATTTATTTTTTATTGAGATATTAAATGTTAAGAAAATATTTAACTTCAGTGTAGATTTCCACAAATTAAAATTAAAATTTACTTGTTTATATTATTAGCTATTTATTAAAGATATCAATTATTACAATTTTGCTATCATGTATGCAATGTGATGTGAAAATAGTGTTTATATTTAGCGCCTATTCCAGGCCATATCAGATTTGTACTGTTGCATATATTGCGTAATATTAAATATCATGAAGGATGAAATATAATCTTTATAAGCAGTGTAACAGAAAATAGCAACTTTTGAAAAATATATATGAAGAATAAGACAATTATATTTTTGATCTTTGTAGAGTTCCATAACAGTTCCTTTTCTGCCGATTATCTTTCTGCGTTGCATCGATTTTGTTGATCTCTGCTCAACAATAACCATAACCTTGTTTGCAATGATAATCTGCCAGGACACCGGCAGTGATTTTAATTGATTAACAAATGCTGTTTGCTATATATATATATAGAAAAATAGGCGATTACATTTATGTATGCATAATAAATCTGTGTGTATTGCTTTTCTTAATAAAGGCGTAATAATGTCCAAAATACAAGTTTTGCCGTGAGCATAATTTGAAATTTGTAGTAGGAAATGTGTATATTGTGTGTGCATTATATTGTGTTTCCGAAAACATTATGTAATAGTTAGTGTTCCTTGCTTTAGAACCATTAGCATTTTAAAATAGTTTGTAAGAAACAAAACTTTCAATACTATTAATTTAATCTGCCACAAATTTCTCACAATATTAGATACCATAAATTAGACTTCATTTTCATGATAAAGAACTCGATAAAAAATGTCACAGCCACTTCCCAGCTGTTACTTCTTTATGGTTCAGTCAGCATCCACAGGTTCAAGTGGCATCCGTTGATGGTGATGTTCATAACCCGCCTTTCATCCATTCAGTTTGTGCCCTCTCCTGTTACCTCCTCTTGCTTCTCACCTCTCTCTGTTTCCCCCTGCTCACGTTAGCGAGAGCAGCGTCACTGACCTCAGAAATTGCTCCGCCTTTGAGATAACTGGGAGGAAAATCTTCGAGGAGGAAGGGGTTGTGTCGGTTTGAACTAAGCTGATAGAGCGGATACGCCTCGACGCCAGGATTGGTCAGAGTGTCGATAGTTGTCAGCTGTGGAAAAAATGGGCGTTGTTGCAGGAGCATCACCCATATTCTGTGAGTGGGTATACAAGTTTCAACAAATGTTCTCCATACAATTCATGATGATTTCCTCGCTCAGAGTATCATCAATGTATGTTATTACGTAATCTAATGTTCCTGTATCGCTAACAGTGTCATTGTCACTTCAGCCGATTCAGGATAACTAAAGACAGATTACCTGGTAAAAGAACAGTCAAACAAAAATTTTATGCAGATCGACTTCACTTTCGCGAATAGAAGAAGCCTCGATTATATCAGTAACGTGTCAACAGCTTCAGTTGTTCATCCAAAATGGTTTTCATCACATTTTTACGTCTTTTTCACTTTGCTTTAGAATTTCAAACAAAAATTAACAGTATTTTCTTGCCCATTTTGGCGTGTTTCCAGGTCATCAAATTCTCCTCTGTAATACAATGTTCACCAAACCACACAATGGACCACGTACTACTAAATGCATTTTCAAATATATTGGTAAAAAATGTGAAGCAAATGGAACTAGCATAATGGAAATGGAAGCAAATGGAACTAGATAAATTGCATCAGCAAAAACCTTTTACTCATTGAATATCATTAAGAGAGATCACGCCACGACAGCTATCCTGTCACAATAAATGACTCAACGTTCATGTATTACAAGAAAACATCCCAGGATACGTCCTGCAATACTCTGCTGGACCTTCAACCAAATATTTTAAATATGATATACATACGTGTCAGATATCACATACCCCACTCACACACACACCCCACTCACTGCGACCCCACACACACACACACACAAACTATGCTTCGGTTTGTTTAATCTGAGAATGGCGTCCGATAAACATCTCTAGTGCTTATACTTTAGTTTTCTAACGTGGTAGCTGAGGTGTGTTCCCAAGATGGAATATGGCACGACATTTGTGTCTTTCGCGATCCTGCCATGATATCACGCCGATCGCAGCCGTATCAAGTGCTACAGATCAAGCGACTCTAGTTGCACGATCGAGAAAGAAGCGGATAGCCGTGCCATAATCCATGTTGAAGATAATACCTGTACCTGTTTGGCATTCAACATGCGAGCGGTGTTCTTGCGCGCGCGCGCGTGTGTGTGTGTGTGTGAGAGAGAGAGTGTGTGAGGAGAGAGTGTGTGAGAGAGAGTGTGTGAGAGTGTGGAGAGAGAGTGTGTGGAGAGTGGGTGTGTGAGGAGTGTGTGCGAGTGTGTGTGAGTGTGCGAGTGTGTGTGAGTGTGCGAGTGTGTTGAGTGTGCGAGTGTGTATGAGTGTGCGAGTGTGTATGAGTGTGCGAGTGTGTATGAGTGTGCGAGTGTGTATGAGTGTGCGAGTGTGTATGAGTGTGCGAGTGTGTGGATATAAGTGTACATGAATATTTACATTATATATATTCTTGATATTATTGTAAGTCATACAAATGTATGATTATCAGAAATGTTACTTCATGAAATTATGATATATATAGTTGTGAAGAAGTATATATGATCATATAAAATATAGATGTGTGAATATGTGAAGAGTCATGATGTATTATAAATATGGAAGTATCATATAAATATAAGTGTATATGATGCATGATGCATCGCGTACGATCAATGCAGTGATGATAGTGTATAAATCATGCGAACATATACTAGTGTGATATGTATGCGATGTGCGATATATGATATCGCGATGCGTATGATATGATGTGTGATCTCTGAAGTATGTAGTGTGGAAGTAATATGGTGATGTGATGTGATGTGCATGATGCCAAATGTGTAGTGTCTGTGTTTTTCTGTCGATGTGCGGTATAGTGTGATATATTATGGATCATGTGATATCTTATGATATGCGATTATATATGAGTATATAAGTGTATCATGCGTTATGGATATATGTGTGCAGAATATTATTATTTTAAGTATATATTACAGAAGTATATGTCGCCAGTGTGTGTGCGTTGTTTCGATCGTATCATATAAATCATATAATATATACGAAATCATATATATTTGTGATGCATGTTATATGTCAAATGTATATGTATCATATATATCATGATCATGTATATGTATTGAAATGTGTATATAAATATATGAGTATGTGTGCGCGATATGTTTATGCTCGCTACAAATCGTGTGTGCATCGTAGATGCATCATGTCATTGCAGTGTGTGTATGTAAGTGTGTGTGTGTGAAATGATGTGTGTGTGCAAGTGAGTGTGTTTGTGTGTGTGCGAGTGAGTGTGTTTGTGTGTGTGCAGAGTGAGTGTGTGTGTGTGTGTGCGAGTGAATGTGTGTGTGTGCAGTGGGGTGTGTGTGTGTGGGGCGGTGTGTGTGTGCGGGTGTGTTTTGGGGGGTGTGTGTGTGTGTGCAGTGTGTGTGTGTGTGGGTGGGTGTGTGTGTGCGAGTGTGTGTGTGTGGGGCAGTGTGTGTGTGTGCAGGTGTGTGGCGTGCGGTGTGTGGGGCGAGTGCGTGTGCGGTGCGGGGCAGTGCGTGTGCTGCGTTGCGGTGCGTGGTGCGAGTGCGGGGGTGGTGTCATTGCGTTGGGGGGGCGCGCGCGCGCCACAAGAAACGTTCCATTCTTAACTAGAAAAACTTCTGTTTGATTTCCCAAGACACGAGTTATGGACGTTAAGGCAACTTAAGGCCTTGAATTCCCAATTCACCAGATGATTTGATATCCGGGTAACACACAAAACCTGAGGAATAATTTTAAACGTTTCAATGAAACAAATAATAAATTCACAGGAACCAAAATATCGTGGGACGACATATGCGCGAATATCCAACATATGGCGCAATCAACCCCAACCCACTATACACTTGTTTCTATTTTCTATTCCGAATTTTAACTCGTGCATCTGAAAAATATTCAGACGTAATTAAACTTGAATTAACGAAAACGAAACAAGGGGGGTTCATAAATCCACAAATAAAATGGTAATTGCTGACCCAAAATTTTTAAAACTTACTGAAAAATGTCGAAAGGGCTTCATGTAAAGTACCCTATATTTTTGATGAAAAGTTTTTGAAAATTTCAAAGTTTCAACTAGAGCTAAATGGGGCAGAGGTTTCTTCAATTTGGAAAAATATCGTATGTGCGGTTGACACTATGTGTTTACAGACGAACAGACTGACGTTTTTGAAAAAGCTTTTTCGGTTTCAAGGAAAGTGACACTCAAAACGTGTTTTCCCGAAATCTCGAAATCGTTTTCCGCTGCATTCCATACCTTCCATTACAAAACTATTTTAAAAAAATACGCTTTTATAAAAAATGAATTTTATATAATATTATTAAACAGTGCAATTAGCGACCTGTTGAAAAGTTTGAAAGAAAATATTTGGAATATTTTTGAAAAATGGCATTTGAACTGATTTTCTCCAAATACGGAAATTTGAAACACATTTTCTGAAAACGTTGAGTTTTCCAGAAATTTCATATGATATTATTTAAAGCACATGTTCACTAAACACCATAATGCGAACAAATTGTCAGTAATGTAAATATTAGCGATTGCTAATTCGCCGAATAATAAATACACGAGAGGAACCGCCTTATTGCGGATGAGGTTGTGTTATTGGTTGACAATGCCAAGAGACTTGAAAGAATCTAATGTAGGAGAGTTAAAAATGTTCGAGAATAGAAAACTCAAATTCAGTATGGATAAGGTAAATGATGAGAAGGAAGAAGTAATGTGAAAATTATTTGGAAAAATATTTTTAGAGATGATGAACGGGGAAGTATTTAGGGTTTTGGCTTAAGAGTGGGCTACAGCACTTGAAATATATGTAAGATGGGGATGATGGTTATGAAACAAGTATGGGGTATAATTAAAAGAAGGTGCAGGATTTTGAACCAAAGGGTATGAGGATATTCTGATTGTATTGTTCTATTTTGAGGTGAGGCGAAATTTGAGAGAGAAAGGGGAAACTGAATATATGAAAGACTTTTAAGATAGATCCTCGGAACAGACTACCCGCACACACGGTTACATGGTGATGGGAGACAAAGAAAGTATGGGAAGAGAGATGGGCAAAATAGCATGTTGTAGTTTGAGGGAAAGGATTAGGAGAGGTGTTATGTATTGAAAATATGGGATAATAATAACGTTTTTGTTTATTCTCAGTCAATCCGACTTGTAACAAAGCATCAAATTCGTGAGCCAAATAGAGTATACCGAAATTCCAGCTTGGATCCAGTCGTGCAGAAAGATGTCAAGTTCACGCCGGTCACAATATCCAAAAAGAAAGAAACCAATATCGCACTGCCGGGTCAACACTAACTGCACTACAACTCGCGAAGCGCTCACAATTCACCGTTCATGGTTCTGCCGGTCTACCGGCCGCCGACGCCACCAGTCCCGCGCAGTAACCTCGCTTTACAACGAGCTTCGCGCACCGGCTGCTCGCTCCTGGTTGGCCGGCTCACTCTAAGCTGCTCTGCTGCTCCGCTAAACCTCGCGAGACTCGCTCTGCCTTGAAGCTTGCCTCAGTAAGTAATTCAATGAAATATTTACGAATAATAGCCAGAGGCCATAATCGGAATCTCACCCACGATTAAGATTCAGATCAAGTACACGTCCAAAATTAAAAAGCTGAAATATAATCGTTGCGCATTAGCACCATCTAGTCACAAAATTATACAATATTTCTACCCTCTAAAGTTTGCATGTTTGAATCGATAGAGAGTAGAGTTAAAACGATTCTTTATAAAGCTAGACTCTCGTTAAAGAGGGTCCCTGAGTCGGCGATCGTGTTTTCAGAGAACAACACTCTCGGCACTTGGGGTTTGAACCGTTTTTCAGGGAGCAAGAAGTCACTCGGTGACTCGGTTTTACTCGGTTGTGCTGAAGTAATTGATTGTCCACAGATTATGTCGAATTTCGAATCGTTGCTAATGCGCCCCAAAGACGCAAACGTACATTAACTGGACGCAGGGAAAGAGAAAGTCAGAATAGGTGTCGTGATAGTGAGATCATTTCGTTTCCTGCTGGGTCGTTGACTATGAAATGTCAGTTTTGTTCTGCTTTGTATTTCCCATTTCAGAGAAATTCTGTAAAAGAATTTATTCTGTGTTGTAAGTGGAAAAATAAAAATTTTATTCAAGGCAATATACCAAAGGAAATCAAACAGTTGTTTATAGAGATGATGACTACATAAAAACTTTAGAAATAATATCAAATCAAGTATAATAGTGCTCTTTTTTGTCATTTGGTGTGAATATTGCATCGCCACACACCTAGTCATGGGCCATACGTGTTCAAAGTTTGGGAACTCACATCACAGAATATCTTCGTTATACAAGAAGATCCCAAACAATGCAACATATTGTAAACATTAGTCTGGGCACAGTATTTTACATTTATCTCAGATCTCACTGTCAAATTTTGACGGGTTCTCACCAGTAATTATTTAAATTACCAAAGGATGCTCTCTATCCACGTTCTGAGCACATTTCTTCTACCACAATGGCGGCGGGCACCCTCTTCAAATTATTCCACGACAGCAGCGCTCTCAGTGAGTCTAATTTATTTCCACTGTCTTTGCAAGCGCGACACCTACTTGCCTCCGACGCTTGCCACTAGGAAGCGCGCGTGTGACCAGGATGTGACATAGGCTGTGACATGAACTTATGAATAATTAATATTAACTTCAGGGAGTTGTTTCAGGTTGTGAAGTGGATAACGAGTTCATAAAAACGAAACAAAAGTTCGAGTTGAAACACAGTTTTCGACTACGGGTTGACTATTGTTGTATTAGGGGTTCCACGGGGCCATTACTTTTTTTTAGCGTACGTGAATGATCTCCACATCTGAACAAATATTACAGCAGGATTTAGAACACTTATGTGATTGAGCTGAAACCAATGACATGGGAATTAACGGATCGAAAAGCAAACCAATAACGTTCGAGCAGGGACGAAATTATGAGGAACCAGCTATTGTTCAGGTGAGATCATCATTCCAAGAATTTTGATGCAAGTATTTAGGCATTCATGTAGATAGTAAATTAGGGTGGGAGAAGCATATAAATCAGGTAGTGAGAAAAACGTGGAAGTTCTTCCATTTGTAATGCGAATTTTAAAGGAAAGTTCTAAACATAAAAGAATTCGCGTATTTACTCTTCAGTTTGCCATTCATGGAATACGGAATGGCATGTTGGGATCTGTGCAGGAAAATGCACCGAAAAACTCAAGTAATAATACAGAGGAAAGCGAATAAGTTTATCTATAGCACCACGCAATAAAAAGTCATGGGAAACTCTAGAAACGAGAAAAACCAGAGCGAGGCTTTGTGCTGTTCTGCAATCGTGCGTGGTTGACAGCTTGGAAGGAAATTCAGGTTAGACGGCAAACAAATTATTCGATACGATGCGATCACCCCCACACACACACACACAAAATACGAGCAAAAAACAATTCATCTTGGAAAAATTTTCATTTTGTTAACAGAGCTATTACAGATTGAAACAGTTTACCCGCAGCAACTTTCAAAGCCTTTCCTCTAAGTGACCGAAGTTTTAGAAATTATAGAATTATACCTTATTAGTCAATATTAGTACGTTGTTTGAGTGATAGATATGGAATGCGAGATTGCGACAAAATATCAGAGAGTGGATGTGAAGGAACGCACAGAGAATAATGCACGTGAAGGCACGTAATCATTCATGCGTAGAAATAAGTAAAAATCACATAGAGAAGCAAGGTAGCACGCGATTGTACGACTGCTTGCGAGTACGTATGAAAGCACGCGAGGTTCTAATTAAAAGAATATGTGGATCAAGAAGCGAGAATGTGTGTTACTGAAATTGTGATTGATTACTGTGTTACTGAAGCACACCGGTGAAAACTGGGGGAGTCAGTTAGGACGCAATTACGCAATAAACATTTTTATTTTCCTAAATATGTAAAATCTCTGTTAAAATGCCGTTTATCACTGATACATACATTTTAAAATTTACAGTGATAATGACAAATAAATAGTCAAAATAATGTTCTTCGTCTTCGACACTTCAAGGGTAGTATTTCATTTCGTAGTATCTATTTCTTAGCATCTGTTTCTAGTATCACTTCATTTCTTAGTATCTGTTTCTAGTATCACTTCCAGTATCTGTTCCAGTGACACTTCCTTCTTAGCCTCCCTACATTCTGTGCCTCCCATGACGTTTTTATTCCCTCTGCATCTGTGGTCCACTGCAAATGCTGGTGGTCCGTTGTCCGGCATCTTTCGTGGATGGTCACACCATCTCTTCGTATTTCTTTTCCGTTTCTCCAGTAGTGATTCGACTCTCAATTCCTTTCTTTCTCTCTCTTTTGTTTTTGTATTTGCAGTAAAGTTGTACATCCAAGAGAGCTTTTCATGAATTTAATTTCTTCAGCCTCAATTCTGGAATTATATTTCTTTGATATTACTCTTGCTTCTCCTTACATTAGCACTGATATAGCTACTGTATTAAAAATTTCACAGTGCCACTTCTAGTTGTATTATTTAAATATGCGTTGAACAAGTAATACGTCGGACTTTTGTCTAATATACCTCTCAAACGAGATGTGGCAACCTAAATATTTAAAATACATGTATTTACATAACTGCGTGTTTTCCTTTGTCTGTTTCAGTTTTAGTTTTTTTCTGTGGATATTTTAAGACCATATTCTATTGAAATTTGTCTTATATAATGCTATCTGTATTTTATGAACATGAAAGAATACACGCGAGGGAACGCAGAGAAATCATGCAAGGTGACACTAAGCATAAGCAGAAACATGTAAGAAGTTGCGGGAAGGTGCATGAATGAATGCGTAGAGGGAACTTGTAAGAATGAACGTAAGGGAATACGGTTAGCATTATGCGAAGGATGGACACAAACACGGGAGGAAACATGTGAGGCAAAGATGAAAGAGATTACACGCAAAACCGTAACGTATCCCACGCATGAAAAGGGACGAAAAAACTGATTACATGGAACGTGCTGGTTTGGCTGCTCGTGATTGAGACCCATCTGTGGCTAAGTTCAGCTTTTGCACGAGCTTGGACAGCCTTTTTCATGATGAGACCTCGCAGGCGGAACTTCTCCATAAACCATCGTAGCTAATCTCAACGCAGGAAAAGTGCCTAACAAGAATTAAGTCATGAAAATGGCGAGGCGTCATGGTTCAGATATGGAAGTATTTTCAAATAAAAAAATACATGGAAAGCTTGCGTGTATGAACATGAAAATAAATTCATTGAAATATATATGAACACATAAGCACCCCTGAACCACACTGTTGTATATTCTTTTGAAGAAATTACAATGATATCAGATAAAAATAACACTGATGTTCGACCAATTAATTTCTTATACACATTTTAATTCAATATTATTGTCCATCCACAATTTATAGACTTTATCAAATGTCCAGTTTACTGCAGATTACGCCGATGAAAAATGTTTATAATTGCATATTTCAATTGTTCATATGTTTATTAATTTTGCAAAAATTGCAAAATGCTGTCTTTCTCGAATCGATAAGAGTACTTCTGAGAGACCATTTTAATAAAGACAGTAAATTCAAAGACCAACTGTGTATATTTATCATTAAGTAACTAGTAAACCATATTAAGAAGAAATCAATTTGCATCTCATATCAAACTGTTATTTGGCGATATTCGCTCAGGGACAGAGTTTAAGGGGACCCTCCGGAAAAATAGCGGGCATTTCAGGTGTTATAAAGTATTAATTGTTAAAAGTTGTTAATTGCAGTTTTTTCTTCTGGGACATCAGAAAAACCTTCCACTTTAAATTGCAAAAATGGAAATTGTTTATAATTTTACAGAATTTTGCAATCCGTTTTTCTTCTCTCATCTCAATTCCCTTTACACAAGCTGCAAAATTCCGCAATCCAACCTGAGCTATCGCCTTTCGTTTTCAAGATACGCAATTGTTTATAGGATCAAAGCATCTGATGCCAACCTTCATTTGTTTCCAGACATTCATTCGATTTTGGCAGTTTCGACAATTCATTCGATCTTGGCAGTCAAGTATAATTTATTAATAATTAATATTCAAATAATTTTGCAGTATGCTGTGCTGCTTTCACTGATCTATTAAATTTGTGGCTTAAAACAAATCGGTGAAGTGTTGCTCATGAGCTGTTTTTTTAACTTAATTTGAAATTTAATTTCTATTCTTCTTCATGTATCGTTGAAACAGTGGTTTGGTTATTTTGTTAAATCTGTGTTATAAATAAATTCTCTTGCAAATTTCAAAACGCTGAGACATACTGTTATTCTGCAAATGCATCCTGCATGAAGATTTCTTTGTGTGTGGGTGCATTCTATTCAGTGGTGCAAAGTGTACGCCATGTTTATCGTCTAGCGAGGAAATTGATTATCAACAAATTATTTTGCAAAATGCTTTTGGATAGAGCGGTGGCACGATATATCATTTTTCATATTTATTCCACGGAGGCAAATTTTAGGCAGCAGATATGTTGTGTATTATTTTTAATTTTGGTGAAATTGAATCACATGTGAATTTTGAAATAGAACTATACATTTTTTGCCTGAAATGAATTGATCAATGGAGGAATCCAATGATGTCTCATTTGTTAAACATTTAAAGAGTAAAAAATGTATATTTGACGCCGAGCTGAGCAATCATAACTCTTAAGGCAAGCAACGCTTATCATTGAAATCTTCTAGTAATTCTAGTAGCCATCCTCGGAAGTTTTCCCAGTTTCTCCTCGCCTTAAAGGCAGAGCGAGTCTGTGAATGTGGCGCCAATCAATAACACTTCCCCTCCTGGAGGAAATGCTTCCGTTACTCCTTCTGTGGCAGCTAATTGTATTAAATTATGGAAAATAATTTAAATTCAATATAATAAGCGAATAATAGTTTGCTGTACATTGTGTGCTACACGTTTAAATATAGTATAGATATGCAACTAAACGAGTGATATGCGATTTTATGGGCAATTGCTTTGTATTACAACACTCATTTGTATACTTTTCACAGACAGAATATTGAGAAGTACACCATCACTCAATTAATGATTTGTTCTGGCAATAATCGATATTATATATAATTGACATGTAATGACAGAAATTTCTAATGTGTGATATGGGAAACTAAGTACGAGTTCAGTTAATTTTAATGAAAGAGCAATTTTGAGATTAAAAATGTTTATTAATATATATTCCAAATCCACGTTCTTCCTTAAATTAATTAACGTTGTTTCGATTTCCATTGAATGGAAGGACATAACATCCCTCACGCACCTATAATTTGAAATGACCCTCAGAGAGGTCACTTGCTCGAGTTGCCGCGTTATTGAATTGAACTCTTGAAATGTTCTGTTCATACAGTAATTCCCGAAACACGTAAATTCCAACAGGCCATCTCAAACTTATTGCAGTCACACCCTACTTTCAAACATTAGTAGATACCGCGGACTGTGAACTTCACGTAGGGATTCACAAGCAAACTTCATTCTCGTTCCACGAGCAGTATTGTTAATCTGTCCCAACTTTTTTTGTTTCGGAGGAGCTGTGATTCTTGGAAAGATAATAGTGTAGTGGACATGGTTACTACTCTCTGAACCTAAGCGAGTTCGTTTCCTAGCGTGGACAAAACTTTTGGGGATTGGAAACCCTTCTGCGGACTTCATGAAATGTGTATAATATTGCGATTACTAAATAGTGCGTCCTGTTATCACTATTAGTATTAATTCAATTTTTGCTTTTCATTTTGTTTGCAGTTTAATCAGTTGTCTGTTTCTTATATAATTTTGATAATGTATTTTAGGAATAGCGTTTAAGTGATGCCTATGTTATTCTTGATTTGAGCTAGATTACTGTTTCAAAGTAGTCGCAGTTCAAGTCACGACTTATTGTGATCGGAGAGCTGAAGATATCTGGATTAAGAGTGGATTGACAATATGCCAAGTTTCAGAAAAAAATCAGAATCTCGAGAATATTCATGACTAAAATAAAGATTGTAAAATAATACGATCATAATAGTTGTGACTGTCAATCCAAATAATATCCTAGCAGAATCTATATCAAGGAAGATCAGTTTTGCCCGCGGGCATTCGTGTTCCTGTTGTACCTCGTGGTGCTGCTGCACTCCAAATCGTCGCTGCAGCAGGCAACAAGGTATTTGAGCATGTTATTCCTGGGAGGTGGGTAACTGAATTACAGAAAGGTATCAATGTTTTCATGAGGTTTTTATTAAATAAAACATAATAACTGTTGTAAAAGGCGCTTATTTATTGGAAAATAGAAAAATTCGCAATGAAAAGTCTCCGTGAATAGAAGTACTACCACCAACTAATGGGACCTTCATAGCTTTACAAACGGTTTGATATCAAATGCAGTTTCGCTTGAATGCGGAATCATGGGGGAAGTAATGTACGAAATATTTTTAGTTTCCAGAAATTTAATTATCTTTGATTTTTTAAATGGAACCATGTATTTTTTTCACTAGCTATAGATAATCATAAATAGACGAATGCATTGATGTAACATACGTTAATGTTTTGATAGTATTTTGAGCATAAAGTATACTTTCAAACACGTGATTTTAAACTAAATGGCGCAGATTTCCTGTTGGCAACCGTTGCCAAATGTGCATTTAGGGAAGTTTGCCTTCGCGGCACATGTTGCTTTACCGAGAACAGGGAAAGGTCGCGAAGGTACTTTACAAATGCGACAGTGTCCCCGTAACTGCTGAAGAATACACGTTTAATTTCAAATCTTAAGTCTCATAATATAAATATGAAAAACGGGTTTATACGTTTATATTATTATAATTTTACATACTACAAAAATTGATGTTGAGTTATCGCAAGCAATGTATTTTAATAGTGATAGATAAGCGACATGCATCAGAATGAATATTAGGCTAAGGCAATGTTTTAATTTATCAATTCGTGAACATTTTTTTTATTTAATCCCAAAATATCAAAAAATACTAATACTGCCTTGGCAATCTGTTTGAATTCATGTAATTCCGCAGTAATAACAAAGATAATTGTGAATGAACTTAAGTTAATTAAGTAATTTAAATTAAATTAAGATTAAAAAATTAAAGACTATTGAAATATTTTGTTGAAGTTTCTCAAGAAAATGTCTATCAGACGAGTGTGCTTTTCTCTAATTGTAAATTAAGTCAGAAAAATAAACGGACGCAGAATATTGCCTGGGAAGTGAGAAAAATAGATATTACCTGTACACAATAAGCAATGCTTCGACTTTCTTGCTATCAAATATCTAAAATATTTTTAGAAGATACCATTAAATTCCACACTTGGTATCATGACACTCGATAAAGATTAAGACGTACTTTTTCGTTGGGACTCAGCAGAGCTTTAACTTATCACGGCGGCATGGCGCTTTGTGCGGCGCGTGGTTCTTTAGTGCAATGAACGTAAGTTAAAATAATTAGATTTTACGAACGTTATTCTAGTGATTTCATCACCCAACAATTGTAATATCAAAAAACTAGACTACATTACCATGCATGTCGCCATTATCAATCAAAATTTCGAAAAACTTACTGTACTTCGTTAGAACATTATAATATGCAATTTCAGAACATTGCCATAATCGTTCCACTACGCAAATTGCGAGTGGTGGATAGTTGGCGTCGGAAAATATCTTCAGTTACTCGTATTGATCATTCCCCTGAGGACGGAACCCGCCTCTCCCATTTCCCCTCTCTTAAAGCGCCTCGGCTCGCCGCGTTGTGGACTCAAGCCCACATTACTTCACCATGTCGCATGACGATCGGTCTGTCAAGGAGCGAGTCGTAGCGTTGGTTGAAAATGGGACTCTCTCTGCTTCGGAGGCCGAGTGTCGTTACGGGGTACCTCCCGTTACTGCACGTGAGTGGTTGTAACAGTATCGGCTGGGGAGGTGAACACGTGCTGGCACAGGACTGTGGCGATATTGTGTCTACCGAAGTCAGGACGCCGAACTGATGAACCAGGATGAGGTGACCGCAATCTTCGAGTTCGGTTCCGATTCGGGAAACGATGTCACGAGCTTTCTGGTGCTCGAGAACGGTTGGGTACCAGCGGTTTGAGGTGTTCAGTCCTGGGGTATGGCGGTTAAGGAGGGCTCTCCGAGATCATAGGCTCTCTACAAGGTTAGCATTTGCCGCCGAAGCCTTCATCGTGACGGAAATGTAATTTTCTTCGACGAGTCGGTTTTTCCTCTTCACGGAGACGTACGGTACGAATGTACAGACCTCGGGGGACTCGTCATTAACCGGAATATAGGCGTCAATGCACGCGTTCTGGACGAATATCTGTGGTGTGTTGGGGATGCATTTCTGCAAGTGACATTGGAGTTCTCCACAGGATAGAAGTTGGAGTTCTCCACAGGTTCGTTGATGTGTTTAAACTGTATCGGACGGAGAAAGTGAATTTTCAACACGACAACTCGATCGGCTCACAAAAATAAATTGGTTCAGGAATAAGCTTGCACAGTAGGAGAAGTACCGGTTTCTGGCTGGCCCGCCTCCTCGCGGGCTGTCCTCAGCAATTGCAAATATGTGAGCCGAGACGAAATGTAGAAAAATGGCCGAATTACACCCGTCACGACAGATGTACCTCTGGGATAGAATTTTGCTCCAAATTTTTTCTTTAAATTTATTGTAATAATAGAGCAATACACTTATAGCGTGTATTTATATATTGTAATAATATAGCAAAACACTTATAAACGTGGCGTAGTTTCTACTTTCACGGTTAACTGGATTTTCGAAAATTGCAAATGTTTAAATTTTTGGCGTCTTTCACAACTACAAAATTGTAGACTTTTCCATCAAATGAAATTTGTTGTCCATAATTACTTCTTTCATTGAGGTCTGGTACATTGTTTTGAAAATTTAGATAGTTTCCTCGCAATATGGCGTACAATATTTGCAATTTTAAATAAAAACAAAAGATTTTCTCTGTCTTGTCTTTCCCGTAGCTCATATTTTCATTAATGGCCATATGTTGACAGTATTGTATTTATGTATACATATGCTCTAAATAATGTTAAATAAAATGTATTGAAAACTCAACCGTTTTTTGTAAGAATAAGCACAAAATTCGCATTTTCAGAAACGCTCAAACACCATTTTCTCATAAATTACTCTAATTTTTTGTTTCATACGTTTTCAAAAGATAGTGCCAATCGCACTGTTTAGTATAACGTTAAGTTCATTGTGTACTCTCGTTTTTTAAAAAAAAAATACACAAATGTCATTTTTATGTACCTCTCACACCGTTAATATTCACATTTGCATTGATTTGCATTTGCCTTTATTAGTGGAAGTGCTTTGAATGACTTCGAATTAAGTTTTTCGCAAACTCAAGAGATTCCTCTGAAAAGAGTTTCAAATTCTTCCTTTACAGTAATGCTTAATCACCATTTTCTTAAAAAACTGCTTCAAATTTTTCAATTAAAATTTCTATTTAGCACAAGGTTTTCTTCTCTTTTAATATTCTGAGATGTTAATATTCTGCATGTAGGTTCTTCTATTTGGAAACCGAAAAGAAAGAAAGAAAAATGTCCAAAAATGTGTTTTGGGTGACGATGAATGATAACTGGCAGAAGAATGAAGCAAGACCTTAAAGCCAGTCCACACAAAGGAAATTAGAAGAAAAATTTGCTATAGCAGGGAAAAGTCTGTGCCATTCGATAGCAGCTCTAGTTACGTTTTTTCGTCCTTTTAAATATTTTCGCATATTTAATCTATTGTAATATAATTTTAATAGTATTTAAAATAATTTTACTAGATGCAACAAATGTTCTTCACACAAATTTTATGTAATTGTATATCAAATAATAAAACAATTATATATATATATATATATAATTGTTTTATAATTTCTACTTATTTATAATTATTATTCCAATGGTAATCTAAATATTGTAAATTTGAAAGTAATAAATATTTGGTCGGTTTCTTTGTAGGGGACAGGAGACGAATACTACGAAGTGTTATTGATTAACAAAATTAAACTAAGGATTAAAAAACGAAGAATAATATACAAGATCTAACATTACATTAAATACTATGAACATCGAAAACAGAACATTGATTTTTGGAAGGTTTAGAAACCTGTAAATGCCTTTTATCCAAAACAACCAATTTTTAGACTTGATAGCTTTGATCAATAATCCTACTATATTTAAGAAGCTATGATGAAAACGGCCTTTCCATATTTATGGGCTTTAAGAATGTAATACAAATTTATTGGGAATCCTATTGCATTTTATTTCAATCATCTATGTCCGTCGAAGTTGGGACTCATGGCAGCTGCCTAAACCGAACGGCCTTGCGTACACCTGAAAAGTCTAGCCAGAAACTTCTACCTTATAATGCGCGATGTGTTAGAAAGAATAAAGATATCAAGTTTAATTAAGAATATCTTTTATTCCGTTATATTACCAAAAGTTCAAAAATGTAACCAACTCGATGTTGGAAACAAAAAAAAATAAAATCGCCGTTTTGTAGTTTAAACGGTCTTCGTACGCCTGTTCAACAAACATATTACGTTATTTAATACTGGTGTGAATTCCATTGCTGATTATTGTCTCTAGTCTTTGAAACATAGATTTCAGCAACGTTGCCGTATTCGCAGGGCCAATTAAACTTCGTTCTCTCGGACATGCATGTTTAATATTTTTTTATCTGACAAACTGTTTTTGTATTTTTAAAACCAGAACTGATCACACATGGCCTACAGGATCTACGATCTAGTGGCTCCTCTAGAGTGACCAGATTAGTAGCCAGGGAGGACACCAAATGTACCCTATTTACCGCTTAAATGTCCGACCTATTTTCATTACTGGACATTTGATTGATGCACATGTCTGGTCTAAGAAATCCCAATTCTTTTGTTAATACTCTGTCTTCATAATTCAAGTTTCTGTTGGGTAAATATATTACTTTTATGTTAAAATCATAAAATTGTGTATCATGTTAAAATGGATGACGATATTCATATTGTTTTGTGAAATTTTAAATTTAAAACACGTTTACGAATTCATTTACAAATCAAAATACAACCAATTTCGCTCAGAAGCATTAAGGAACACATTTTTTAACCGCCGTGCTAACATACGTTCCTAACGTGTTTGCAATTCAAAAATTCAAAAATTCAAAAATTCAAAATTTAAGTAGTATATTCTTGAGTGTGAGGATCACAAATTTTGAGAAATGTACTTTTCAATTACTTTTCCCCATATGCGTCATACGCAGTTTTAACTGTTTTTTGGCGGCTAAAATAAATAAATAAAAAATAGAAATAAATAAAATGTCAAAAATTCGAGCGAACCTGCATGGCGCGATCGCACATGATTTGTGACCGACGAGGTGTAGCTCACAATTCCCTCTCCTTTCTTCTCTCCAGTGAAGAATCCATCCTCGTGTTAAAGGGCCAAGCAGCGGCCACAAGCCCTGTTGCCAAATCCTAAGCTGTTGCCGCTTTCTCGATTTGTCGCTTGACAAGCAAGCAACTCCATAAATCACACTGCCGGCCTGGATGGCCGTTACAGCTTTCTGTCGGAAAATAAGTTTTTCAGTGCAGTTGGTAATCAGTCGATTCTCAAAAATATTTGATTGAAAAAAACACCTACCATTGACACAATTATTCACTTTCTATTCATCTGACTACCAATACAAACATTAAAAAACGATCTTATTTTCTTGTTTTATTGGTAACGGTTACGTAATATATTACAACTTTTACACTACTAACACTACATTCTTCGGAGCGTGCTTGAGAAACCAGAGGGCGGCGCCAGGAGCAAGAAAAATACATAATTATTGAAAAGCATAACGATATATACAAATCCGCGTTTACAATTGATTTCAAAGTCATTTACCAGATACATACAATAATGTACAGAATAAAAAATAAGTAGGGCAGGCTAGGATTTGAACCCGAAATCTTCAGCACAACAAAACGCCTCCCAACCAAATACGCTACTATAATGGCCGTGGGCAGGTCACTTATGTAGTGTTTTGAATATTACAATGTTCTTGATGCCAGAAAATTCTTTCGAAAAATCTCCAACTACTTTTTCGAACAAAATTCTAAATAAAACGTATTTAAATTTAGTATTTAAAAGCACGTTGCGCTTTGAAATAAATCTCCAGCATGTATGTTGGTGGTGTTCAGCATATATATTTATTTATTTTTTTTTATTTGTTTATTTGCGTCCAAAAACGGTTAAAGCCGTATGACGTGCTATGGGGAAAAATTGATTGTGTGCACATTTTCAAAATTCTGCGATCTCTACACCAAATGCATATACTACTTAAATTTTGAATTTTGAAGGGAGAAAAAACAACAAAAAACTCCCATGTAATAAAACCTATTTTCAAGGATAAGCAAACAATAAATTTTTGAATTTTGAAAGGAGAGAAAAAACAAAAAGCTTTCCCATGTAATAAATCCATTTTCAAAGGATAAATAAGCAATAAAATTTTGAATTTTGAAAGGGAGAAAAAAACAACAAAAAGCTCCATGTAATAAAATCTATTTTCAAGAAATACTTAATAAATTTGTCTCTGTACTTCCTGCCGCGACAACATGGAAACTGATAATTTGAATAAATGTATTTCCCGAATTCTAGGAGCGATGCACAGAAATGAAGTTGCATTTATGTCAAGCAAAACAAGACCCATCGGCATTTGCTCAATGGATCAGAAACTGGACAGAAAAACTGTTGATCGAGATGGGGTCGATGACCCCGAGCTGTAGTACAATAGTTGTTACAGGTTGTTTATACTCATTATACAGTCAATGGTAAATATTGCATTATGTATCATTGTTAAAAATTAATCATTCCTTTTCTTTGTGATGCTCAGTATAGTCTCTAATTGTATATAAAAACAGTTATACAGTAAGAAGCGATTTCGCAGGATTTAAACTTTCTATTGAATTTAATCGTTTAATGTCATCTGGCAAAGTGTTTGTAAAATAATGTACATGTATTGTATGCCCAATTTTTGTAATGAGCTGTTGATACTGTCTGATGAATATGATTTCTACGTCGAGGTGTTATAGTAGCCAGACTTCGGCGTTTTCTGAAAAATATATTCCGCCCTTGAGCAAGTCATTTTTACAAGGAAAAACCACTGAGTTCGTAAATAAAAAGAAGACACGGTAATGGTAAAATTCTAGATTAATGAAGAGGGCTTACATGAATCGTGGGTGGGATTGGTTATTATTCATTTCGTTTTTGTAATCTAAAGTCATAGGAGCTATAGATGTATTTCCCCAGAATATTATACCATATCTCAGGCGGGAATAGAACATTCCGCAGTATACACAACGAGCAGTATGAGCTGACTGGTTACCAAGAATTCTGAACATATTAGCATAATGAACTATTTTGTGTTCAATTCATTTTAAATGGACGTTCCATTTAAGGTTTATTCGAATGAGAACACAAAATTTTGTTTGCCTTAACATCAGCCAATATTGTCTCACTATATAACGAAACTTTGCAGAAAAACACTCACTTATCTCAAAAACGATATGATATGATTTGAAGGTCAAATATTGAAACGAATTGCATTGAGAAAAAGCCATTATAATTATCTTTCGTCTAACGCAGTGTATTTTTCAGACAACATTCACCGAAGTAACGAATACTACAAAGAAAACTGCCAGAATAGGAAGCATCTGTTTCGGTACTTTTTTTTTTAGAGAAATATCATTATGTCACACAATAGATGTAAATATTTCATCTTTTCATCTATCAGCCAATATTGTCACCATATAACCGAAACTTTTGCGAAAAACACTCATATCTCAAGAAACGTGCACATGATATGATTTGAAGGTCAAATATTGAAACGAATTGCATTGAAAAGCGCGTATAATTATCTTTTCGTCCTAACATGGTGTATTTTCAGATAACATTCACCAGTAGTACTACAAAAAGCTTTAACAGAATAGGAAGCATCTGTTTCGGTACTTTTTTTTTTAGAGAAATATCATTATGTCACACAATAGATGTAAATATTTCATCTTTTCTTTACAGAAATAAGTCAAAGAACGTTTGCTCATTCGTATACGAAGAAGAGAACTCCAGTGTTATAGACACACTTGAAAGCCACTTTGGATATATTTAAAGAAAACATAATGTTTAGAAAGAAGAACAGTTCAAAACTTATAAGATCCTGTTTTTAGAGAATTAACTAAATCGCTTTTAGAAAATTGTTATTAACTCTCATGGTTTTTGAAACTATTCCAATTTTCTTAACCCATTTATATCATTTTTTCAATTATACAATTTGTCAGATTTATTACGCAGGATTCAAGCAGGAGAAGCTTTAAGTTATATTTACTATGCGCACAAATAATACGAAACAATTGAATATGGCAATGTGCAAAATTAAAACTTTGTAACGGAAATAAGACTTACTTTTAAGTACACGTTGCAAAGGTTGCGATACCTCAGTGGCATCGTTACAATTTTCTCTGTAACGTCACCGATCGGGAGGCCCTAGAGTTCGAGTCGGAGACTTTGGATCCGTTTTGGAGAAAAGTTTTGAAAGAATGAAATTTTGTTCAAGCCCCTGGGGAGCATTTTTGCTCCCCGAGACTAAACTGTTGACTAACATTTAAAAAATTATTTCAAAATCGCGGGACACTCGATTCGCTTGGTCAGACCGTTAATGGAAAATTAATTTTGACAAAAAACTACGAATAGTTTACACACTAGTATTCACAGATAAACAGACTGACAGACAGACCAGCGGACACATGGACGGACAGACAGACGTTTTGAAATAATAACAACACTCTTTTCTTACTTTCTACTTAAGACCCCAAAACGTGTATTTCCATTACAATCTCGACATCGATTTATTTGCAACATTACATACATACCTTTCTAAATATTACTTTTGTCACTCCGAATGTTTACGAGAAAGTAAAACTAAATATATAAATAATACACTTGCACACACCACAGAGTAGGTTACACGCTAAAAAGAACACCAATTACAGAACCTGAATTCCCGCCCGTCAGAATGCAGTTGTAATGTTATTATATAAACAGGGGGTCCCACCAACTATGGACCACTCCCATAGCTTCTAAACGGTTCAGGATATCGATATGTAGTTTTTGCTGAACAATGCAGTAGCAGTAGAATTGGCATTGGCATTGGCATTATTATCGTTTTCGCTACTATATTTTCATTTCGTTCTTTTTGATTATCGTTGATTTGGAATTTCAAAAGAAGAAAAGGTCAACTTAGATGAATAAATGGGAAAAATCTCTCATTCTGATCGTTAAAATTGATGTTTGTTCATATGTTTTTCATATTAAGATCATGGTGTTTACGATTACACCTTCATCCTACACACGGCCATCCCTCTCACACTCCTCTCTGCACAAAACAATATCAACGTCGCGAAGGCCAGCTTCCCAAAACGGCGACTGTTTTCCAACAGTCGTTCCAACAGGCTGCCCGTTTACTTGAAAATCTCATGCCAAAAATCTAATTTTACGCTCAAATCACTCTTCAAAGACTAACATATGATACATCATTTTATTTCAATGTTCATGATCTATCCATTGATGGTGAAAAGATATATAGTTCCATGTAAAAAATCAAAGATGATTAAATTTCTCGAAAACTACAACTATTATAGACAGTTTCTCTATGACATGTTACTTGCTTCGTGATTCTTAGCACGTTCCTTGAAACAGCAACTCGATACCTGGAAGTTATAAGTATATTTGGTGGGACACCCGGTATAATATAAACATTAGAAACCCTATGTAACATGATCGATGATTAGTGAAAATCATTGTAGTACACTGAGCGAATGAATAAGAATGACGAAGCATCTAATGGTGGGCTCTCGAAATGTTTACTTTTCATGTTATCAAATTCGGGTGGCTATATTTTCTTAATTAAACCCCAAAAAATCCAAGCAGTTACTTCAAATTAAATAAAACTACAATTTTATTGACAATAATACTAACCAGATATGACTTTCTACTGAAACAATTATGAGGAGATGTTGAACTTCTTCATCCTAAATTTTCATCCTAAATCGTTATTTTTAGTTATTAGAATTATGTTCAAGTTCGCTACTCAGAGACACGGAGCACGCTCGAAAGAACACAATAAGTAAACGAGATTGAGGATATTATGATTATTATGTCGTAGTAGCTCCGTTGTTGAAAAACGACTGATTCTTTCATATGCTCAGAGATTTTCTGTGTTTCATGAAGATGACCTCGGCATATACGTATTTCGAAGACTTGTAAGTTTCCATGACTTTGACGCGATAAGCGATGACCTCAAGCAATCCACTTAAATTTGGAGGGTAGTGTCAAAAAAGCATTGTCGTGTTAGTGTCGAATGGAAAAAAGAGAATGCTTATAGGAATTGTTCTGAACTTGGAATAGTGAATTTTAAAGCTGTGGTTATTTTATGACCATTGCACTTCATTAAATTTCGTAACTGCATACATGGATTGTATTCCCTCAATTACAAATGTTCGTAAATAAACATAGGTCAATACTCTATTATAACAGTATTATTACTTTTTAGCATATTCCATGCTGATACTATCTGTTTCTTAAGGCAGCAGACTTACTGGTTAGAATGAAATTGTGAATGTTATAACAATGTTTTTCGTATTTGGAAGTGTGAATACTGAGAGCAGAAAGCTTTCATGTCTATGTTATAAGTGAACAATTTATGCAAGTATTGTATTCTTGTATGTTAATTTGAAAAATTTTCCACAATTTTATATGTAAAAATTGGCTTCTAAGAAGGTGGATGAGGTTTTCTCCATCGGAAATCACGAAGTGTTGGTTTATGCTTTGAAAGCTCAGGCTATTTCATAATTTTCACGGAGGTGTTTCTGAAGCAATTGATGACCTGCTTGCTCCCCCAAGTTGAAGTGCTGGTTAGAATGAGAAGTCACTGGTTCGAAATCGCTGGCAAACTCAGTGAGTATTTTAAAATTTATACTGTGATTGTTAAACAAATGGAACTTAAAATCTTTACAATAAAATAAAAAATAAGAGCGCTGAAAACCAGGAATATCTGACCAGCAACAATTTTCGCAGCAGCCTTATGCAAGCGTTGTGACCGCGTGCCTCTGCCCCCGTTAGGAACTTCAAATGTGTTGCCGAAAAGCTAAGCGAGCCACCGTTGCAAAACGGCATGAAGCCTTGCGTGGGGCTGCATGGATTTTGATTGATTGATTGATTTTCGTGTTTCGGGCGCGTCCAACTGCTTCGGTCATTAGTCCGTAAGTGTGGTGCATGTTTTCTTCTCGAGAGAGATGGCGGTGATTTTCCTCGCACAGATGGCGAGATCCGGCACCATTAGAGTAAACTAGTGGGGACTTCCCCCAGCCAGAACTCTCCACCAAACAGAGCGCCTTGGTAGCCGGTCTGACAAACTCCGACCGATCTCCGGAATATGTGGTGGTGTAGTGCGTGTTGGTGTAGGTGAGGGTGTGAGAGAGGATAGGACAGGAAGAGGAAGAAGGAAAGATCGCGGGCGGATCCGTGGCCGTTGGTAGGGTAGTGCTCCGTCATTCACCTGGTATTGATCGGAGGAAACCGCAGGAAAACTACCGTCAAACAGCCGGCATTACTTCCGTTCTCCTCAGACAGCACCTGGTCACCCTATTTGGCTAATGTCGAAAAATCCTGCCGCCGTCGGGACTCGAACCTACATTTCTCGGTCCAGAGAGCGCTGCAGTAACCAACTGCGTAAGGAAAAACTTTGCGTGGGAACTGCCAAAAAAATAGTTAGTAAGTGACATGCTCATTTTCGTATAAACAATTACGTATCTCCGAACACGAAAGACGATAAGCGTAATCAGTTGCCGAAATTTTACATTTCGTTTAAAGAACATTTTAAAACAATACATTTTGTTTGAACAATTTAAAATTAATAAAGCAATTTCCAAATTTGCAATTTTTAAGAAGGGTGGGATCTGGGTTTCTGATGTCCCAGAACGAAAACTGCGAATTAACTATTTTGCAATAATTAAAATTTTTTTATAAACAATTCCCGAAATACCGCTATTTCTGCCGGGAGAATCCACAAATTATCTGGTTGATGATGCAAAATAACAGGTGACATGAGATGGAAATTAATTTCTTAATATGTAGTTTAATTGTTACTTTAATAATAAATATACACTTTGTCTTTGAAGTTAACTGAAATCTTCTACCGATTCGAGAAAGACAGTATTTTGCATTTTTGCAAATGGCATGAAAATAGGCAATTATAACCATTTTCCTTATCAAAAAATGCTGTAGTAAACTGGTCATTTGATAAAGTTTATAAATTGTGTATGGACTATAATATGGGAATTAAAATGTGTACAAGAACGTAATTGTTCTAAAATTAGTGTTATTTTATCTGATATCAGTGTAATTACAAAACTTGAATTGTGTTAACAGTCGTTAAGTGCTAACTGTGTTCAAATATATTTCAATGAATTTATTTTCATGTCATTTTCAGTGTTTCTTCTAGCTGTATTTTGTTGAAAATACTTCACATCTGAACTAGCGACGCCCACCATTTCCCGACACATGAATTTTTGTTAAAGGGCACATCCCTACGTTAAGATTAGCTACAACGTTTCTTGAGGCTCCGCCTGCGGCGTTTCGTCGAAAGACACTAAATATTGCAAAAAGCTGAACTTAGCCGCAGACGGCCCCGATCAATTTCTGTTTCCAGTACTGTACCTCAGTCTTTAGACATATCTGGAATGGGAAAGTGATTTAATGGATTGGCGATTGTCACGCTATGATATAAAGAATAAATGAAATAAATAAATAAATGTCTATTGATGGCGAGGCTCAGGCCTTTAGCCTGCTCTTCCGCCTGACCACTTTCAAAATTTATATTACAATAATTCATAATAAAGGAAGTCATTCAGTGAAAAATACGCACGCAATTTGGATGCAGGTTTTCACATGGATGACAGGAGTGAAAGCGAGGGAGGACAAGTTTGATAGGCAATCGGGAAAGAATCGGGAACGGAAGAAGATAGGAACGGTAGAAAGAAAGGAAAGAAAGACAAAAATAGGTGAAAAAATCAGTCATTCATCAGTCAATCAATCAGTCAATCAATCAAAAATTTTAATAAGTTCTGCTAATTGTTTTATGAAGGTTTTGAAGAAGCAAAAATTGCGTACATATTTTTGAATTACCTAAGCTAGAAAGGGAGGGGGACTCTTTCGTCAGCATACAAACATGAAAACACATCAGAGTCAAGAGTTCAAGCCCTATGAGGAGAAACTGGAAGCTTTGATAGATAATGGTAAATGATTTTGCGTGTATTTCATTATTATTATTATTATTATTATTATTATTATTATTATTGTTATTATTATTATTATTATATGATAATGTGTCTTAAAACTACTTCGGTCTTAAATAAAGTTAAAAAAATTAAAAATGTGGATATAATCAATTCATTTTTGGAAAGGTTAACAATTAAAATATTCACAAACTAGCAAATTGAAAATTTTGAAATTTAGAAATTTGTACCGTTTACAGAGTATTCCCAAGACCGAAAAACCGGACCAACATCGCTCACCCGTAAACCAACGATTTTCTACCTTTATTCCTGGGACTGTGGCTGGAGGACCATCTCGACATGCGCATAACAAGCTAAATGCACCAAAAAAAAAAATACTTATAGGAAAAATCAATAGATCTTGTACTATCACACAGAATTTACTAGATCGATAACGATCTGAACAAATTGTCTGATTTACTGCGATCTGCAAACGGCGTGGACTCCTTTTTTAAAATAACATTTACGCTTTGATATGTTGTTTCAAAATTTCCAAAACATTTTTGAGCGTTTTCTCATAGTTCGGGAAGAAATTAAAAAATGTGAACGCCGCGCGAGACGACCGTGCTTCCCTGAATCCAACGCCGTGTCAATCATGCAAATCGGATGAATAGCGCGTAGAGTGAAGTACGGAAAAAATACCTGACCCCCAGCCACTTCCGCAGTTACGTCACCCGACCCGCTTTTGAGGCTCCCTCGACGCGGCCGGGCAGCCAAGCCCGGCGACCTGCGGCACGGGAGGAGGCCGATGCTTTCTCGAGCGGGCAAGCCGGGCAGTCCGGTTTTGGTTTCGTCCTTTCAATCTCAATATATTTTCTCCACTTATCAAACTAGTGATGCTGTAACACAACCAAGCGGTATCATATCATCTGTAATCATCTGTCGTATAAAACTATATATCTTGTTCACATATTTCCGTCTTCAACTAAGATACCATCAACAAAGTTATTTGAGGTGCTACTCAAAATATCAATTCGATTTGGAAACGATTTCAAAAAGAACATTGAACTAATTGTAAATATCACCAATATTCTATGCCATAACATCTTATTTTACATACATTTACATCTAAGATCTTCCGTTGTCACTACCAGAAAGAATGAGCAAGAAATTACACTGGCTCTTTTTTCCTGCAACAAATTTTGATCTAAGCGGCGTTTGTCTCCTTGATAGACTTCACCTGATGAATCTGTTTTCTAAGTAAAATTTCGAAGCTTGTTTTCTGCTTTCCGGACAAAATTGAGAAGTGGTAAAACCGCGCGCAGGCGAGATACATCTTGAATCAACACTGTAACAAAACATTAAAATATAATATTAAGAATCGTGACATGTCCCAGCTTATAGTAAGGATTGTGTTGATATAAATTATTCTGTTATATTTGTATAAACTTGAAGATTGGAATAATTAATTCCCAACGTCATTTTGATACAAAAAAATAAGTAAATGATAATGTAAAAAGAGTGTAGTCAAATCATTGTATTGTGATATGTATGTATATATATATATATATATATATATATATATATATATATATATATATATATATATACGTGTGTGTGTGTGTGTGTATGTGTGTGTATGTATGTATCACAAATATATATATATATATATATATATATATATATATATATTTTAATATTTAAGTGTCATCAAAGCAATGCAACTTTAACCATCAGACAAGAACACCGCACTAGAGAAATATCCGTCTGTGAGGCGATAAATTGTTTTGTTATACAGTTATTAATTCGGCAACTTTACATTTCTACATTGAGATTTTATTTTCTAAAGCATCGTACACGCTTTTCAGTAACATTTAATCCAGGTGTAATTCTATTTATAAAATTTAACATACTACTAGTAAAATGTGGTTTACCAGTCTCACTGATACACACACACACAGGGAATGTGAATCAGACTGCAAAAGTATTAAATCGGCGATCCTCATCTAGGTGTCGAGAATAGGGATGCAACATTGATGTTGATATTTTCAAAACATAGATTTTGTATAGACGCATGAATTTATATTTCATATGAACGTTGTGTCGATGTGCTTGATGAGGTTGTTGTGAATGAAAGAACCGATAATCACAATTTTATAAAGATTAAAATATGAAATAATATTGCATTAAACCACTGTCAATACATGTGTTCGAATAAAGCGGACGGTGATTGTATTTATCTTGCATCCAGTACACTATATTCAGCCCAAGAAATGACCCCATTTTTCTTGCATTTACAACGTCACCGTACACGCAGAGAGGCGGCCAGCGCCAAGCTTTTCTGGGTGGATCTCGCCCACCTTCCAGTTACCCATTTGAGGAAGTTGTGACTCCATAAGATGACCCTGGGCGATAGTTTTAGGCTTAGTTTCGCTGTTTTTACTTTCTTTTGCCGTTTTGTCTAAATCGTAATTATAAATTAACAATCACGACCACTGTTAAAACAAATTATCTTCCGCACGAACTTGATCGATGTTTCTAAACCAGGTTTTTGAAAGATGTTTTAATTTTGAACATTGATATTTGCATTTGTATTATGAGCATTCCTTCGCGCTTTTCTTTGCTATCCCGAAACTGGGAGGAACAACCGATAATTCAGCAGTTCTTCCTAATAATGAAATGTACGCATGAAAGACTGAGGTATCAAACACTGTTCAGTGCGATGATGTCTATTTGTCCGGCTCAGTCCCAGGTCGGCAGCGGCTGGCGAAACATCTCTCCTTTCATCTGCAGGTCCCAATTCTTCGCTTGGGGTCTGAACAGCGCAGAAAAAGTACTAGAGGATCACCAAGCCATCCCTTGTTAGACCTATCTGGATATGCACAGCAACCAGGATGCTGCAATTTGATTTCATTGCTCACTCGAGACTCGAACTGCCTTTTTCCTTTGTTTGTGATATTGTATAACAGTTATTCAATTATTACCACTTACACCCTTTTCTTCAGCATTCTATCATTCCAACATAATAATATCCTTTTCTGAGAATTTGTTTATTATAATGTGTCCAAAATATTTCTTTTCCATTTTTGGCTTTGGCTTTTAGAAAGTTCTGCTTTCTTTCGAAGAAATTTCAGCATTTATCTTTTGCCTCATTGTACGTTTAATATTTTCTTCCGTGTCCATACTTCAAGCTTGGCATCTTCTTTTTCAACCTATCTCAATGTTCGCTTTACACCCACAACGCAGGATTAAAGCCACCATTTTTCTCGATTATTTGGATTTTGAGATGCCTGTATTCTGACGAACACGTGGAACGGCGTTCCTGTATGTCGCTGATATTATTACGTTATATTATAAATATATGGTATTTCTTAAATTAATAAATCATTTTGAGCGCGTTCCGGGACCTAAATTTTAAATATTCATGATATGCCTGCATATTTATCGTTGTATATTTCTTTATGCTTTTCAAATTATTCTATCTTTAGTTTTTACCTTACGGTATCTAGAATTTGTTATTGTAATTCAAGTATTTAACTTGCCTGCCATATATATCACTTCTCCGTTGTTCAAACTTCCCCTTTGCAGTTGACATAAATGTTGTTTCTTTAAATGTAAGTTCATAAGAATATTTAAATTTTATATTAATAATATATTTAGCTATCCTTATTACATAATTCAAATTAAGTACAGATAAAACATCTGCATAATTTTGATAAACATATGCTGTTGCGTTTTCTCGAAAAGGGGTAAAGTGGACATGTCATTTTGGATGTTTGCTCCTCATTTGCGCTCCTTTCTGTCAGCCCAGCGCCGCCAGAACGAGGCCCGCGCTCAGAAGTGTGGTCACCCTTCTGAGCTGGAAACGGGGGCGCACCTCTGGCGCACTGCTGTTCTGATGGCGTGACTTTCTGACTCTGCAGACATCTGCCGCGTTCTTCGGCGGGCTTTCGCGTTACGCAGAGGCAATTCGCTATGCCCCAAGCCTGGGAAGGGGCGGTGAGTATGATCACAAGGGCTGTCCGGGACGCCGCGTCGAAGAGCTGGCACCCCCCAGCCTTCGACGCGGCATCTGCTAACAATTGCTCAACCACGAAGCCTACGACTCATCAGGGACGGTGAAGTGATTTTCAGTGGGCAAAGAACATTACGTAATAGGAAGTGGAAATTATATTTACTCTATAAGAATTAGTGGAATCATTCGCGTTCCCTTAATAATTAGCGAGTATATATCTATCTATCTATCTATCTATCTATCTATCTATCTATATATCTATCTATATATCTATCTATCTATATGTGTGTGTGTGTGTGTGGAGTGTGTGTGTAAACAAAAATAAATTAAACAATTATGCACAATTATGATATATTTGATTAACAAAAATTTTGTGAATATTATTAACAAAAGTAACTTATTTTGTCAAGATGTATGGATGGTAGCTATTGTTTTTCATTGAAAATACCGGTATAACGTTCCCATTGACATCCATACCGTCCAAAGACGTCCAATAAATTATTTTACTAGTATAAAACAATAAAGGTAGTGAAAGGTATGAAAAAAATATAAATATTTTTATAAAGCCGGTATTCAGTACCTTTTCGGTCCTTTGTTCACTAACTAAATCAAAAGAAAAACAAACTATCCTTATTCTCTTCTCTTTCATTTGTATTTTCAAATTGATAATTCAACAAAAATAAACACATTCTTTTAAGCATTTTCTGTCTGTGGAAAAAATGTGGCACACAGTTTTTTTAAATATATGCATCAATTTCATTCTTAAAATTACTCTAAACTATGCGGTTTTGTGTAAACTTACATGACCTTCATAATCTTCAAAATACGGCAGGGTGGCGAAAATGAGACCACCATCATATTTTGTATCGTCTTTAAACAAAAAGTGGGCTCTTTTTGAGAAAAAGTTACAATTGTTTAATTGCCACAACAACTACCCCAATTGAAAACTATAAATGTTTCAAAGTAAACTTGATCTTATTTTCCGAATCTGTCAAAATAGATTTCAGTGGAAAAAATATATCATCAATATTATAATTGAAGGAAGAACTTTAAAAGATTGCACGTTGTGATTATACAAAATAAAGTGACGTCAACAAGCACCATAAATCACATTTCTCTTACACACGTACTGTACCGAACACGACAAAATTTAATCAAATAATTTGGTGACGGTTTGAAAGATTTTGAAAATGATTTTGAACCAATGAAGTACCCTCAATAATCAAATATCGTTTAAACTCCCAAAGGATCGAGTTCTTTTCAGAATTAGATTCAGGGAAGATCAATTTACGGAAGAAAAATTGGCAAGGCGGTTGGGCGTTAGCGTTGACCATAAACGGACGAACATGTTTTGGCGTAAATCGTTTTTAGGTAACCGAGGACACATGTATTGTACTACCGCTGAATACTCGAGGTTAGAAGAAGTAATGTAATATTTATGAAGGTATCCACTTTTATTTTACCAGGGCAGACAATAGAGTTTTCCGGTACCCGATTACGCTTGTCGGAGAAAGTAGTTTTAAAATTAACAACAAAAAGATTAAATTGGCTATGATTTTACTTTTTACTTTACTACAAAGCAAGTTCATCAGATGAAATCTATCAGAACAACGCCGTTTGAATCAAGAAATCGAGTCGCAAGATAAGGCTCGTGCGTAATCTTGGCTCCTTACTCTGGTAGAGGAATGATGAGTGGATCTTGGATGTTGTGTGTGATGATGTGGAATCGTGGCGCTGGTGTGACGGTGATGATGCGAGTAATTCCATTTTCTTTTTGAAGTCCAGTTTCAAATCCGGAATCAGTACGAATATGCCTCAAATAATTGTTTGATGGTATTCGAGGAAGACGGAAATATGTGAACAAGATATATGGTTGTACGACTGTGCAGGTGATGAGACCGTTTGGTTTGTGTTTTAGCATCACTAAGTGGAGAAAAATAATAAGTGGAGAAAAAATATGTGAGATTGAAAAGGACGAAACCACAAAACCGACTGCCCGGCTTGCCTGCCTGAAAACACGCTCTCCGTGCCGGAAGGCCGCCGGGTTTATTGATCGACGCGTCGAGGAGCGCCCCCAAAAGGTCCGGGTGAGCACCAACTGCGCAACAGGAGGGAGTCAGGTATTTTTTCGAAATTTCACTTTACGTCGCCTATTCATCCGATTTGCATGATTGACACGGCGCGTTGGATTCAGAATGCACGTCGTCCCATCGCGCCTCGCCCGATGCAATTTCTTCCCGAAACTATGAAAACGTTTTCAAATGTTTGAAATACTGGCTAACCCGGTATCGTAGCGTAATGCTATTTTAAAAAGAGTCCAATGCCGTTTACAGATCGAAAATCGGACAATTTGTTTCGAACGTTATCGGTCTAATGAATTTACCTTATTTTGGTGCTGCACGTGGTGGCGGCAAATGGAACTAGTATCGTACATTTAGCGCAAGCGATTGAGTAAACCCGTAACCTCCGTCAGGATGGCGGCAAGGCCCAGAACACAACTACAAGTAAGCAATTTTCAGTATTTTTATAATACAAAAAAAACAATATTTTGAATTTTATATTTTTGTCTAAATGTGTACAGTTTGTAAAGAGATGAAGAACTGAAACAGAAAGATTGCAGGAGTAGTGAAACACATGTGAGCAAAATTAATTATCATTAAAATATTTTGAATACATACCACATCATGAGCAAATGCTCGTGCATAATCACACAACAAAGGTATGCATACCTCTGCGTACTGCAATAAACGTGATGTATGAGATGAAAGTTTGTTCTTCATATGTTATTTAAAATGATGCAAAAAGCGTACGAATTGATTATAGAGACATATAGCTAAGTTATGGATTTGTCAATTTTTTAAAATGTAATGATAAATATAAAAGTATATAGGAGGAGGAATGATATTTTTGTGTGTCAAAATATTATTTTATTTTATAAAGCTAAATAGTTGAGATAATAGTATGAAAAGTGGAGAGGGAAGGAGGAATAAAAGTTACCTGGGATGAAAACCTAGAGAAAAAAGAAAACAAAAAGTGCAGTTTTTAGCTATCGAAAGAGAGAGAGAGATAGGGAGGGAGAGGGAGAGAGAGAGGAGAGGGGGAGAGAGAGGGGGAGAGAGAGATGAAGAAAGCGATAAGGATAAGATGGAAGTACTTATTTAAGAAATGGGGTAGATCTTTGTACGATAAGTTGAAATAGAAATAAAAAGTATGTATATAAATTTATAATAGTAATGTATGCGTCTGAGTGCTGAGGCGTCACACCGAGATCTAATTTTTTGTAGGCTTTGAGCAATGGGACTATTGTTATATTAACTCTATTCTCATGGATCAGTTAGTGACTTCTTTTTAAACATTATGAAATGTACTGCTATTTTTATAGTAAGGAGAGGTATTCTAACTACGGATGGCAGTGACGGTGAATGATTTGTAACGCAGTGGTATTGTGATGGGGAATACAAATAAGGGCATGACGCTCCGGGCACGATGTAGCTTCGTTTCCTGAAATCGTTGTGATAGAGATGGTTTGATGTTGTTTGGAAGCTCTTGTAAAGGAGAAGGCAGTGAAGTAAACGCCATTTATCAACAGTAGAATTTTAGAATGGGCATAAAAGTTTAAATATATTTTTGAGAAGTCGAAAAATAAAGCATTCACATGCATTTTGAGCTACTTGTATCTTGGGTTGCTGTTTTAGATTTGTCAGTCAGTAGTCACAGTAATCAGTGAGGCATAAGGGGGGATGATACGAGAGTCTGACGAGTTTTTATAGACAAAGAATTTACGTATGCGTTTTAGAACATGCAGGGACATGAATACTTTTGACAGATTTTATCCAGTACATTCCAGTTAGGTATTATTCCCACATAGCACACTAAATTTCTCACGCTTTTCCACACCACTGTGGGGAGTTCACATTGATGCAAATATCCAGGGAAAGCGGAATTGACTGGCACAAGGAGTTTCTGAGCCGATTTGAAGACACTGAGATTTGTGGGTTAAGCTACGTAGCCCCTATAATGATAACAAGAGGAGAGACTGTAGTCTTTGTTGATTTTGTAAGTTCAGAAACGCGAGAAGGAGGGTCACTAATATACAATTGAGATCATCAGCGTACATGTGATGACGACAATTTTTATTGATTGTCTATATCGTATAAATTAGGAAAACAAGGGTCAACACTGAGCCGCAATGCAACGCCGCGTGCTGGTGGCCAGATACCATTTTTATTGTCACCGTACCCCAACTTTTGTTGCCGCTCTGATAGATAGCTGGAGGAACCATTTGAAGGTGTGGATGAGAAACATCCAGTGTTTTTTTAGCACAACTATTTTTCAAAATATCGTGGTCGACTGAGTCGAAGTACGCGCTAAAAATCGAAGGAAGAAAATTGTGATTTTACCGCTGTCCATTGTGCATTTCTGGCGTCTTCAAGTAACACTAAGAAGCGCAGTTCCTATTAGCTTTGCGGGTCCTTAAACCGACTGATTTGTATTTAAAATACTGACATTACCAAAGGTGATGTTCGATCTGCTTCTGGGTATCACCAAGGAACTTTTAATATTGTTGTTGAGATACTAATTGGGCGGTAATCAACGGCATCGTAAGTTAGCGCTTTTAGGAAGTGGATGGACAAGTGCTGTCTTCACGCGGAGAAGATACCGCTCATTGGTGAAAAGTAATTATGTCCATTATTGTAGGAGTGCTACTTCAGCTCCAAGCTTGTAACTGCATTGATTCTGTCAGACAGATGCGTTTGATTAAGACTCAAAATGATTTTATTGACGTCCGTGGGTGTTACTGACACATAAAAGTACAGTGTCTTTAGTATCCCAATCCCCTGTGCTCGCAGCAAAAGATAAGTTGAAATTTTAGGAGTGGATTTATTGGTTGTGCAACGTAACAAAGCATGATTTAGCAATCAAATGACACATTTATTTCTACTATTGAATTTCGAATATTTCCAACACCTATAATTGTGCAATTTTTTCCAAACAATTTAAATCACGGTTATTTTGAAAATAGAAGATATTTAATCTTGGCATTTCTCAACATTGGGTTACATTCTGTTTTTATAATATTTATGGTCGTTATAGTTCCTTGTTTCAGCTTTGTACACCAGTGCCCCTATCGTGCATAAGTGGTGAATTTCACCAGGATATCATGGAACGCGGGCCGTGTCACGCCGTGACGTCTTTGAAGTGGAATATGTCTGTTACAAGTTCATTAAACATTTCACGTAAATACTGCTACTTTTGTTGTGAACGAGGTTTCGTTTAGTACAATATTTCAGAAGGACGAAAATCTGTGAAGAATTTGCATCAGAAGTTATTTTGAAAATCTCGATATTTTACATTATTTTTGGGTGTGCGGGACACTTTAAGTGTGATACGTAGATAAGATATGTTTAAGTATTTCCGGGACGGAATTGTCCACATGAACACGATCTTGCGGGATTTGACACTATGATATGATCTATCCATGTTTCAGTATCTTTTGTGATGGGAGTTGCCTTTCAGGAAGAATCGTTGAATTCATATTGCAAAGAAAAATGAAACAAAGTTGTCCGAACGAGACAGAATTTTCAATAGATTACAATTAAAAGTCACCCATTATAATAATGTCTGTCCAGATTTAGTGACACCGAGGCTTAGGTAAGTCGTCTAGTTCGTCAATGTTGCCTGATTTGGAGAATACGCAAGAGACACTTTTTACCAGCGAAGTTAACTGGCAATTCAGTATTCCGATGAAGTGGTCAGCTATCAAGTTTACTGAAAATAACTTTACCGGTTAATGTCTGCATCACGTAAATAAAACCGACACCTCCGCCATGTGCAGCAACGGTGGATTTTCTATCAGATCTCCAAAGCCGGTATCCAGGGACTTTAACGGTTTGAGAATTTAATGATTTTTTCAGCCATGTTTCGTTAATGAGGAGTGCGTGAAATTTATGTTTTGTTACAATTTCCTGAATCTCAGGTGATGACAAAGAAAGATTTGTTGCATTTAAGTACGCGTAAACAGTTCCTAGAAATACACGGCATGCTGTCTACTGCGGTCGGGGCTGACAGGGAAGGGCAAAAGCAGGTAACGACGGCTGTGGGGTGGGGAGGATACATAGCATTAAGGTACAACGGGAATTTCCGAAAACGGCCGCCGACTTCGCCTATATGACTCAGAGGGGGTGCAAAGAGGTGAAGCAACAGAGAGGAGGTGTGAGAATAAATAAGGGTGCATGTAGGCAGTGAGAGAGAGAGAGAGAGAGAGAGAGAAGGAGAATGCAAGGAAGAACGCTTTCCAGAGAAAGGAAAAAAGGGATAAAAGAGCGCTGGTGCATGAGGTCCTCACGAATTCTTTGGCCTTTCAAAAGCTTCTTCGACTGGAAGACCTGTCGCCGTTTCCTATAACTCACAAACTTTGCTATAATTGGCCTGTTTTTCCCAGCAGGTTTGCGACCAACTCTATGGCTTCTAATTATTTCATTTAATAACAAGTCTACACTTATCTTTTTGGCCACTCAATGACCACATCGTCTATGTTTTCGCCATCCTGCTCTTCTAAGCCAAATTTGCGCTGACAATTTCTTCTGCTATACATTTCAAGCTGGTCCGTTTTCAGCTCCAGCTCAGTTTTCAAGTAGCGAATCTCTTGATCACCGTCTTCAATTTTTTTCTGAAACGACAAAATAAGATTTTCATTGAAGACCATCGATTCTTGCAGCTTCTCAGCTACTACATCTGTTAAAGTAGAGGCAAGGGATTGCAAAAAACTCTCCGAATGAAGTGCGCTCCAAGACCGCATCAACCTCGACCTTGATTTTGGCCTGCAGGTCGGAGTCGTTCTCGTTGCGGCTTTCCTTTGGAGGCATGATAAAAAAAATTGAAACAAAAAACATAAGGAAGTAAAATGGAATTAAAGTTTCTTACGGAAACTGATGCCGTGAAAAGAGAAAACGAGAAAAATTTATGAAAATGATAAATAAGTAGCAGAAGACAATTAAAGACAATTTGAGAAGCAAAACTAACAAGACTAGTACTTTACTGTTTTAAAAAGTAATCAATTGAAAGTTGATAAATAGAAAGAGAAATTAATAGAATGAAAAGAGATAAGTCAAAATTGAGAGTTAATAAAAAGTTTTAAAAAGTAATCAATTGAAAGTTGATAGGTAGGAACGCTCAAAGACGTCTTCACAGCACGAAGGACATGAATAGACTGAATGAATGATAACTGAAGAATGATAATTGTTGGAATGCAAGGCAGGAGAGAGTGAAGATCCATGAGAAAACCTATGCGTACACACTCTATTCGCCACAAATTCCACATGGGACGACCGGGATATGATCGGGATGTAACGGGGATGGGCCACGACAGGGATGGGACGACCAGTTTCCAAAGTCAGTATGCTGCGGATGATTTGTTTCACTTCAGCTTTCCTTTCTTACTTGTAGTATCAGAGAACTGACGAATCGGCAGAGTACATTTTATCGTTTGCCGAGTATTCGGGCCGCGTCGCCGAGGCGTTGGGGACTCGCTGGCCCAGCGAAGCGTTGACTCAACTCCCGTGCTGACATACGGGAACTATTGTTGCGCTTAATGTATCTCAAATAAGATGCGGAAAACGGTGTTCGTTGGCTCGAATGCATTCTTGGCACCTCCGGAACATATTATGATTTACTCTTTGAAGTAAGTCTCGAGGGATTGCTGTGATTTTCTCTTCAATAGAAAGCCGTATCTCTTCCTCCGAATGAGGGTTTTCTGCAAACACCTGATCTTTCAAGTATCCCCGAAGGAAAAAGTCACAAGATCAAGTAATCTAGAAGGACATAACCCACGACTAATTATGAACAGTATTTAGAACTATAATAGTATAATAATAATAATAATAATAATAATAATAATAATAATAATAAATATGTGCTAATGTCAATTGTATGTACAGTAGCAAACGTCTGTCTGGGCTTCCGAAATCTACCCATTGATTGGATGATTCTGCAATCCATCATCCAAAATATGAATTTTCTTTTTCACATTATTATTACCAGCTTCTCTTTTTTCAATTAAAATGTAAACTTATTGAAAGTGCGCCATATTTACTAGTGAACAACTTCACTGGATTTAAATTACATATAGGGTAAGTGGGCTACCATTTTCGCAGTAACATCCTAGCACATTTTGCACACGAACGGTGAGACCAAAGGTGCTAAGAAAAACCTTTATCCCACAAAATGTACGCAAATTTCAACTCATTCATTTTAAATCCAGTTAATATTTACGAAAAATTAATATTTCTCAAGTTATCTTGAGATAAAGTGGGATAATTGTGCTTTACTAGTTTCATCGATTTTCGCTGTGCTCTCACGACCATTAATAGGATTTTTTAAAAAAATTATTTTTCGCCAAAAAGCAGTTAAAACTTCTAAGGGGAAAAGTGAATTGTGTGCACATTTTCAAAATTCTGTGATCCCTACACTAAGTCATATACTACTTAAATTTTGAAAAAAAAAAAAAGCAGCTCCCATGTAATAAAATATATTTTTAAGGATAAAAAAGCAATAAATTTTGGCTCTTATCCATGTTGTCCTTCGGAATAATACTTCCTGCCGCGACAACCTGGAAACGAGAATTTGAATAATTGTATTTCCCACTGAATTCTAGAAGACGTGCACAGAAAATGAAGTTACATTTATGTCCAGAAGCAAAACAAGGGCCATCTCAGCATTTGCTCAATGGATCAGGGAAACTGGACGAAAAACCTGATCGAGATGGGGGTCATTGCCACGGAGGCTGCAATAAAATACTTGTTACAGGTTGTTTATACACATTTATACAGTCCAAATGGTACATAATACATTATGTATCATTCTTAAAATTAATGTTACTTTTTTGGGATGCTCAGTATAGTCTCTAATTGTACAGAAACAGTTATGCAGCAGAAACGATTTCACTTGGGATTTAAACTTTTCTATCGAATTTAATCGTTTAATGTCATCTGGCAAAGTGTTGTAAAATAATGTACATGTATTGTATGTGCATTTTTTGTAATGAGCGGTTGAGACTGTCACCTGATGAATATGATTTCTACGTCGAGTGTTATAGTAATAGACTTCGGCATTTTCTGAAAATATATTCCCGCCCTTGAGCAAGTCATTTTTTACAAAAGCCACTGATTCGTAAATAAACAGACAAGGCAATGGTAAAATTCCTATATTAATGAAGACAGACTTCCATGAATCACGTGGGTAGGATTTGGTTATTATTTGTACAATTCGTTTTTGTAATCTAAAAGTCTGGGAGCTATAAGATGTATTTCCCCAGAATATTACGCCATATCTCAGGCGGGAATGAACATTCGCGAAATATACACAACGAACAGTATGAAGGCTGACTGAATTTGCAAGAATTCTGAACGCGTAGCGTAATGAACTTAATTTTGTGTTCAATTCATTTAAATGGACGTTCCATTTAAGGTTTGACTGAATTGAGAGACTTAACATCAGTCAATGGTACATCGTTCATTTTCAATGGAGCACATAATTGTATATTTGAAATGGAAAACTGCATTAAAACCGTTTCTTTTCGTTTACTATTAATTTGTTATTTCGGAACCAATTTGAAACATGTGATATTGTACTATTTACGGTTTCTTTATTGCAAAGGATGTTCGTATCATCCGCAAAGAGAACCGTTCTTCCGTTTCGATCTAAAGCAATACCACGGATTTCATATAAAGGTAATTTTGAAAGTAAAATGTCATGATCAATGACGTCAAAAGCTTTTGAGAGATCTAAAAATAATCCAATAGGTGCCTCGTTTTGATCCAATGATGAAGCGACATCTTTAAGAAAAGAAAATGTGTCTGTTTCCGTTGATGTTCTAAATCCATGTAGGCAATCTGAAAGCGCGTCGTGTTTACTGAGAAAGGTTTCCATTCGCACGTAAAAAGTATACAAATGTAGTTTTTAAATATCTCTCCGATAATATGCACATTTTCAGCGATTTTAAACACAAATGAATTTGCATTTGCGAGTCAAAGTATTTAAAATGACTTTAAATGAAGTGTTTCGAAAACAATAATTTTCGGTGAAAAAGAGCTTCAAATTTTGCTTTTACAGTAACGCTTAAACGCCATTTTCTTAAAAACGACTTCGCATGTTTTAATGAAAATTGCCATTTATGACGAGGTTTTACTCTTCTCTAATATTCTTAAAGTAATATTTTGTTTCTATTATTAGGAAACCGAAAAATTGAAAAAAAAAAAAATTTTCTTCGAGCGGTGATAGATGGCAGCTGGCAAGATGGGGAACCGTGAAGGCTGTCCACACCAAGGAATTTTGGAAACTTTACTACGAGAAAGTCTGGAATTCTGTAGAACCACTATGAATGAAATGTGTTCGTGAAAAACATCTAAAATAATATCATGTTCAAGTTTTCGAAAACACGAGTTTTTGTGCGAAATTTTGTGTTAAACATAGGCAATTTTTATTTTCATTAAACTTTTTTTCTTGAAAGTGGCACATAATTTTCTGATTAAATTTGGACCTTAGATAGCGTAAAGGACGCTTGAAAGAATCGTGCAGATATCATGTTCCTTAAAATGCATGATTTTTTTAATTTAAAATTTTTAAAATAAGAGTACATAAAAAATCTTCAAATAAAGTCCTGTTAAATTGGTCGAAAATGAGAATTTTTTGACTTATTTGAGTGACTTAGTCGCCTGCTCCGAATACCCTGCTCTTCGTGAACGTAATATAAGATCCGATTCCAGGCAATTGGATGCTATGTAAGTTAAAATTTGTAAAGGCTTTGATGAAGGTTTCTGGGCCTGGGTTTTTATATTTCTTTGATCGTTTCTTACATTCGAGCTTCAACGTTTGTATATTACGCGCGCGCGCGCGTGTGTGTGTATGTACACACACACACACACTATATATATATATATATATATATATATATATATATATATATATATAATTTAGAAACTATTTAAAACCTATTTGAAATATAAAATAAATAAAAACTATATAAAATAAAAATTGCTATCCTTCATGGAATATCAGATTGGAAAGCAACAATGGCATTCCCCACCGCGACTTGGCAGATGAATTTCTGTGAATTGTTGTGATATGATTTAGCTGTATGAATAGCAGATGTAATTGTCAATTTTGTGTTGATACTTGCTAGAAAATATTTAGTTTTGCACCAAATATTCTACGATGTAATGAGTTATACAAAAAATGATGACAGATGTGTCATTTGGGGAGAAATTGTGGTACAAATAGTATTGCATAACCATTACTAATGGCGAGAAAGTACGTGCTATTTAGCACTAGTTTGAGAGTTAATTTTTGTGTTGTGACTCATGATTTTAGGCATGAAACTCTTTAATTTCTAAGTAAATAACGCGTAAAAGCAAAATGTAATTGGAAGATCATTTACTAATACAGGATATCGACAGCAACACTGAACCCTATCCCGCGCGATTTATAATACTGAACCAATTTATTAATGGATCTTATTAGCTCAGCTTAGTAAAATTCATTGAATTATTGAAGTAAGGTAAAGTAAAGTTCATTGAATTATTAAATTTCTTCTTAAAATACAGAAAAAAGTAAAATTGTATAATATAAATTTGAAGGTCGGCGAAATTACATGTATATATTTTTTAACTGTCCTAACATTGGCGGGGCAGTTGCCCTCCCCCCTCTTAATCTCGCCTCTGGTCTCCACCAGTACCTAAAGATGCAGAAGAAAAGTATTTTAATTACTCAAGCAGCTACAGAAAACACAACAAAAGGATTTCATAGAAACCAACTCAGTAATCAGAGTATCCACACAGTGATCTGTATTCCCCTATGTTATACGATTATAACAACAGAATACTATTTATATATCTATAAATATTTTTAAACTTTATGTAAAACTTTAATTTAATAAGATTTTCATTACATTAATCACTCAGATGATTGGAACAATATTCAACAGATGAAGGGAACAACATTCAATTATTGTTCCCTTTACCATCATTGACCTTTGAAATTTGATAAACTACCAGAGGGTCAGTACCAACTATCGATATTATTAATAGTGTAACGAATACTGCGTCATCTGCCGGCGGCCACCACGAACTACCTGTATGCACGGATTGCGTCTTCGGCCAGCGGCCCTCGAACTAGCTAGTCCCAGAGTGTTCTGGCGCTAATCGTTAAGTCCAAAAAGTTCTCGACGGCGCCCGCCGAGCATAACTACGCGGCGGCCGGCGACCGCGAGTTGGGCGAGTCTGAAGTGGAAGCTGAGCTGTGAAGTGTGTGCTTCGCGGTGAAGAGTGTTCAGTGACGTGAACCGCGGCCAGCGCCGTGAACTGTGGTCAGTGCAGTTGACTGTGGCCAGTGCATCGAACAGTAGTCAGTGCTTAGGACTGTGCGACAGTAAGAGAAGGGAACAGTGAAAATAAGTACTCAAGAGAAGTGTAGTGTAAATAAATACTCAAGAGAAGTGTAATGTAAATAAAAAATCTAGAGAAGTGTGCCGTTTAAAGAATAATAAAGTGTGTTAAGAAACAAAATAAACGTTGTTGAAATAATAACCGTTTTAATTCACCGCCTAGAATCGCAATAGTATACGCTCCCGCTGCGAATGTGATATACATCGTAATGGAATCGTAAAATCCTGTCTATGTATTATGATTTACACACTAGTGTTGTTCATGAACATACATTTTGGACGAAAAAAACAACAAATGAATCACTTTTGAGGTATTTGGGACTTCCTTTCTGAACACGATTCAGTCAAAATCATTTTTACTTTCTCGTATACATACGGGAGTTATATACGTAGTATAGAGAAAGTTATGTAATGCTGCGGAAATCGATATCGAGATTTCAAGGGAAATGCACGTTTTGGAGTCCCCTGATACCGAAAAGGTGTTTTTTTTCTTCTTCCTTCTTTCTTTCTTCAAACGTTTGTCCATCTGGCTCTACTTGAAGCTTTGAAATTTTGAAAACATTCTTTAAATTTGGGGATACTTTACATGTAGCCACCCGGACATTTTCAAAATTTTCTCAAAAACAGCTTCAAATTATTTCTTTAAATTTCTTCTAAGAATAAAGGTGACATAGGTCCGATTTTCACGGTTAATTTTCGAAAATTGCAAAAGTTCGAATTTTTTTCAGTGTCTTAAAAAATTTAACTAATTCAATTAAAAATTACAAAAACAAGATGTTCTCAAAAACGGCTCCGAATTTTTTCTTTAAATTTTTAGTGGAGGTAATACCAAATGCACATTATCCAATGACATAAATGCCATATTGCTCTATTCTTTCTTACAAAAATGTAATTTTTTTTACTCTTCTCTTACATCGGTAATATTTACATTAGAGGCGATTTTTCACACTATTATATTTATGAGTACATGTGCTTTAAATAATGTCAAAGTTTCTCGAAAACTCATGTTTTCTGTAAAAATGAGCTCAAAACTCCGCATTTTCAGAAACTCTCAAACACTATTTTCCCAAAAAGGCTCCAAATTTTTCCAATGGATAGTGCTAATTACTGTGTTTAATATAACAAAGTTCATTTTGTGGATCCTTGAGTTTTCAAAAATTACACAAATGTATTTTTTTTAAAATATCTCTCACCCCTTAATATGTACATTTCGATTGATTTGTATACATTATTACATTTGTGAGTGGAAGTGCTTTAAATGACTTCAAATGTAAATTTTTTGAAAACTCAATAGATTCCAGTGAAAAAGCTTCAAATTTTGCATTTATAGTAATGGTTAATTGTCATTTTCTTAAAAACAGCTTCAAAATGATCAATAAAAATTTCTATTTTGGACGAGGTTTTACTCTTCTATAATGTTCCTGAAGTTTGTTTGTTTGGGTTTTTTTTTTTGTTCTACTATTAAGAAACTGAAAAGTTGAGAAATTGGCAAGAAAATGTACTTTTGGTGATGACATGTCATCTGGCCAGAGAATGGGAAAAATCTTAAAGCTAGTCCACACAAAGGAAATAAGAAAAATTTGCTACAAGGAAGTCTGGGCCTGTGAAAGCCTGAGCCATAGCACCTCTAGTTTTGCTTTACATCAGCACAACGGATCTTTCTTTATACATACACAAAGTAGAAGGCACTTGATTAAAAAATGCATTAATAAAGATAATGTTCAGGCTTCTGTAGCATCTACATACAATATTTGCCTACAGCAGCAATTTGTGTGTTTCTTCACACTATTATGATAATATACTTTTAAGTGTCAAGCATTATGTGGTGTGTGAAAAAAATGGTGTGGGAAGGAAGAAAACTGAATACTAATATAGATTCAATCAATAATTAAAACTGTCAAATTGAAATACCCAAATCTTTTGAAATACTATACTTTTTCCCACTGCAATACATTCTATGAACATAAATTTTTTTCTTCAACATGTTGATTCCATTATTTACTTAAATCTTACTTTACTTCATATGAACTACAAAACAAATGAACATACTTACACTTTTTGGAAGCAACTGAAATAGAAAAGATTCTTCCAAGAGAAAAATATAAGAGAACAATTAAGTGTCTGCACACTTCTACATAGAATGTTTACAGACTTTCTTCCAATGACCAAGAATGAATACATTTCCCAGAACACCACCTATACTACTTATCAGCATTCCTCTTGTGGTTTCTTAGCAACCAAAAAGGCTTTTCTTTATTGCAGTATTACCTACAAGTTACACAAGGGTAAGGTCACTGGAAAGGAACTATGCCAATCAAATTAATTTAATAAGGATAATTTGAAATTTGTATACTTCATTGTTTTTTACTCTGATTTATTATATTACATTAGAGATAAAACAATTCAAATTTTCAAAACTATTTTCATTTTTATGCTTTCACTCTCCAATTCACTTGAGGCTGCCTGACCAATGAAAAACTATTTTTTCCAGCACCTATGTGTTAAGGCAAAGCTCTCAACCTATCTGCCAGTTTTGCAGGTTCTTATCCATTCCCATCATAGCTTCCAGATTTATCATATTCCCTACATTCATTAGGATAATAAACTCATATTAATAGGATGTAGTGAAGGCTGAATATTTCACCCAAAATAACAGTGTGTCTTGTTCATATACCACAGCGTAACTTATCAGACAATTATCACAAATATGACCTTACTAAACACTCAATAAAAACATTCATATGAGTATTACAACAATGAATGCAAGAGACAGTGAAAGTAAATCAAGATTGTTGCTTTTACTACGATTTGAACCCTTCCCAAAACCAGCTCAAAAACTTATTTTAATTAGTAACAGTAATAATACCCCACGTTTACATTGAAAACACAGCATTTGTACCTCAAGCAAGAATATTCAGAAACTGTCAAAAATTACTTTTGGATTTTTATCCTGAGAATTCATTCAATTTTACAGAAATATTTAGGTAATTTTGATAAATTCACAAGTTTCTCAGAAAACAACAGCTTGAACTCTGATGTCCAGCAGTATGTTTTCAGAGACCTCGTGCACAAGCAGCTTGCACATTACAAGCATTTTAGTAATAGCATAAAGTTGTTTCATTAAGTAATTCAACAGGAAAATACTCTACAAGGAAAGTTACTGAAAATAAACAAATACCAATGGAGTTTTCAATTTTTTTTTTATTGTAGGGTGCACTGTGTTAAAATGTTTTGAATACTACATATAATTGCAGAAATAAATATGTTTGTATTTATAGTATATGGTGAATGTATATCAAGAGTCATGTAACCACCACGCATTTGACCCCTCAGCACAAGAAAATAATTGCTAAAAAACTTGTGTAATCAACTATTTAATAATTTTTTAATAGTAATGTGATGGATTCAAAGTTTTTATTCTCTGTAATAATGCATCATTTTCACCACTCAAAAGTTGTCTTATCCTATTAAAAAACTGCAGTCACATTTCACACAGTACATAAGAACTTTCATACAAATACAATTTCAGTCAAGATAAAACAGTAGACTCTCAATTATTTGTTTACACTATTCAGAATAATGCAACTCGGAATTTAACATACACAGAAAGGTAGAAATTGCATACCTTTCATTTTTATTTTCAAATTCATTTGTAAATTACACAATCATTCAAGTAACTCACTCAAGACCTCAAGTAACTTGAATGCGTTACTTCCAACTCTTTATACAAGATTTAGCACAGGTGTAAGGCAGAGGTGGAGCTGAGGCACTAAATTTTGGGTGGAGTACATTCCACAAAGGTAATGTTAGAGTTATAGTTCAGAGCTGCAAACGGTAAATGCAGGCACCCAACACACAATTATTCACTCATTTTTTTTCTTCTTTGGTTATGAATAATACAAGAGTGAAAAGTCTTAAAATGAAATTGGCATGATTTGGAGTATAAGTGAGCATTTTCCTTTTCATAATATAATTAAGAGTTTACTGTGTTTCTCTCAATGCAAATCAATTAAAAACAGAACAACAGGATAACATGCTGGTTACATGTCCATTATACCAAAACCTTCTACCAATCAAGCAAATCCCATAGTTAAAAAAATAATGGAATGACCATCCCACCAGTTTCTCTTGACACACACTTTAATCGTTTACACTTTATATGAAAAAAATCTGAAACAAACACCTAAAAACTACATAAAGAATATTGAAGTTTAAAACTTGTGACTTGTTTGTTCTTTTCATGTTTTTAAATCACTTAATAGCTTATCTTGCAGACCCAACATACTATTTTTTTTTATACTTTTACATATTATATATATTTTTTTTTAATTTTTGGGAGATAGTGCAGCAGAGAGCTATAGAGGAGAACAAGCTACTGAACGTTGTACAACATGAAGAGTTGGGATGCGTCTGCATTGCTGGGAGTCAGAGGATGTCCTGGAGGTAGAGCAGCAAATCCCAGGAACATAAATGTTCGTACCAGTAGGGCTAAAACACACACACAAAAGAATAACAATTACCCAAGCCTGAAAATTGAGAAATAAAAAAATAAGCATATTGAAGTTTATTTGGCTCATTCACTCTCAATAGGTTTTGTTATACATGTTAGGAACAATCAGAATCTGTTTGAATCTGGCTAATTTGTAAATTAGGCAGTGAAGGTTCACATTCTACATCCGAAATGATTGAATAAAGTGAAGTAGGAAAAGCTCTGAAACATAATTTGCATTTTGGCCAGATGAAGAGAACATTAACCAGCAGAAGGTGAAAATGACATTGTACTGACAAGAAATAGCTAATTTTATGAGATAAACCCGAATCGGACTGCTGTTGGGAAAGAGAGAGAGAGAAGCATGGTTTTGAGTTCCACTGTGTCAGTTGTTAACATCTATATTTATTGATATATCTATATATTACTACACCTTGGAATGAAGAGAGACTGGCCTTCAGAATTTATATAAAATAACCTTTAATCTGAGCAATGTAGACAATTGTACACAAATGTACGCAATTCCCACTGTACTTTTATGTAGAAATATTTTTCATGAACAACCAAGAAACCCCAACCTTTGCCTTACTTTAACCAGAATACTGTAGTTAATGCAAACATTAGTAGATTATGTAATGATGAAATAATTTGTTCAGTCCTATAATAATAATAATAATAATTATTGTAATAATAATAATAATTATTATTATTATTTCATACAGCTTTATCCAAACAATCTGGTTGTTGGGCAAATTAGCTATCTTCCTGTCAGTATACATGTTATAGCTGAAGTGCAGATCTTCCTAATTACCAAATTAGCCTCTTAATGTTCACATTTCCTGAAATTGGTGGATAAAGTCTAAGGTACGAGCAATTTCAAAGCATGCTTCAGACTTAAGCTAGATGCAGCTGACACTAGCCTAGGTGAAGTATGTTTTGGTGACAACGAAAAGCAGATATGTGACAAACTAAGAATCAGTCTGCTGATAGGAAGATTCTATGGTTAGCAGTAGGCAAAGAGTAGTTTCAAGTTCCATTGTGTCATAAATTTCTATTCACTTGATGCCACCACCTAACCTTGCTGAATACCTCAGTTGAGTTTTTATGCCTTTCCAAGTTAGTAACGAGGCTCTGACCATCAGAATTTAAATATAATAATTTTAAATTTGTAATGCATAGGCTTACAAGCTTATGCCTTCCAATGATGGGGCTTAGAAAAAGCAATGCATTTCTTTTACCTTTAATTTTATATTTAAAGAATAAGCTGAAAACCTTTTTAATATTAGAATTGTAATTATGTAACATTAACTGGTTCTTTTTTATTTTTAATTATTTTGTCTCAAACTTGTTCAGGGGGTATAATACTGATTGGCCCTTACCAAGGGGAGTATTTGAAATAAATTAATAAGTAGAACTAATGAAAAATTTGCCCATTTTCATGCAAGCAGAATATTCAGAAAGGATGTTATATCACCCATTGAGTTTATTGCTGTATGCCACCCAAAAATAATTTATTAGTTTATGCCAAGAATTTTAAGAAAACTAACTTCAGATACTAAAGGTGCTATAGCATTTTTAGACCAAATTGTTGAGTGGTAGTCAGCACTCTATGGCTAATAACAGCCACATGTTCGAAATTAATCGATCACTGTCATTCACATTGTTTGATCCATTCTGTGTTGCTAATGTGCCAATTAACCAACTACTGAAACATTAGCTGTTTTTCAAACTTTCGCCATAGCATACAAAAGAGCAGCTTCAAATATATTGGTAGTAAAATAATTGGAGACAATTATTTGCGGCTTATGTATTGTGAGAACAATCTTAGTAACACATCGACAATTTCTGTTTTCTATCAGTAGAAATTGTTATATTTTCAAAAATATTATGGGGTGAATTTGAAATGAGAAAGAATAAATAAAAAGAAAGGCTGAAACTACTATAGTTTCACATTCTATATAAATAAAGAATTAATTTATCTTGTCTTATATGCTACAGGACTATGACATGTACAATAATAATGTTATTTTGTCACTTACCACGATCAGGTCGATCTTTACAGAAGCATACTATTATCTGCTCACAATTCAGAACATCTTCTGCATACTCCAACAGTCTCACAAACCTACAAAATAAAATGGGCAAAATGTAAGTCCAAAAATTGACTTGAAGCTTTTGCTATGGACATGTAACACTACCTTGTGAAAGGAACATGTCACAATCCAATACAAGCACACAATTGTAGAAAGCAATGTTCATTTTTCAGTACAATTGGCTCTGAGGGCAATTGTAGCTGTGAGCTAGTGCCAATTATTATTTTATTCAGTAAGACCATTAAACTGCAAATGCATGAATATATCATAACAGTGCCCCAGAACACACTATTTCAGTCCCAGCATTTAAATGAGTATTTCACATCTTATAACAACAACAACTAACAACTTCCTTTTGAATATTTGGTCTTTGGTAAAGTAGATTTTGATAAAATGTTTCAATTAATATTCTTTTAAAATCAATATTGAAAACATTCCTTTGCCCTAGAATCTCAAGAAAACAGTTTAATAAAAAGTTAAAAACCATTCTAACAGGTCAGGAAATTAACGCCATGCAGGGTGATGGCATTGCAAGACAGTGATGAAGCTATTTACAAACAAACTAACTGCAAGTAAACACACTGACAAAATGATTGCAATTTTTGCATGGATGTAACTAGCAGTTATATTACCAGCAGTAGCCAAACAGTAGCTGTCAAAGTGGTTCCTTCTTATAGTAACATCTCTATTTATTTACCTGAATATTAAGTCGACTCTGAATAGGTATAAGACAATGCCCTAATTTTGAAGAGAGAGTTTTTGAAAAACTAATTCTCATTATTTAGTCAAAATAAAATTGAAAATTGTCTTATTGATTAGAAAATCATGAAGAGGAGAATGTTAAAGACTTATTGCCTGAACTATCATTATTTTCTTCTTTAAAATCAAGATCATTGTTTTTGTCACTACCCTCATTATCTTCACATGTGTAATTGTTTCTGTCTTTTTGCTCCTCCATCCATGCTGCAACATTGACTTTTTAGTTTCTTCTGAAAGTTTTGCGTGTTAAATTCGCGTTTGTTCTCAGCCCTTCGTCTGACGTCCTTTAAGAACATTCCCTTCCATGTCCCCAGATTTACTATTGAACCCGCATTTGTTGATGGCCTGTTTCTTCAACAGAATGAACTTGAAATTTGCATCGTTCACTGTTCGTGTGATTGAGTGTGAACTCTTACATCCGCACCTTCATTTCGCGGGTAAAGTGGGAGACAGCGGCAGTTTACAAAATTTGGCAAGTTTTTGCTCAGAAAATGTACCATCCTTTTCTGTGGTTAAATGTAGAATGTGTACGTAAATACTTGGCTGTACGGGAGAGACGCCGCGTCTTAGATACGGATGCCAACGTTCAGGGCGAAATCCATTTCGTCCTGAGGAAGGTCGCAGAATTGTGCCCTAAATTTGCCACTTGCATACACACAGGGTTTCTGTACCCTGGCTGATGACAGCTGATCAGCTATTACGGTTTCGTCCAATCGGGAGCTTAAATGTCACCACAGTGACGTCACCGTGATGGCGTTTTAGCTCTCGATTGGATGACACCGTAACACCTGATTAAGTGTCATCGGCCAGGTTAGGAAAACCCAAGTATATGCCCAGGACTCAGCGTCTCCCGGACAGCCAAGTAGTTACTGATTCCGGCCGCGGAAGCATACGCTCTCTAAGAATATGTACGTCTTTCAATGTGACATTATTCAAATCCTTCTGCAAAACGCAGATTATTACGGGCCATAATTTTACCGTCTTCGCAGCTCATTGTTACGCAACATTTATGAGTTTCATGACATGGAAAGGTGATGTAAAAACCACCAACCGACTAGGCTTAATCTGTGAATATATGAATGACATTTTTCGACTGATATATTCAGGAAATAACTTCATCTTATATTCGGGTAAATACGGTAGATCATATATTTCTCTTTTAGTCATGCTTTTCTAATATAACTGCAGACCAACAGTTTAAATTATTTACCTGTGATGAATATTAATATATGAAAGAACTCTTAATTTAACATTTATTTTCATCAATATATTAATGTTTGGATGCAGTAAGACTTTAAGTATCCTCTACATAACTTAAATGGTGTTTTACGATTATACTATCTGTGTGTTTTTGAGATGTTAAATTAAGTTTCTTCAAAGGCATCGTTTTTGAAGGACTGTAATGGAATGATCTGTTGCCAGGAGAGAGACGCTAAATGCCAGCATGGGTGGTTGTAGTAGTTTCTGTTTTACTTTGCTTTGCTTTACTTTGTTTCTCCTTTCCATTTCTTCTCAGGCTTATTATTCGAAGTACCAAGTACTTCATGAGCGTTTGAAAGTGAATCGAGAAGTGAACTATATCAAATTGTGGTCCAACTTAAGTGGCCTTATGGGAAATTCCGGAAAACAATTAAGTAATTTCAACTTACAAAAACAATATTCATAACATATACGCACCCTTCTTTGGAGCCTTCTGGTGGCAGGCATGCTGGGACTTGGATATACATACGGTGTTGCCACAAAACTGTCTCCCATAGTCCCACAGCCACCTCACTCAGACGCAACACGAAACTCAGGCGTAGTGGCTGTGTCCCACTTGCTGCCAACAGCAAGTCCTCCTCCTAAACAACCATCCAGCAAATTTCATTATGCAAATAAAAAGGCAAAAAAATCCTGTGTGAGTAACATCATCCGTGTACATTTAAACCTTCTACCATTGAGGTACTGAAATAAAAACCATCCAAGGATAGATTAGATTTTATTATATAGATATTATATAATTCATTGGATTTACTAAATGTTATTTAGTACTTTGGAAACAACAATAATCACTGAAAATGATAAATTTATTGGCATTCTTGTAAAGGTTTTGAATATTGTAATGAACTACACTTACGATTATTTTTGCACCTTTTTTAAAAAACAAGGTTTCATGAGCAAAAATGGCAAATAATACAACTAATTGTATTTTGTACTAACACAAAAGTAAATTTCATAAAAATTAATATCTTACATACGGATCATTAGTACATATAACACTATAATTAAGAAGTACAATCATATTTTATCAATCCTATATTATAATACAGAGCGGGAGGGAATTATGGGAGGCATCTTTTATGGAGAAAAACTATTGGAACCCTAACCCCTAAAAAGAGATTTTACAACACACATTCTTGAATGTTCAGAATTCAAATTGAAAAGGGAAATCAACCTATTTCACTCAAGTGAAAGCTTTGGAACGATTTTATTCGACACTGGTACAAGTCTTTTGAAGCCGTCCCAAATTTCGAGCCGCCGGAGCACACTCACTGAGCAGAGATGCTGCTCTCCTGGTTTCCCCGCGCCGGCGCCGCCTGGGGAGGTCGAAGGCGGCGGCAGCAACTCGGCGCGGGGGGCATCAGGACCAAGACCGAGGCCCCACCGCCAGCGTCACGCGGTACCACTGGCTCTGCGCGCCTCTCGACTCGCTACTGCAACACACAACACACAACGCCATCAACACGTTGCAAACACAACAAACAGAACGTGAAAAAAACAACACTCAATTGCCAGGGAACGCTCTGTTTATTAAGAAATCGATATGCTATAAGAAGGATTTACAAAAACCATTTGCTCGTGGATTAAGAAAACTTAAAATCTTCGCTATTTAACATCTACCACTACAATTAAAAACTTTGGATTCGTTTGGACATTTGATAACAGATTTCGACAGAAAGAGAAGAGCACGTTGAGTCTACCTCGAGGAGCAACGACGTGGCGTCCAAGAGCAGAAAGAACTTTGAGGAAATAGAAAGATGCACGGGTAGAAGAAAGTACCCAAACCTGGACCCGGTGCCTAATTACGAGCCCCTTGATTTATAGCTCGATAGAGAGCTGTTTCTTATTGGAAACGTACTAAAATAATAGTTATTTGCAACACTGCAGCCCAGTCAACCGGTAGTGTGTCTAGGTCTTCACTCGTTGCCGGACAGTAGGTCGTTGGTGCGAACAGGAGGTACTTGGTACTCCTTTATACCTTAGGAGTCTAATAAAAAGCAAGAGCCTACTCTGAAGCCTATCAACTCGAGATGGTAGGAAGAAGAATGGGGTCAAGAGACAATTTCAGAATTTAATCTCAGAGAAGCCGAAAAGAGAGAAGAATATTTTAAAGTTAAACAAAATGCAAAAGGAAGATTCCACGTCCGGCGCGGAATTTAACATGTCCTCTGGCTCTTCCGAATTGGAAGTTCTACCAGGGAGATTTTCCCTCGCAAGTGAAGATGCAGAGTGCATGTTTTTCAGTGTAAATGTTTCCGAGAGCTCTAGGAGAACTGTGGATGATGTGCCTCATGTAAAATGAACGGGAGCGGAGAAAGATGCTTTCATGTGTGACTTCAATACATAGACCATGTGCAAGACATATAAGACACTTTCTTGTGTATAAGATGTTAAACTAGTATTTTTGTAAAATTATATCGAGGTCAATCTATTTTCAGTGTTTTAAATTTATTTTTACCCATTTCTTACGTTGGGGGGGGGGGTCACATTAGGAAATCATTTTTAGAAGTCCACAAAATGTAATGTTTACAAAAAATTAATTTGTTCCTAAATTGCTTGGCCAATAATTTTAAGCAGAATACAATATTTATATTACTTAAGGAATGCATTGGCAATATTTTGATTTAATTGTGCACAAAATTGGATTTAAAAATATTCGGAAACAAAATGGGGGCCCGGGTTTGGGTACTTTCCTGTACATACTCCAAGTGGCCTAAGAGCCCGACGACGAAATCCAAATGGGAAATAAAGATTAAAGGGCAATGACCGAAAAAATCCAACGAGATGCGGCCAATGGCAAATACACGATGAGTGAAGGGTCGTTCAAGAAATACATGCTACTTTAAGTTTAGTAACTCAAACCTGTACGTACGGTATAAAGAAACAAGCGCCTGGGCTGCAGACAGTTTTTGTACATCCAGCGTTAAAAATAAGCGAACCTGGCTATTGTCATGTGACGCCCGGAATATTAACTCACAGCCTCTCAACCAAGCAAGCAAGCCACCAACCAAGCAAGCAAGCCACCAACCAAGCAAGCAAGCCACCAACCAAGCAAGCAAGCCACCAACCAAGCAAGCAAGCCACCAACCAAGCAAGCAAGCAAGCAAGCGTTAACAGAGCTCGGTTCGGTAAGCGATGCTTCAGAAAGTGTACCGAATCGTCTACTGGTTAAACTTGTTTTGGGTCATTAGTGTGTCTTAGAGAACATTCCTCACCGCCTATGAAAGACCGGCTACGGTATTCTGCAAAATATGATGCACGCTATTTGAAGGAAGTGTTGACTTTCTCTCATAACAATAGAAGCCAGTTGGAGAATATTGAAATTCCTGTGGTTTCGCAAATTGGAAAGCCCTTTAAAATGGTATATATTCAGCATTCCAATTTTTACAGACATTCTGGTTCTAGGTCGATTTGGTTTTCGTGCAGAACTGAATTTCCAACATCGTGAATATCAATGTTCCCAGGTGCACATACTTCAATTAAATCTTCCATCGCAGGGAGCAACAATGACCATTACGTTCACTGAAAAGAACACTTCGTAAACACCAACAGAGTAAAAAGAAGTGAACATCTCTTGGTCACACTGCGCATTAGAGAAATGCTCGAAAAATTAGTAAAATCCCACAAAAATCAATTTTCAGAGTAATTTGTTTTCTTGTTTAAAATTGTTAATACTTTAGTTAAAGATTGGACTGTTTTTTTGAAAGAAATGATAGAAGCCTTACTATTTTGTAATAGAAAATAGTCTACACATTGACCTACATTCAATACACAAATTGTAAATTTCTGCGATTTACGAATGGCTCCCAGCCCTGCCAAGCCCTAGCAACGGCTCTCAACTGACAGCGGTACGCAGAAGCTGCCTGTTTTACTCTTGTTTCTCTCCCTCTGTGCGTTATGTTGAAGTATATGTCTATTTTACACCAACTTTGTTTGATTTTTTGTACATTTCTTGATTTACGGCAACCGAGCATACATTTTGGACTACTCTATCGGATCTACGACGAATTATTGCTTACTCTTTATAACTAACTTTATAGACTTATTTTTTTATGCACGGTAACATTTCGTGCATTTCACCCGTCTCTTCGATATAATGTAAGGTGACCAGACGTCCCATATTGGCCAGCACATTCCCTTATTTTGAGTCCCTGTCCGGTATTTTTTGACAGGAAAATGGGACGCTAAAAATGTCCAATTTTTGTAACATTTGTGACTTAGCATAAAGTGCCGTCAACAATATTTAATTCATCGTAACATATTCCGTTTGCTTCGCGTTTATAAAAAATTAAGTGCGACAAGATCTTGTGCTCGTGTTCCATGTAACAAGAGTATTTAGAGTCAACAGTAGGCTCTACGAAGAGAAAATGCCGTTAGGGCGTCAATTCTGTGTGCATTATCACTAACGATATCATGGAGAAATTAAAAAATCCAATCCTTCAGTTTGAGAGTTTCTATGCGACGCAATCTTAATTAAGAAATACTGACCTACTACGAAAAGACCGAAAGTACAAATTAAACAAATGCGTTTTTAAAATTTCTAAAGTTCTTCCGTTGGCGTAAATTGAATTCTAATACATCATGAAAGTTTACGTATTTATTCATTTATATAATCTTAATTTTAAACCCTAAATATGTGATAAAATAGTGTTTTCATCTTTGATCCTTTTGTCGTTGTGACAAAAACTAAAATGTCCCGTTTTTATGATTTCAAAATATGGTTACTTTAGTATAATGGATAACGAATTGCTTGAATTCTATGAATTCATTGAAGAAATTGAGGAAGAAGAGCCGCGAAGACGAATTACGCGACGTTACATCCGGGATGCACAAAATCCTATAGAGAGATCTCGGGACCGTGAATTTCAATGTCACTACCGATATTTGAAACCCACTTCTCTTTTCTTCGCTTTAGTGTGCTATTGGATGCTTTATTCTCCACTATTTCTTAATGTTCCAGTGTTTTTTTATGTTCATAATGTTCCAAAATATTGCTGGGTCGTTATAAAGGGAAAAATATACGCAGAAGAAACAGAATAATGGAAATCCAAAGAAAGTTTCAAAGGACAAAAACCGGGTCGTCATAAAGGGAAAAGATGCAGAAACAACTAGAAACAACGCTACTGTTCTATGGTGACCATATAGTGAAAATCAAAGAACGGTCGTTGTGACTTTGACTAAAGAAACTGGAAAAAACGAAACACATGCACATAAACTGTTCGTATTCCTCAATTAAGATTGCTTGTTAAGTCGCATAGAAACTCTCAGAAGCAGAATTACTGAATTTCTCCGTAGCGATATCGATAGCGATAAAGCATATACCCAAGCTCAAATAACGCGGTAGCTCATTTTTCCTTCCCAGAACCACCACTGAATCTCTCCTTGATTTCAATAGTTTCAATTATTTTACAAAAGACTAACGTGAAAACCTCACATCCACGCAACTACTAATAAAGCCTTGGTCAAAACAAAAAATGTTCCCCTTAATTAACTCTCGATCTGCCACTACTATAGAAAGCAGAATATTACTGTACGAATCAATTATTCAACCCATCGAAGGGGTTATGGACCAGTTTGTTTATAGCAACATTTTGAAAAACGATTTGCAAGCAACTATTCATAAATTGGGCCTGGGTCGGAATTATATTTTCAAGCAAGACTATGACCCCAAACACACTGCCCTAGATGCGCGGCTTTGCCTCCTACACAATACGCCCACACAATTACAAACGCCACCACAATCACCGGATATGAATCCACTAGAACATTTGTGGAGTTATCTAGATTAAAATGTTGAGAAGAATAGACATGACGAGTGTAAGTGAACTCAAGACAGTTTTGAAAGATTATTGGGAGAACATTTCACCATCCTTTACTGCGAATTCAGGATCCCTAGGAGGATGAGTGATGGGTGGGGCTCCACGAGTGCAGCAATTCAGGCAGTAATTGATGTCAAAGGAAACCCAACAAAATATTAGGTATTAATTTTATCAATCCATTATTATTGTTGTTATTATTATTATTATTATTATTATTATATTAAAAAATTACGAATTACGAAAAATTACGAAAAAAAATACGAAAAATAGTACGAATACTTTTGTCGCGAGGGAAAAGTGATTTATTTTTATTTTGTCTATTTCGGAAGTTATATTTTTTATTGACAATATTTTTATGTATATATTAAAAGTGATTTTGGAAGAAGTTTATCAATCAAATTACAGGCGCTTTCTTGAAACACGACTGGGTGTATAAATATTTTTGACACTGATTGTACGCACAATTATTTACATATTATCTCAAAGATAGCATGGGTCGAAGTGCAGAGCATTCCATAGAGTCCATTCGGCTTGGTGGGAATACAGCATTGTCGCAAGGGCACGCGTCAGCGACTGTCGACTTCTGCTGCCTTTACAAGAACGCCCAAGGAGCAACTCGTTTGAGCCCTCGAGCGCCCTCCGTGGCATGTCAGCATCTACTGCCCCACAGTCACAAAGTAGAAGCAGCGTGGAGAACAAAGACAAGACTACTTCTAACTCCTTAACAGAAGTCAAGAATCCTTTTCCCCAAAATGGACCCGTTCCATCTTCCCGGCTACCAGCACATGTTACGATTCGTCTTACTGAACATGGCCCCATGCTGATCGGTATCCGATCGTGGGAAGAGATCTTCTCATTAAAGATGAGAGAGCTATTGTTTGCGATGTTACAGTGCTAACAATTTGATGAAACTGAATGAAAAAGCTCACTAGATTCTCCGTGTTTTAGTATATAAAACCCTGAAGACATTTTAAAAATTTTAGAGGACTGTTAGATAATTTAGCGTTTATCGTGAAAATACGCCAATATTGCTTTAAAATGACTTCATAGAGAATTTTGACGAGAAACAAAATATTGAATTCTGAGTTCCAATAATTCAAATTCTTCAGAAAATAAAACAAAAAAACCCTTTAATTAACTATGTGTATGCTTTTATTGTTCATACGAAAAACTCGCTTCTTCTGGTACATTAACTGAAACAATCCGGCGTTGCCTCCAGGCATTTATCACGAAAGACCGGATTCCCATGTAACTACGTTTCTTTGCCAACTTGAAACTGTATGAAACTGACAAATTTGAATCATGAAACAGACGCTATTTTATTTATTTATTTATTCATTCATTCATTTTGCGCCGACCTGAACGGCTGAGATGGCTAAGCGCGTGTACTGACTCAGGGCTTCGGTCCGATGGGTCGCGGGTTCGAGTCCCGCCTTCGGCAAGGTGGTTTGTCTCGCACGTGTGTTGGCAAGGATGGCCTCTGCTGGCCCCATAGAAGAGAAAGCCCGCACGTGTGTCATCAGTGAAGTCAACTGTATGGCCAAAAATGCGTTTCATCGGGACGTAAAGGGTAACCGGCTGTCGGCTGGAAAAGCCATAAAAAGAAAAGTATTATTTTGCACAAAATTGCACATTTTGGGATTTTACTAGACCAATTTGACAGATTCATAGTTTTATTGCATGAACTATAATTCTTCCATTATCAACTTTTATTAATTTATCTTTTTAATAGCCTGACTGAAGAAAAACGGTTTTCATGACTTACCCCGGCAGTGCATTCGGGTGCTCTGTTAATTAATGGCTTATTTTAAGTGGCGAGACTCGGGCCATCAGGCCCGCTCTTCCGTCTGACCATGCAAATTTCCTTTTGTAAGCCTTTCACCATCTAGCAGAGAAAGAATGGAATTTTGTGAAACGCGAGTGACGTTTAATATGTATCAATTCTGCATTTTGTTGCCGTAGGAAGTGAGTGCCTATACCAATCATGATGCCTATTGTGGAATTAAAATTTCTGAGGAATTGCAGTTGGAGTTAGGGATATACTGTGTTGCCACGAATTCAGTCCGCTCAGGCCCTTGGTTGCGGCTATAAGCCAACGCCATGTTCGGAGTCTATCTTCCCAATTGGATCATATAACTTGTATATAAAAAAATGATAAAAGTCAGTCTTCGCTGAACTTGACCAATACGAGACTGCGTGCATGAGTCACAGTTGACCTTACGTCCTGGCGTGATGCATAGTGAGTCTGCATTTATAGAATTTATCGGAAAAGATGTTGCCCTGCGAGATACGAGAGAATATGACAGTTTTTTTACCGTTTTTAGCTGCGTGAACACATGCGTCAGAGTGAGGCTCGGCGCAAAGACAAAGGTAAATGTAGAACGAAGTTTTTCCTGTCTAAAACATGTTAGATGGTAAATAAGTTCTCAGAAAATAATTTGGAAATGAAAATTATAATGAAAACTATGAATATTTCTTGTATAACTTAATTATTTTTTTGTTTCTGAAAGTATTTTTGTATTTTTCAATTTTTTTATTTACGTTTCTGTATTTTTATGCTAATTTAATTTTGTGTGTGAATATTTAAAATATCAAATTATTTGCCGCAACAAAATGTATAAACAATTATAAATACTAAAATCATATTTGATTCATATTAAATTTCACATTCAATATGTAAAATAAGTTGCAAGTGTATTACCTGGAGATTTTAGGTTACATAATACCGAAGTTTAGCGAAATGTTATTTTTATTGCAAGTTTTTGGACGTTTTGATTTTTTTACTGCACGTTTTAGTAAAACCGGTCTTTATCACAATCATGCATTAGAGAGGGAAAATAATGTATTCTCCCTATGGCAAAATGGAAGAAATATTATTTATATCCCCATCCCATGACCAAGTCCCGCGCAGCTGCTATCACTTGCGCACCAGCTACGCCTCTTCTCAGCCACGCCCAGCCCATTCCAGTCAGAACACGTAACTTCGACCCTAGATTATTTGATCTTGAAATACTAGATCACTAATCTATCACAAGGAATCAAAATGCATTTAGCTCAAATTTGAATGAGCTTCCAAAATCAGGATCAATCTGGTTTTCGATATTTTGGCTTAAAAACCAAGTGCGCACTTAAATTCTGCTATAAATAGGGCGAGAAATGGGGTATCATGTTGAACTATTCCAAATCAAGTCTTATGCAAAGACCTTTTTATATTCTGTTGAGAAGCGTTTGTGAGACAAGTATAATGATATGTATGAAACAGAGAAACAACACACTCGTTACCGACCACAATAATTAAAACTCGATGAGGGGTTAACGAGGCAATTGATGCGACGTCGATGTTCCACAGAGCATAGTGTAGCGTAATTTCCAGAAAACAGCCCTAGTCGAAATGCTTTCCTAGCGGAAGCAGGAAGTGCGTCATATCAGTCCATAAGATTATTCCTATGCACGTTGCAGTATTTAAAGTATTTCGATTAGACTGTTCGAATGATGAAAATTAGATTATATCCACTAAACTAAAATAAAGATATCCCCAATAAAAAACAACGAAAATTTTCACTGTCGTTTTAAACCCTTTTCTTAAAATCATGAAATTAAATTGTAAATGCGCCGCCTACATACAGCAAGTTTTATTAAAACGTCAGCATCCGAGTTACGTTTGCCAAGTGGCTATTTTGAATAAAAGAAATCAAGGTAGTTGAACAAGGGACAAGTGCGGAGATTCGCAGCTAATATTGGCGAACAGGCTGTGGATCGGGGCCAAACGATCCACACAAGTGGCCTCGCCAACTCCCGGCGATGAGGTGGCTAAATCTGCTGAGCAAACTAAACATCGTCCATCGTCCCTCGTCCCTATGTCCATGAGGGAATTCAGAGTACTTGCATGTGTGAACGTGGAATGGTGTCTTGATACACACAAGGTAACTTGTATGGCTGAATTGCAGCCTTGGAAATCTACAATACTGGGTGAACTTCGTTTATTTTCACGAAACCATGCCTTTCTGAAAATGATGGAAAATAATTTAAGGGCAAAAAATTGTTAAACGCGTATCTAAACATTTGTGAATTTTACCTTCAAAGTTTATAACACAAAACAACCACAATATAACCTGGGAAGAAAAATATCAAAATCATTTCGAAACATTAAAAGATAACCTTTAGAATAGATGTAAGTAAAATGATATCACGAATTGTAGCTGAACGTGTGCAACGGCTGAATAACATTTGAAATTAACGTCTTCACCTAGTACAGAAATCATCCGAGTTATGCTCAAGGCACAACGTTGCCACATTCAGAGTTTCTCACATTTGACATTAGTGTCGGGACGAGAGAGGTAAACATTCGAAAGCACAAAAAAAGCCTTTCTCCAAAAAAGTTATTCAATCAATCAAAATAAAGGTTTTCATGTGCAAAGAAATAGCTCCTCAGAGGCCATATTTATGAGAACACAGTCACCTCAATTTCACACATCAATTGTGGAGGAAGAGTCACAATTGGCCTCACTGACGCCATAGAGCGTAATTATGATTGTTATTTGAAAGGAAGTCCACACACCATTAATATAATAAAAATATAAAATATCATAAAATTGAATTAGGCACCATAGAGGGAAATGTCAATAACGACACCAAGATGTTAAATTGTTCGTTTTTAACTTTTTAAAATTTATTTCGACGTTTCGTGAGTACTTAACGCCCCACCTCTTCAGATACTCGAATGAATAGGTGAAATAAAAGGTGAGGCGTTACGCACCCAGTAAACATCGAAATACAAACAACATAACATCCTGGAGTCGCAATTGACTTTCCTTCTATAGTGCTAAATTCATATTACTCGAGGGCTATCAGAAATTCATCACTAATAATAATAATAATAATAATAATAATAATAATAATATCTTTATTAATAGCGAGGCTCAAACTATTTGGACAACTCTTCCGTCTAACCTTGCCACAGTGCATATCTCCCGGGACACATGTTTTCTCTAAAGAACAAATACTGTGCGCCCTTTCAAAGCAAAGAACTTTTATTACTGTCCGTTCTAGTGCTTGCGGACTTGAGATTTCTGGTACCAGGTCAGCGTTCCGCTAAACTTAAGCTCGTCAATACTACGCCTAACCAAAAATAGATGAAATTTGAAGAGGCGACAATATTGAATTGTAACGCTTCAAATCCCTTGCGCAAAATATACTAAAATATTACAGCAAAGTAAAAACACTTCTGCTATTGAGCATACATTCCTAAAAATATCTTTCTTACATCTACTTTGCTCGCTGTCCTCCGTCCGATTGTAATAAGGCCAATAGAATTCCCATTCTTGTCACCAGTTTCACTAAATAGCAACGGCAGCGTGGAAGACAGCAACGACAGCGTAGCAATGGAAGTGTGGACAACAGCGTTCCGCATACGCGTCAGTTGCATGTATGTCTTAATTTGCACCCGTAATTTTTCTCGCGTGATGCACCGCCAGACACCGCGTACTACGTACGATACAGAGACTCTCCGTCTGAGAGCCAACGGGGCTAGTCCCAGAGGCTGAGGCGAGGCGAGGCGAGCCGACACATGGTGGTCGTCAATAAGGCTGCCGCGTGGAAAAAACCGTGCCTGCGTCGGGCCCTGCGCCGCCGGTCGCGTAGCAACAGCGCCACAGCATCCGTAAGGATAGGCGCTAGGCGCGGGGCGAAGGGGGCGGGGCGTCACGCCACGCCACGGCGGTGGGGGGCGCGGCCTGCCGGGCACTGCGAGGGGAAGGGTGCCGTGCCCAGGGGGAGAGTGCAGAGCGAAGGAGAAAGAAAGCGCGGGGGACAGCCGGCAGTGAGAGCGAAAGATCTCGCGAGCCAGCGCGCGTCCGGGAGGCTGCCTGGCAAAGCGGTGTTGCTAACGTTCGTCCGGTGACGGACAGCTTGCCTGCATACGTCTGCATCTCGGAACCGAGATGCTCTCCGTTTGTAAAACGAACTTCTGGATGGAACGACGTTCGCTTCACAGCTGTCGGCTAGCTGTCTCTTTCTCGTTCTCCATTGCGTTTTCTGACAAACTTCCTAAAGAAAAGATGCGCACCAATACTTTGAAATATCTAATTCATATACCTGAAATTCAAAGAAACCTTCTCCAGCAACTTCTCCGATTTCATTATAGGAAGAGGATGACCATCACCTCAAAGCTCTAGAAACAACCTTTCATTTCCGCTCATGTTTTGAGTTCTCAATTTTGGCAAGATAAATAGATTTTATAGTTCGGAATTCCCTTTGGGTACATCCATACACTCCAATAGTTTTGGTTATTCATACAAAATTACTTTCATAAACGTAGTTGACATTTTCAAATTTCTCACACATGGATCGATTCAATATAATATGTTTACTTTCATTACATATGGGTGTTAATAACGCATGCTGCAGGAAAACATTAACATTTCTCAAGATTTAATGATAAGAGCATGCACCCCCCCAGTTTTTTAAATCTCCTTTCGTATCAGGCTATCTCGAGGCCCTTCTGCTCAACGCAATATCTGCGCGGCGGCCTCGAATAACAAATGGCAGCTGCAAGGACGCATCGGACTGAAGCAACGCAGCAGAAAGAGGAAATCACGCGACCAGGAAGAGGATGCAGGCAGCCACAAACAAACAAACAAAACTATTAAAAACGCGAATATCAGTATCCAACTGCGCTTCTGAAAACTGCATCTCTAGAGTCTGACCTCCTTTCCAGCACCAGAAAGCCGGGCGACCTGCTTTCAGACGAGGGAAAGTGCGTCGCTCATCGACACTCCATTTGCTGAGTGGGAGTGCGTACGAGAAACAAAATATTTTCCTTTGTTCAATAAAAAAATAAAGGCTGGGTGTTAGATCATTCGAAGTGCCAATGCTAACTACATTCGGATGATTGCGTACAAGTAAGCGAAGCAAAAAGCATTCGCACATTAACAATGTGTATGTATGTGTAACAATGTGTATGTATGTGTAACAATGTGTATGTATGTGTAACAATGTGTATGTATGTGTAACAATGTGTATGTATGTGTAACAATGTGTATGTATGTGTAACAATGTGTATGTATGTGTAACAATGTGTATGTATGTGTAACAATGTGTATGTATGTGTAACAATGTGTATGTATGTGTAACAATGTGTATGTATGTGTAACAATGTGTATGTATGTGTAACAATGTGTATGTATGTGTAACAATGTGTATGTATGTGTAACAATGTGTATGTATGTGTAACAATGTGTATGTATGTGTAACAATGTGTATGTATGTGTAACAATGTGTATGTATGTGTAACAATGTGTATGTATGTGTAACAATGTGTATGTATGTGTAACAATGTGTATGTATGTGTAACAATGTGTATGTATATGTAACAATGTGTATGTATATGTAACAATGTGTAACTATTTTGTAGATAATACACAATCTCGTTTGTAAAATGCGAACACTTTTTTTAAAACCCATATGCATTTTAAATTATTCTTCTATAACATCTCCTACGCCTTTATAAATCATATAATAAGGAAATCTAGAAAAGGAAACGGATTCTAGGAGATTTTGACTACAAGAAAATCATATCACGTATACTTAGGGTCCTAAACTATACGTCCAAGGTTAGTACGGATTGTCCGGGATTCAAATTTAAATCTGATCTGTACTGTCGGGGATTGACATTCGAGAAGTGGCAAAGCCGAATTTAGCAGTTTTCTGCTTATAGTTACTGGCAACTGACAACGCTGTTCGATAGTCCGTCTTGTCAGTGTTTTGATTTTATGCGCGCCCCGCTAGCATTTGTAAATACACAGCAATTCAACAAATGTTCAACGCTGTTCAACAAATTAAAATTACTACCATCAGATGTTTTATAAGTTACTGCATTTCAACAACTCCACACTGCGTCCGAAATTGGCTTTGAGAATGTCATCCTGAGTGTACTCTGAAATCGAGAATGCAAAAAACATTTCGAGAAAATTACTTTTACGTTACACATGCCAAAGTTAATAAAAATGGCATAAATGTGGGACATAGAGAATATGAAATTTTAACACCTAATGATATGCCACTAGACGGGGCAGACAGGCGTGTGACCCTGGCGCTGCATTGGGAGCGAGCACAAATATGACTTTGAATTAGTAGTTACGCATAATTCAAAATCGAAAAATTACTGAAGCTAAATGAAAAAGTGGAAGTGTCGCATGAACATGAGTTTAATGTGAGTAAAGAGGATGGATAGGGCAGTAAACTGCGCCTGAATATATTTTTAAAATTATCAGGTAAAGACGCCCTGGGAACTCGCGACGAGTGCGAAGGTACCGTGGAACTCCTCACCCGACTCTGGAGAGTTCAGACTGCACTCCCCCTTCTCAACCTCGGTAACGGGAGAATACAAAAGAGCTAAATTACGAGAACAAGCAGCTCAGCAGTCTTCGTACTACGAAAAAGTTTAACTTGAATATGGCAAAAACGACTGTTTATACACCTAGATTTACTCGAATCCAACTTGTCTAATCATGTTGATTGTATATTATTTTTATAAACCTTCATTTCATTTGCAGCTATTATGGTAAGTGTGAAAGAAAATGTCTAACATTTTAGTTTCAAATTATTTCACCTGAAGCGTCTTCGAAATAATTTGTCTATACACTTAAATAAATTACTGCAATTTAAACTTTACCTTACAAATAGAGCATTTACCCACCTCCAAACCACGGTGTAAACTAATTTAGTTACGTTCCTGCGAAAAAAAAACAAAAAAACATAATTAACCTGTAGCATTCGAATGTTTTCTAGTTCTAAACCCCAACGCACATAAAGAGCGATTCAGCAACATTCCTCACTCAAGATTATTCTAACAGGCTAACTATTCAGGCGCAGTAAACAAGAATTCATCGTAGAAACTAAGCACAAAACGGACAATATTATGGAACTCGGATCGTGCCACGTTGATATGATAGCATTTGATAAGAAATAGGTTCATTTGCAAGAATTTTTGCACAACGTTTAGTACTGAAGTGTATAAGCTATTAACCCACTTTTGGGTTTCTGTGTACGAGCAAATTCTAATGTTATGCTTAAGTGAGAGCGGTAAACTCCTTACCACTAGAATTAGTGTCATGTGACATCCGTGGCACAATAAACCAGACAAGTGATCGCACTGAATGGAATTTTTTCCCACCTGGCCACAGAGCGCGCTGCTAACTATATTCCAATTCTTATGAAATGATTGTCATAGTAATGTTTATATTATGACGTTTCCTTTCAATTAAGAACCATCAGGATATAAATCGTCATCTTCTGTTAGAGAAGATTTTTTTAAAGCACCAGAGTAACATTTCTTCTCTAACTTTTTAAGTTTCCATTTGCTACCCGTGATTCGTAAAACTGTCAGTTTCCCGAGGCCTTTCTCTTCAGGGGCTGTTCGCCACGAGAATTACACGAAGGAACACGCACGTAGTGCCAAATACAACGAAGGACCTACAACTCCAGCCGTCCCTCTGACAAATCACGTCTACGGAGTAACGACTGCATCCGATTATGAAATCCACCTCCCTCCAGGCTGGCGAAGTTCCCCCCCACGCCACAGTGCACGAGCGGGGCATTGACCTTTATCACCGCACTAGGCCGACGGCAAATACAGACGAGCACGGAATCCACTGGCAATACAACGCACGGATTAGTAATGTAAAAACCAAAATTTTCCAATAAGGTTTTTGCCAAAATTAATAACACGCAGACCGAACTGACGGAAATTTTTTCAACCAACATTTCGGTAAATCCTGTTATTTTTGTGGTAACGTTTTCATCAGCGAATTGTGATAGACCTTCAGATCGACTTGAAAATATGTGGGGGGAGGCGGATGTCGTTTAACCACAGTAAACGTATTTACAGTTTAGCTCAGTGTTACATGTCTTATGACGACCTGTTGGTAAGCCTTCAGTGCGGTGTCAAAGGAACACTACGCCGCAAATAACTAACAAAAACTAAAAATTTTGAACACTTAAGAAAAAATATTGAAATCTAATGAATGTTGTCCATTGAAAGTGAATAATGGAATCACGAGAAAGAAATTTCTTTACTTTTCATGAAAATATTTAGAAATGTAAGGAACTTACGTAATAAGGGTATCTAGGAGGTATACTTGGGTTTTTCCTAACGTGGCGACTGAAGCTAGTTCACCAAGATGGAATTCGGCATATATTTTTGCGTCTTTCTTGGTCCTGCCGCAAGGTGCCGCATGATCGCGACCGCATCAAGCAGTGCTGCAGTTCAAGCGACTCTAGCGGCTGGACAGAATTACTCAAAAAGTCGTGCCGAATTCCATCTTGGAGATTCTACTCTCAGTCGCCACGTTAGAAAACTCAAGTATAATATTTCTGTTGTGCTTTTGAACAACTTTCCTTCTTACCTCTCTGGTTCTTTAAAAAAAATGTAATCAGTATGTAGTATATGTTCCAGAGAATCACGTAACGGGTTCGATGAAGCCGAGAATCTTTTTAAATGTATTTTTTCAATTTTGACAAGATCTGAATAGTATACGAACTTACGTGGGCTTCTAAGGAAAGAACCAGGTGTGCACATCTTAGCTCACACTGAAGATTTGCTAAAAATAATTCTGGCAGAGTTTTTAAACATTTTGAATTCTAACAATTGTTAAGCTGTTGTATAGCATGTTATCATTGTAAAAAATCTGTTTTTCCAGTAGATTTAGTAATCTGAATTAATAATTCACACAAAACACTTGATACTATTAAAAGTAACCAAGTGCCAGGCATGCTTTTCTAGTGACAAGTTTTCTCCACAATTTAATAGACAGTTTCACAGTTAAGACGAATAAATTAGTTTTCAATGCCGATGCAGACAGCAATGGTGCGGCAGTCCTTTTGAATGGCGCGCCTGAATTAAACCCATTTTCTGGGAAAACATTCTTTCGAAAAATTGATTGTCATTCAAGAAATTCAATACTATCAGAGGCTTCTTATTATTGAAAGGGCGGAGGGGGGATTGAGGTCAACGAAGACCACGATATCATTTACTATTTATGGTGACTTGTAAAGGAGAAAAATGAAAATAGTTCACTTAGCATTTGCAAATGCAAATGTACAAAAGTATCCACTCGTGAAAGAAATCTCGCATAATCTATCGCGGGAGAGGCTTTAGCTCCAGTTACGTTGTACTGTCAAACATTACTTGAAAATTATTTTCGGAAGCTCTAAAACACAGAGCTGCATGCTTTGAACTCTCAGTTAAAACATGAGAATCTCTAATATCTCCTAGCTGTCTTGTGTCCACTTCAGAGTGCATGTGCTGTAGAGCTCCAATTACCCAACCCAGGTAATTTCTTGAAAAAGGAAAATTCTTTTAAACTTAAATGTGAATACATACAACAATATTAATTTAGTGATTGACACTAACAAAAGAACAGAGTGCATATTTCGAGTACAACAACGGATGTACTGAATTCAGTGTTCGCTGGAAGGTTATATTAATACATCCGCTGCGAATTAAATACTTCATATAGATAAACGTCCAGTGAACAGTAACGACACTTTTTCTCAAAGTTATCAAGTTATTGTTTTTCACTGCATTGTCTTAAATTTTCTGTGAGGCCTACGACACGAATTATTTAAAACGTTACATTCCTTTAATGGTTCGTACATGTTATGACGTTCCTTGCTAAACCCTAGATACGATGCAAAATTTGAAATTGATTGAACTTTTACTTACATTTAATTTTGTCCCATTTCATTTCCAGGAATCTCATGTAAAACTCTTTCATTCTATGTAGTTCCGTCATTCGCTCGCATAGCCCAGTCACGTGGGTGCGACCTGCTACACGTTGTCGCAAATGACCCGATGTTTCCTTTAGCACTAAGTATCAAAGTTCTGGTGTGCAATTTCTAGATAGAAATTGTTCCTTAAAGAAAACATTTCCTTTGATCCATTGAGCAAATGCTGAAAATGAATCTCCTTTTGGTTTTGAACATATTGTGAATACAAGCGAACAGGGCACAATCCATCCAACAAAAATTAATGCAACTTCATTACGCGCACATGTATCTTATTTTCTAGTTATGATAGGAGGCGAACCAGTTCTGGTTTACAAATTTTGCCAACTACGTATTGCTGATACTTTGTATTCATCATTCAAATGTAGTAAAAAAGCTCGATGGAGCTGAAGTTCAAGAACACGTGCGCAGATTGTACTTTTCCCCAGTACGTCCGTAGAGTTCTTACTATTTTTTCACAATAAATCAAATCTAAATAAACCAAATATTTGGCACGAAATGGGTCAGTCTTTCCAAAATACAAACGGTGGCTTTTGACAACAAAATTCAATAAAACAGACGGAATTACATAATACAATGGATACATTTGAGAACAGCTGTCACCGGAAACGCACTTAGTAGGTGAAATATTTACAAACTACACACCAAGGCACTGTCCTCGTGACAACCAGCACGGGTTGTACGAGAACGTTTAAATGTAAAAGGCAATTTAACCCACCATGCCCAGAGTAGGAATGCGACATCGATGAGCACGTTTTCAAAATATGAATTATTTTTCAAAAATGATTAAAACATGTTTTTGAATATCAACATTTGGTGCTCGATGTTAGGTCTCCAATTGTTTTTTGTAAATTAAAAATTCTAAAAAAATCTATGTAATAAAAAGTCAACCTATGAAGTATTGGTTCCACTGTCAGTTCGTGAGTTGAAACCAGCAAACGCGGTTTGTGCTGCCTTCATCGTGCAGACACCTTTCGCCCTAGCTGATCCCGCTGAACGGATATATGTTACGCCCTTCCTGGAATTTCGCGTGCGGAAAGGGGACGTCGACGAAGGAGCTGGTCGTGCTTCTTCCAGTTCTCCTCTTCGGCCGACGGAGGGCTCGACTCGCACATTGAGATAACCCTGGGCGCTCAAGTTCGTAGCATTTTGCAACTTCGATTTCAATTAAATGTTAATTATAAATTAATAAACACGGCCACTAACAAATTAAATTGTATCGAATTCGATTTTAATGTTAAAGGTTACTAAACCAACTTTTTAATTGAATTTATTTCTAAATTTATTATTATTACAATTATTTCTAATAAAATTTCTAAATTTCTTTCTTTCTTTCCCGCTGTTCAACAACTGGGCCAACTTTAAAACATCGACGGTTGAAATACATCGACTGTTTTGGGGCGATGAATTAATGGACATTGTTCAAAATTAAAACATTATGTTATGTTATCCATGTCGCAGCACCTTTCATAGTTAGAAGTGAAGATGTACAGAAGAATCCCTGAACTATAATATAATACTACAATTTTTTTAAACAAAAACCCATCACCACATTTTCCCGCTCATGAATTCTTGATATTTTTTTTTTGTTACACTAGACACAATATTAAAAACGTGGTTTGTCCGACTGCTGGTTACGACGAGTACTTTTGGTTTTAGACACAACAGCAGGACAACGCGTCACAGACCCTTCCTATACAACAATTCTACAGAGGATGACAAAAATTAGAAACATTTTATTTCCAGTCGAAAAATTATTTTTCAAGTTAAGAAACTTTTCCCAGGTTCATTAATTTAACTTCGCACAAACCATAATCACACTTCCGCGAATGCTTCGTAAAGTTTGGTTACGATTAAGAAGCAATGAAGAAAAGGATGCCGACTACCAGAATAGACTAGTAAAATATTTGTGATCTTACAGATGCCACTTCAATGAAGCCAACATTCTGACGACCGATGACTTGCTGGTATATTTTCTTAATATGGAAACTCCGAGATCGTAAATTACTTTATCACAATCTGTCAATTGCACTGAACTGATCGTGCGCTACAGAGATCGACTGCACAAATTCACTCCCGACTCACACGCGAGTTCACTACTGCAGCACCGAGACGAATGATTCCCGGAATCTGTTCTCAGAGACGTGACAGAGGGCACTGTGGGAAATCGCGAGCGCCCCTCCTAGGAAATGCGTCATCTTTTGTCAAAGAGATTCCACGCTCTTCATTCACGGCCACTAGCGGAACTCCACGAGTAATGTAATCCAGGAGTGAGAGAGGGAGGCCATTTATAACTAGCGCTACATCACATACTTATAAACTCGCATAATTTCAACTTTCGTAATATTCCAAAATTCGGAGAGTTCAATTGACTATTCACTAATATATGTAAATTAGTAAAAAAAAACTGAAGAGGGTATTTCCACAACCGTTTCCTAGAGTTTATGAAAAATGAACGTTTGAGCACACTTTTGTAAGAATTACATTTTATCTAAACTATCAATTAATTTTAAAATAAATCAAAATGTTTGGTATTTACATACATAAACTTGAATACATAAATTCGATTTAAAGGAAAAATTTCTCTTATTCATCTCCGGGAGGGGTGGGGGCACGAACTAAAAGTTCAAGGGGGCGGGGAAATGTGTTAAAAGTTGTTACAGATTTGAAGGTCGAAACAAAGTTATATTTTGCGAACGTGGTTTTTTTTGAATGGCTCCTTGGTCTGTGGTAGCATGCGCAAGTCAACTCAATCTCTGGTTTAATCGATACTCATGATTATAGGATATTAAAATATATCTGGAACAGAGGTGATTTCAATATTAGATAAAACAGATTTGAATCATGATCTGCATTCCTTAATAACCCTCTATTCTAATAGAGTAACTGTACAGTTTCATTGAAATTTTCCGCAACAAAAATTCCGAAGACATTGGAGACATTTTCAGGCAATGTGAGCCGTTGGCGATCGATTTGCATCTTAGCTCCATACGTCACGATCAATTTGATCCACAGTATATGAGAAACAGCGATGTCACTTATAACATTCTTTCAGCAAGCAGTATAAGCAGTTTCATTAAGCAGGATGCTACTTTTCCTCGTAATGAGGAAAAAACCTCATCCGACACAGAATAGCTTGACAGGATGAATCGTAGCGAACCGCAAAACTGTATAATTGTTGAAAAAAACCTCCAGAGGTTGCAAAAATTCTTTCCATGATCATGCAGGGTGGCCAGCTTTTTGGAACCAGGATTTTTCCCGGTTTTCCAGGTCAGAGAATATTAATTTTCCAGGTTTTGTTTCGCACATTTTTTTATTACTTAACCCTACAATGTTACTGACACACTTTTTTAGCAACCGAGTGTAGAATTTTGTACAATAACGAGCTTCAAAGAAAACTCTGATTTTTTGCTTTTGTTTTCCACAGATATAGGTTCTAGCTGCGATCTGTAATGAAGACAATGACGTGAAATTTCGGTTAATGAGACTAATAAATCAAAAAAGACAGTTTGTAAGTAACTGTAAGCATTAACTTAGTAACATGTGACAACAATAAAGGAGAAAAAATCTTGATTATTCATATGATCACAAAACGCACGTTTAACATATTTACGTTTCACCAATGTCGTGTCGCTTGACGATTTTCAATTTATTTTGTTACGTGAAAAAGCACTTAAAACTGCGTATCACGTACTATGGGGAGAAGTGAATTGTGTGCACATTTTCAGAATTCTGTGATCCCTACCCTAAGTCATATACTACTTAAATTTTAAATGAAAAAATAAAAAGCGCTCCCATGTAATAAAATCTATTTTCAAGGATAAATAAACAATAAATTTTGGCTCTTATCCATGTTGTCCTTCGGAATAATACTTCCTGCCGCGACAACATGGAAACGATAATTTGAATAATTGTATTTCCCACTGAATTCTAGAAGACGTGCACAGAAAATGAAGTTACATTTATTTTACGTTACTTCTTTACTGACATCAGTGGAATTATGATTAAGTGATAACGAACAAGTAACAAAATCTGACAATCAGAAATGTTCGTTCCCGTACAATAGAAAGTATTTTGTATCGAAAAGCTTGCAACAGCTTTGATATTAGAGTGTTACTGTCAAAATAATCATCCCCCAATACTCTCGCATCTAGCGAAATGAGGTCTTAAGAAAACGCTTCAAACATAGCTTACAATTATATTTCTTTTCATAGTGTATTAAATAAAAATTTAGGGGTATATAAATATTAACGATGTTAATAAAGAAAACTACATAGCGGGTACGCTGGGCGGAGTCCAGCGCCCGAGCAGGCCTACTCGTGCTACGAATGGCCGCGCGAGTGAATTCGTAGCACAAGAAAGATAATTTCTACTGGTTTAAAATGGTTTTAAAGTCCAGAATCGAGTCCAGAATAAGCAATCTCTCCAAAATATTTTTATGTCTTCTGGACGATGCTCAGTTTGTAATCATACGCAGAATGTGGAAGGTGGTGTCCCTGAAGATTTAAGAAGAAATAGAACCGCGTCTGGAATACCCTTCAAATAGCAATCAGCCTTAACGCTCACGCAGCATTACTTAATACAATTGCATAACGCTTTTGTGCTAAAGGACCTTTTCATCTTGTGGGCGGCGATGGCAATGGAATTTTGATACCCGCAGGAGACGCTACCTTTGCTGCACATACATACGCGGCAATGAGTGCAGTTGTGTGAAGCGCAGTCTAGGACTACGCAATCCTCAAGCATACACGTGATATTTCTCATACATATTTCGATTTCACGTCCCATTATCATATATTAACGCGAGTTGAATCAAACACTTTACTGAATACGATGCCGCATGTAAATGTGTGCTAGATGTCAGGGATAAATATGAAAATAATGAAAAACCCCGATTTTCAAATCAAATTCTTATATTTTCAAGTTCTTCCAAGTTTTTTTCTCGCATTCCCGTTTTTGTTCATTTGTTTTTTTGGTTTTCAGGGATTCCAAGTTCGCTGGCCATCCTGTAATATGACCATATTTCTCTACTCTGAATTCGGGACGCTCCTGAATGTTCCGTAGGGGTGGGAGGATTTAAATACGGTTGCAAGTGGGGTTTTGTAAAATGGGTGCGAGTTGTTTTTCACAAATTTGAGCATTTGAAATGAATTTTATTAACTTAAGACGTTAAAATGACTTTCTAATATTTAAATGTTTCCGAAATAATATAAATTAACGTTTTCAACATTATGTAAAAACTAAGCTGCGGATTTATATGCACAAAAAACTGTAAAAATAGGCAGGAAAAATAGGTATTTAACAAGGCACTATATATTTTTCTTCTTATTTATATCGTGTAGAAAGTTTCTGGAGAGAACATAATACAGTCGACTCCGGTTTTAGTGAACTCGGATATAGTGAAGTTAAGTCACCGGTCCCGTTTCAGTTACATTACAAATAAGCATAAGAAGATTCGGTTATAGTGAACCTGAACTTCGGATATAGTGTACGTAGGAAAATAAGTCCTGCATGTTAATTGGATCTCGTAGGTTATTAGGCGAGAAGGCCTTCGGAGAATTGGACGGTTTTCAATAGTGGAAGATGTGAAGACTGCATTACGATACTTACAATTAGAAACAGGATAAAGCAGACTCAAGTAGGAGAGAGCACGAACTCTGGCTGGAGAAAGATCTAGTGAAATTACTAAAGAAATATGTATGAAGCAAACACTAGAAAATAATTGACTTTTTTAAGGACAAATGAAGATCTTGACATTTGCAGTTCGTGGTGTTAATGGATTTTCCTGTATCTCTGTATTAATAAAATCTATTAGGGAGAAATTCTATTTAATTATATCATCGGATATAGTGAACCAAACATACGAGTCCCAAGAAGGTCACTATAACCGGAGTCGACTAGTTATTTTCAAGGAGTAAATGCTTTCCTTGTTCTGACACATCCTCGTGGAAATCCCTTTTGGGGGGGGGGGGCTAATTTGGACAAGAGAGTCTGAATCGCAGTAGTTATCTGTCTGGGTTTGCATTAAATGCAAGATGATATTTTAACGCATCACAGGTGCGATTTTTGTTTTCTCACATTCAATTTAAACATAACATAAATTTTAACATGTTTTCTCACATTCAAAATATGTACGATTTGTTTTAATCGCCACGCGTAACACAAATGTAACTGTTACAACAGCAAATTCTTTCTCGCAATCTTTTTTATCTAAAAATATACCTAAAAATCCCCATTTTTCAAACAGAACTCAACGAAAATGAGACCCGCGCTATACTTTTCCCTAGTTCTATCCGAGTAAAAAAATAAAGCAAACATTTGGGTTTTTTTTTTAGGAATTTGTACGACATTTAATCAGAAATTCCGCAAAAACCACTCGTTTTTTTTAAAAAAAATATACATGGCCTTTTTTAAATATCTGATTTTTTACAACAATGCATTTAAGACAAAAATATCTGTTTTCAATATTGTACTTTTGCAATGTCAACTATTTGCAATTTTTGAAATTATAGTGTTTGCGAAAAATGGTACCGGCACCAATTTTTTTTATTTTACGTCAAAAAGCAGTTAAAAACTGCTTAGGACGTGCTATGGGGAAAAGTGAATTGTGTGCACATTTTCAAAATTCTGTGATCCCTACACTAAGTCATATACTACTTAAATTTTGGAAAAAAGAAAGTTCCCATGTAATAAAATCTATTTTCAAGGATAAAAAGGCAATAAATTTTGGCTCTTATCCATGTTGTCCTTGGGAATAATACTTCCTGCCGCGACAACATGGAAACGATAATTTGAATAATTGTATTTCCCACTGAATTCTAGAAGACGTGCACAGAAAATGAAGTTGCATTTATGTCCAGAAGCAAAACAAGGGCCATCTCAGCATTTGCTCAATGGATAAGTGGAATTTTTATACCGTCCATTGATACATACGAGGAGAAAATTAAGAAAAAATTCCAAACCGTTATATAGTAAAAATTGTTTAAAAATTCGAAGTAAATAACCTCCAGCGATTTTCCACGCATTTCATATACCCCCACTGTGGTGACAATAAAAAGGAACATAGATTTATCGATAGTTCGATTTCTCTGTAATCTGCAGGATAAAAATGAAAGTACAATATTTTAATTTTTTTATTAAAAATAATTGCATTTTTATCGATAAATAGTTAACATTTAGGCACTTAAAAAAAATAAGCAAATGTTAGTGAAATAGGCATTTATAGACACTAAAATTCGCACATAAAACTCAATGCCTCAAAATGATTAAATAACTAAAATATTGCGTTTTCCATTCAAGAAAAATGGGCAAATAGGAGAAAACCAGCAGCTTATAACAATGGAGTACTAAAAGTTACTATACTCCATTACAATTTTTTAGTTTAGTGACGTTATTTCAGTACTTATTTAATTGCATCCCGTATTTCGCATAAAGGACCTTGTGGTTATTACAGCCGAGATTTTATCGTAAAGTTTGACCAAAAGGGGCACAATAATATAATTTTTTTACAGCAAGATACATGAACACTAGGTAGTATTCTTTAAATTGATTTCGATTGTGTCTCTTGATCTTCCGTGTCAGCTAGGGACAAATAATGACACTAATGTGTTCCCTTTTTAACTCTTGTTTACTTTTTTTTTTGACAGTTACTTATGAATTAGGGACGGATTTTGATACCCCAAAAGATAGCCAAAAATGATCAATTAAATGCCATTAAAATGTTTCTAAAATACCCTAAAAGCAAAATGACGAAAAAATAAATCATAACCAGTTCAGATGAACACCTGAAGCTGTTGGGTATGTTACTGATGTAATCGAGACTTCTTGCTTTCGTTCAAGTGAATTCAGTTTGCAAACTTTTGGATTGGACTGTTCTTTACCAGGAAATCTGTCTTTGGTTATCCTGAAATCGGTCGAATAGAGCTGATAGGCGTAACAAGAAACTTCAATTACATACAACGGCTGACATTACAATTTCTGAGCGAAGAAATCCAATAGGTAAGTCATTTGTTACATCTTGTATTAATGGCAAGTACCATTAAAATCGATGAAATCAGCGAAAATTATGTTGAAAATGACGGGGAAAGGTAAAAAAAGACTTATTAGTAGAAATCAACGAAAAAAAGGGGTCTTTTGTTTTTGTCATAACATAAAATGAATGTCTATTCTAAAAGGCATTGTTCTAAAATGAAAAGAAATAAAAAGTGATATTACATTAAAATGCGCCCCGTACTTATCAATGTAGACCCTACAGAATTTAATCAATAGCTTAGTTTTATGGTTTTAATTCATTAACTACAAAACTTTCAGAAAAATACATTTTTCAGTTTCTTATAACATTAATTTGTGAAATGTAGCTTCCTTATTTTTTATAGAAGCTATTGGGACTTACAAACGTTTGTTATCTCATTATCTTTCTTAATATTTATCTTTAAATTATCATACCAAGGTAGGGTCCTCGAGGGCCCCCAGACCATTTTTTAACCTGCTGAAAAGGTGGAGGTTCCATGATTTCTCTAGTTTACTATTCCAGGATTTGCATTTCCTTAGCCTTATCCAGATTTTAAAAATGGTTTGGTGAATGCTATTTATCATAACAATTTGACGGGAAAATGTATTAAAATAAGAAAACCAAGCACTGCATTTTGTTATGAAATATTAATACTGTTCTTTTATACATTATTAATATGATTTTAATGTCGACACGTTCATTTCAAGGTCCCCGGGCTTTTGTCACCCGAGATCATTTTAATGACCCTATAACGCCCGTGGTACTTAGAAGATTTTTTTATCTAATTTTAAATTATTCAGATTTACTAATTAACTACGTTAACTCGACTGTCGGTAATATTCAATTTCCCTCGTAACCACGATCATCTCTATCCAGTTAAATTATGCAGCGTATAACTTAACTGGCAATAACAAGCACTTAACGAACGCATCAGCGAAAAATTAATATATTTGAACACATTTGGAAAGATGGAAATAGATGGAAAAAGATGGAATATTAGTATCCAGATGAAGTTGGATACAATGTGTTCAATATTTTAATCTAAATATTTACACCCCGGGGGGGTTGGGCATGTTTAGGGTCCCCTATGTTATTTTTAAGTTCAGGGTCGTCCAAATAAGAGCACCGAAGAAAAGCACCTGGCGGCTTTTGTGTCCGGAGGGTCGCACGGCGGAGAAAGGGCCGGAAAAGCTGACCAAACGTCCAAGTGCTAATCGCATAGAAAACGTTATCGAAGGGTTTTGGAGGTCGCTGTCAAATTCACAAAATTATAAAAATTGAAAATAACAAACAATTTATAATGCATTTGACACATTAACAAAAGAACTGACAACCAATCTTCTTCGGAGAATAAAAGTCGACAATTGATTGATATCAATTGCAATTCGTAACCGTCTACAACTTCACTTGAGTGGGGGAGATCTGGTACTGACAGCTAGCAAGCAAAGTGTTTGATGTTGCGAAATGCTCTCGTAGTAGCCGAGTTTCCTGCCCGTTAAGTTCCCTTCGAAACCTTAATCGTGCAAGAGTACTTGAAATCAAATAAAAAAATGTGCAGTAAGTAAACAGTAAATTTGTGCAAGCGACAAAACTATTTCTGAGAATAAATAAGCAAATACAAAACCTAATAAAAATAAGATAAACAAATGCAATAATACAATATCTGATGGTATTATATTCAAGGAGCAGGAACGTGCTTGTTTTGTGTCCGAAAATGTCCATTCAAACCCATTCATTCACTGATATCACACGGCTAGAAAAATATAATTAAGATTTTTTTATATGCATTTGTCATATACATCGTAAATATTTAGAATATTCCTCATCAATTCCAATCAACAGACATTGAAAATGACTGTAGCAAATACGATCACGGTGACAGGCGTGGTAAATCAATTTTCTCGTGGTGAATTAATATTTTGAGTTCCGTAAAAAAATATTTTGGAATTATAAGTAACACATTTTTAAACACTGGAGCAAAGTTTCCCACGAAAACGTCTTATTTGAGATATTTTGTCCTATAACTGTATTAGCATATATGAGCAGCTAATTGTTACAGTTATTAGAAACATAACTGATTTTTTAAATAAGAACTGCAGTAGAAGACCATTCTTAATTTTTATCTCGTGAAAACATAACATAGTAATATAAATAAAATGAATATCCGATATTTTTAAAAGCAACCTGCACATTACCAAGTGAAGAATGTGATGAATTGCTAATAATATCGATTAGATCTTCCACATTAACAGCCATGGCAAATAAAATTATACGGGTACAGATCAAATGAAGTTGAGCGTTGAGGTTTGATACGTTAAAACGTGTTTTCAGCTAAAATTGTACTACAACTTTAATAACATATTAGCAGCCAATTGATATGGATAATAGTACAGAATATAATTGACATTTTAAAATAAGAAAGGGTAGTACTTAAAGGTACCAAGTTACCACTATTAAAGCAAAGCAAAGAAAAAAAAAACGTAAAAAAACATTATGAAAAGAGTTTAACAAATTGCTCATGACCAAATCAAAATACATTAAACGGCAATCATCAATATCGGTCGCAACTCCAGAAATAATATAGACTTTCCAAAATTGTCATTGTACGAAACTCATAGAACAAAGTTAAGCCCAATAGAATTCGCGTCGCATTCAGGCCTTCCGGATCTCTTAAGGCATACGTTGCATTACAGGCAAATTTGAATATATGGCAAAACGCAGCCAATAAACTCAAGTTTTTGAAATTAACAGCATTCACAGCACAACTGTTCTTTTTTAAACGGTGTATGATGTAAGTGTGTATGCAGAAAGTCATGTTTTAGACTTCCAGCTTGGATTTCGGGCATTCCTCCCTGTGGCGGCCCGCGGGGAAAGCGGACGTCATCGCTTGGGTCACCAATCTTCGCACTTAACAAGTGGGCCGTGTCTTAATAATTCCCTGCCTGATCCAATGTCTTCCAATCTCGTCGCTCTTCAGGGCAGTCTGAGGGAAGTAGATAACTAGGAGAATACAACGCATGCAGCGTAATGATGAACCTAGGGATCGCAGTATCCCCTAGTAGGTGTTGCTTAAAGTGTGCGTAAAATAAAATTAAAAAAAGAAGAATTCCAGTATCAAATGTATTTACCGTTTAATGTCAAACACTTAAAAGCAATATTTGAAATAGTTTTCATTCATTGAACGTAAACAAGAATATGTTCAAGAACTATTTACTACGTAGGACCACTTTATCATTTTATTTGGAACCTTCTAGATTCTGGCTCAGTAACTCAGTCGCAAAACGTGTTTCACAATCTCATCCAACATTGAGCTTCTTAGCCGAGTTGTACAAAGTTCAGGAAGATAAAAAACTGCTGGCGATTGTACAAAAACATTCTGAGAATCCGATCGGCGCGATTAATTTTGGAAAGCGTCTCAGAGATAATTGATTATAAACGTTGCAGATGTAGTGCACTGTTCTGAATGAATCTTTAAACTCTATATCACATTGTAAGTTGATAATTTCCATCTGAAATAAATTGCGCTTAACTACAGAAAATGGGCACGCAAGATTCGGTTAAGTAATTCCAAACATGAAATAGAGCAGCGGCATTCAATCCCAGCACTGCTGAGGTAAGCAAGAATGAGAATTTAATGAATACTGAAAATTAAAATTACGATGAATCGTGTCACTTGATCAAAAACATTTCACCCACTGTAAATTCTACTGCGATCTTCGCGCCGGTCCACTGTGCAACCCCAGCTGTGAAATCCTCGCTGAGACTGAGCAGTGCGCGTATTTTATCCACAGGGCGAGCGGCAGGCGGCGATCGGGGGAAGCCGTAGCCGATTTTGTACTCAACGCAGGTAGCTAGAGATTGATGACGTTACTCCCTCTCCCTTGCTTCAAGGCAAGGGCTCTCCTACCTCGTGATTGCAGTACTCCCCGCCAGAGAGCAGATGAGAGCAAACAAGGCATCTCACATTTACTCGTGAGCCAGTGATACCACAATCCTTAATTATTTTAAATGACACGTTTTGTCAGTATGAAGTACGTTTGTCGAGAAGTTTATAACTTACATAATGATTATGGGGCACATATTTCTCTCTCAGAGTAATGAGAGTGAACCAGAATGTTCCCTAGAAATTTGATTAATTATGTGGAAGATTGGTCTGACACACGTGATCAGATTAATAGATTCCCCGAATTTTCGAATAACATACTGTACCCAAAGCATGTGAAGGTCGCGGGCAAGGTAAGAAGTTCACGGGCACTGCGTCTAAAGAAATTGACGCGAGATTTGAATGTAAGGGTTGCACAAATACTACGGAATGGCGGTACGTTACTGGATACCTGGTTCATGACAGTCTCTGGGAGAAGGTACTTAACAGTTTCTGTTATAAATCTAGCTATCTTAATTCCTATCTTTTCAAGGGAAAGAAATGATTCATTACAATTAAATAATATATCAAGAAGATTTCAAATTTTAAGTTGATAGCAAAATTTAAAAAAATTAAATCAGAAGTATCGATTTTGTAATTCAGTTTACTTAATAATGATAAAAAGCATGAACTTTTAACTACGTTCAGGTAATATCTTCAATCTAGAAAATGTTTTCGTATGAAGCCATTATTCATTGCCTCGCGCCGCTCCAGCTTGCGTATGTACACCCCTTTCTAGATTTTAAAGCGGAAATGAGTGCGAAGTCAGGGGAAGTTGCCCGTGCTCCTAGGAACGACGGGCTTCCCAGGCGGGCAAGGAGCTCGTGCGGGCGCGGTTTGACGTGCTTGCGGAGAGTCAGTGTGCATGGCAGGACTGTGCGACATGTGGTAAAAAGAATAACCTATGTATGGTTGAAACAGAACTAGTGAAAAATGATTTTCAACTTTAGCTTATTGAATCATCACTGCTTGAAGACATTGACACATTCATTTTTCGAAAAAACTTTGTAGTATTTGTAAAACCTTTGCTAGTCATGAAAGAAGATTGGAGTTTAGTTTCCATTGATAACCGCAACGATTGCAGGAAGCAGATTACACTTTCCTGTTTATATTCTCGGGAGTGATTAATTGCATGTTGGAATTGTTTATTTTCAAAACAATGTGTTGGACAGTCGTGGTAAAGAATCTGTTGCGCGACTACTTTGAATACGGTAGAGGAGGGGGAAGCTGGTTGGTCGCTAGCAGCTGCAGTAGAGAGTGGAATCACCGCATGCCCCTGAGAGATTCCTGAAGAATGTGAAAGCACGTAATACTTGCTTATATATAAAGTTCGCCGCAGTAAAATCGGGAGATTGTGAAACACATTGGTAATGGAAACATTTTTGAAAAATGTGCAAGATTTTGAACTCCCTTAATTGACTTGCCCAAAAAAGAGAACTTGTTCTCAATATGTTTGATCATGTATTAAAAATATGAATGTAATAATGGTAAACCATGCTCTAGTAAATTTAAGTTTCGAAGATTACACGCAATATCTGCTGCCTACGGTCTGTTTCTTTGAAGAACCCGCTTCGTTCATTTCTCCTCTAGCAAAACGAATTATTACTCGCCGATCTAACGCTCACTCACATGCAACACTCAAGTTGTGGGCACTCAGATTTTTTTTAACGAGACTTCACCAGCACAGTACAGCACATAATATAAAACGCAGTCACGCACGGTGCGTTTGACAATTAGAACACGTTATGAACAAAAATATGAGGTTTCACACGGCCACCGTCGGGATGTGGAGGCCGCGAGGGGCGCTTCTCACGAAGGGAGGGTCAGCCCAGCAGCGACTTTCCAGCCCAAGCGACAATCTGCTTTCAGACGATCTGGCAGGGATCCATATCAAACGCGATATTTGGGTGCGCTGCATTTCCATTTTAGTGACAATTTCACGCTCATCTTATTTGCATTAAATTTGAAAATTATTTATATATATATATATATATATATATATATATATATATATATATATATATATATAATTTAATTAATATGCATTAAAATTACGATTTATAACGTAGTAAATTTTTAGAAGATTTGAAAGAAACTAATGGTCATCCCAATGACCTCCTTTGTCCATATTGTAATTACCCTGTTCCCCGAAAACACGCTTGCTACTTCTCTTGAACAGTTATTGATTATTCGTACGGATTTCCAAAGCACTAAATTGAAAAGGCCCACAGAGGAAACTATTATATTTTTCTAAATGTCAAATTCCAACGCTGCGTTTTCTACAAAGAGCATTATCTTATTAATAATATTCGAAACCAAAAATAAAATAATACCTGTCAGATACAATCCCATTCTAATTTATATAATTTATATAATGTACATGAAACAATATTACATTTATGTTAATATACACATCAATGAATACCGTGCACGATCAGGTATTCAGTGCCTAGACAACTCCGAAATCTATTTTCGCACTTCCGCCAGAGCGTCACTGCTGGTCATCGGTTCGTGGCCTCTCCTACCCTTTGCTCCTGCCGCCTAAGACGGGGACAATTCCACACTTCATATTTTGTTAATATATCGTATTCTAAGCACCAAAAGCAGTTAAAAAGTTGGCTAGACATTTTCGATTATCCACTATCAGCTAATAAAGTCTCTCAACATCCAACAAAGAACATCGTGTTACGAGTCAGACAGCGCGCTCTGCACTCAGGGTCGCCCTGCGACCGTTATCATATCCTACGGGCTGTTTATTTTATCTTCCGCCGACGATGACGCGTCGCTTGCCTCAGCGATCGAGCCCTCTGTTGCCCGGGGATTTGGCAACGAGGGCCCCGTTCATCCGGCGCGACCGGCCGATACACCAGTGTCCCGAGAGCGTTCAACTGCATCGTGAAATTTTCTTTGAAGCATTGAATAGTTCTCTACGACACCTTCGTTCAACTTACGTCTGCAGTAAAGGCAGCAAGAGGTTTATTAACAAATTTCCGTGCATGAATATTCCACATCGGTCGACAATTCTTTCATGTAAAGAAACTTCGCACCCACGGAATTTTAATTGACAAACAAAAGTGTCCAAAGCACATTGTCCTGACAGAAGAGAACGTGAACGAAATCTCGGCCAGATTACAACAATCGAAAAGAATATCTTTGAGGCATTTATGATTACTTTCAACAGGATTCGGCAACTGCTCACACTGCTATTCGATCCATGAACTTTTAATATAATGTTTATAGTGGCGATCGAATCATTAGTCGTGGGTTATGGCTTTCCAAATCACCTGATCTGACTCCTTATGACATTTTCCTTTGTCGGTACTTGAAAGATCAGGTGTATGTAGAAAACCCTCATTCGGAAGAGAGAGCTCCGGCGCTCTATTGAAAATAAAATCGCAGCAATTCCTCGAGACTTACTTTAAAGGGTAAATCAGAATATGTTTTGGAGGTGCCAAGAATGCATTAGAGCCGAAGGACACTGCTTTCAATATCTACTTTAAGGTATGATAAGCGCAACAATAGTTCCCGTGTGTCAGCACGGGAGTCAGCTGTTCGCTGTGCGAATGAGCCCTGACTGCCCGGGCGACGCGGCCCGAATCTTGGACACACTGTATATTACCTATTTGTTTAAATTTACATTTTAAATATAGGAACGTGATTTGAACTAACAGCTTCTGTTTTGCAGGAATGCAACAAGCCAGAATGATTCTGAAATTTATAAATATCATGTATCAATGCCTCTGCAGTGCCTTTGACCAGGAGGTCGTAGGTTTCGATTCCCGACGGTGGCAGAATTTTCTACACTAGCTACATAGCTAGGTCAAATTCAGCCGCTTGCTTTGATGAGGCCGCTTGCATTGAAGAGGAAGGAGAATTCTAGCGGCCGCCTGCTTTGATGGTAGTTTTCCCGTGGTTCCTACGGTCAACAACAGGCGAATGGCGAAACAGTACCCTAACGGATTTTTCGCGCGCGATCTTTCCTTCCTCTTCTTGTCCTATCTTACACACCCATGGACTACACTACCACACATGTCGGGAGCTTGTCCCGGCTGGGGGGGGGGATGCTTCGCAGGTGGGAGGTACTTGGTTCAAGAAAACACCACGAGCCGTCTTTCAGGTCCGCGTCGGTCTCGTTATCCAGCGAGGGAAAATCACGAAAAATTACCTCCCACGATAAAAACTATTATCACACTGATGGGACTAATCACCTTAGCAGTTGATGCGCCAAGAATAACTAATCAATCAAAAATAGGCACAGTAAAACAAAGGTTCACCTTCATCTACGACCCTTTAAGATGGTCGTACCCTATCCATCTTGCAAACAAGGAAAAAAAAGAATATAATTAATGAACGAATACTAAAACTACATACATTCCTACACATTTAAATTCGCTACCAATGTAAAACTTTTGCATTATCCGATTAGAATCCCTTCGTCTAATGTTAGATAAAAATAGAAATGTAATTGACACATACGTTGAACCGAAACATTGTGCTTGACCCGTCGACAAAGTTTTCCTACAGACACAATAGTACCAGATTATCCAGTGACAACTTCCCTTGCAGCCACACTGTCGAAATGAAAAGGGGAATAGAGGGTCGTATCAGTCGAGCACTTCGGCTACGCCATTATGACGCCCTACTCCAAATTTCACTGAAGTATCCAGACAATATATGCACGGGCGTCTAGAAAGGGGGGTGCGGTGGGGGCATCTTGCCCCACGTCCCGACTTTATTGGGGCCCCTATTTTCTTTATTAAAAAATGGACATATTTATCTCTAATCCAAATTTAACGCATTAAGTTCTTTTTGATGCAGGGAGAAATTGGTTCTGTTTATGAATTGAGGGGAGAGGGAATTTTTTTGTTTGAAATAAGGGCCCCCTTGGATCAACTATCCCGAGCTCCTGGTTTTCTCTGAGCGCCCTTGAATATATTTATCGATCTGCAAAATATCAGAAGTGTAGGGCTAAAAATTGTATTCGATTGTCCGCGAAACAGCAGCGCGCAAGGGGAACGAACGGCACAGCTTATGTCGGGGAGCAACTGTCACAAACGCAAAGAATGGTACAAGATATAGAGAAGCAAGGGCGGATCCGGCCGATAATTTTGGAGGGGGCCATCACAGATATTTGTTAAATAAACATATTATATTGTATATTATTCTTGTAGTGTATTTACGACACTATACAATACTTTTTAATAATTCTAACAAATATTTAAAATTTTGCCACGTACAGGAAGGTAACATGAAAATTCTAGGTCGGGGGAGGGAGGGCGTGGTCCTCATGTCCCCCCCCCCTGTGGATATACCGCTGTAGAGAAGCAATGATGTTTATCAATCACAAGGCTCAAATACGCGCGAGATCTATTGCGGGAGACCTGCGGATTTGCATCGTGCAAACGCTGATCACACATTGTACTTTCTTTAACCTGACACGAAAATAATTGCTTAAGTAAACGAGTGACCGTTCCCTTACAGATTGTTCTAATGCTATGGCATTTCATTTCACTCTCCTTTATAGTCTTCAGGGGCCTAGCCATCAAAACTTTCGTTTGAAATTAGGTCTTGCTCCAAATTCAAGGCTATCTTCCGAATGGAAAACGATAAAGAAACTGACAGGAAAAACATTTCAAACAGTCCGAGTTTCGAGATCACAACGATCGCGGAATATCCATTTTGTAGAAAATCAAGCAAAAAAAAAAAATCAATTTGGTGAGCAATATTCGTACAAGTCTTCGATTAGCTTGTTCGTGATTTTCAAAAACCTCCCAGTAGTAGTATGATCTCCATTTTATTCAAATTCACCAGTAGACTTTTGTAATCGGGAGGGAGAGAGGGAGGGAGAAAGTAAAAATAATTTACTAAATTAAATACCTTAATTTTGGAATATCTTCCTCCTAATGTCAATCGTGAACTTAAGCTGAACTTACTGAACAAGAATTACAGCGATGCCATTGGCTAAAGAACATTTTTTGAATTATACTAGTTTATGTTACTTATTTAAAGCGTTCCTCGGACATTTAATTGCTAATAGTGTTAGGAGCTAGTGATGTTCACAAACGGACAGGCGTTTTGAGGAAACGTTTTCGATATTAATGAATAGCTAAACTTTTGATTTGGACATCACGGATTCGTGAAAGTAATTTACAACATTTAAGAGCAAGAAACAAACACTTCACAATAAGGGACCCACGAAATGTACGTCAACATCATACTTTCACATACTACTTTCTACGAAGTAGAAAAACATTAAAACATTTAAAATTAATTAAGAAGATAAACCAAACTATATTAAATTCAGTGTATTACCATTTAATCTTTTCAAAATTGTAATACGCTCTTGTTTGGAATTGTAGTTCCGCTGACCAACAATCTTGTCAAAAAATAGCGATTTAAGATAACAATCAGCGACGAATATGTGACACGCAACAATAGTAAAGAAAAGCCTCACTTTTCTTCCAGTTTGATCAAAATCAACCTATCTATATACGTTATTAAGAAGCTTGACTGACGTCACAGTTAATACAGATCAAAATTATGTAATGGAGTTTGTTGAACGTACAGAAATTAAAAATGTGTATCAGACGAGAATTCATTGATTTCTAGGCCACAGAAATATGGAGCAATTTCAAAACTGGCTAGCTCTTACGATTAAAATGAGAAGACCCCAATTGATATTCACTAAAAAGAACGCTATTTCCAGAAAACATTGCTCTGATAATCGTGGGTACAGATAAAGACTAGCAGACGTTTAACAAGCGAGTCCCAGCATTCAAGACTTAGCCACTACGATTACAACATTTTGTGGTGCCTCCATTCAAATGGTTTAGTTGCATTGCGTCACGCTCAATTAGAGCGAATATTACAACTACAAAAAGAGGAAAGAATAACTGTGATTGAGCGTGATCGCGCATGTCATATGCGCTCTACCCACATCTACAAAATGCCTTTCAAGTCCAGATGAAAGACGGAACATCAGATATCTGCCTCGTTTTGATTTGTTTCGTTCAGAAACACAAAGTAGAGGTAATAATGATTATTTTTTAAATCAACAATGGTAGAATTAAATGAGTGATTACATTTTTTATCTCGTGTTTCATTTCTTTTTGAACGAATGGAATAATTGTTTGCGAATTGAATGAAGTGACTGTCGAGTGGTGTCAGATACCGACGTTAAAAAAGGTCAAAGAGACTGACAATTTTAGAGAAAGCAAGCAAACACGCCTAGCATGCAAACAAAGCCGCGCAGCGCTGCAGCGGCCGGCGGCTGCGCAATGCGTCGCCATGGAGAGGAGAGGAGAGGAGAGGAGAGGACGGGGGGGGGGGCGTCGACGTGCCGCGCGGCACAGAGAGCAGAGCAGCCGCTTGGCCACAGGAGTGGGAGGGAGACTAGCAGAGGGAGAGGGAAGGAAACCGGCGCCATCCGCCTGCATTTAGGCTGCGGGGCGTTGCGGATGGCGCTGCAAGCTACGGCAACCTTGCTGGAGGAAGGAAACAGCGCAATGAGTCTTCAAACATTGTATTTTGGCACACGCAATGCGGACGCCAGTTGGCTACTGTCGCACTGACCTTCTGTTTTATTTTTAAGTAGCAGGGTAGTAATAGTAATAATAATAATAATAATAATAATAATAATGTTTATTCCCAACTTGTTTTACAGTGATAATCTACATTGTTGTTTCTTGGAATTGCTAACCATCGATGACCAGTTGTGATGGTTAGCAACACTGAATTTATAATTTATTATCTGTCTACTTCTACATAGTATTTTTTTTGTCTGTAGTGTGTTTTTTTACAATATTCTTATTTTTTAACATTTACAATATAAGTTTTTGTGAACATACAAAATAAAAAACCTAGCTTTAAATCATACAATAAGTGAAGATTTACAGAGATACTATCGGTATATTTACTTAGACAAAATATATATTCCCATAAATGAATTTATATTTAATTTATACAGCAAAAAAATTTTATTGCAATATTTCAGTTAATTTGTTAATATAATTATCATGTTTTAAAATCCAAATCCTTATCTTGTGTTTGAAAATATTTAAAGATTTACAATTTTTCAGAGCTAATGGTAATTGATAATATATTTGTGGCCCAATGAACACCAAGGTTCTTGATATTAGAGATTTATGAATTTTGGGCCTTTTAATTTGATTAGTGGCTTTACTACGTGTACTGTAATTGTGAAATATTCTCGCAGTTAAATTATTTCCGCTTTTGACATGAAATATTTGTAGTACTTTATATACAAAAATATGTAATGGTAAAATATTTTGAGGTTTATAACTATGCTCCCATGAGCGGATGGTGCTGCAGCGGCGGAGAACCCCCGGCTGCTCCTCCGCTGACCGGCCACCCCCGCGCTCGCCTGGCTCGCACACGCCTCTTCGCTTTCGCTATGAAGGACCAGCGAAACATGGATTCCGACCACACAACGTGATAGAGAAAGCTATCGATGAACAACATTTTCCGCTTTTTCCTTAATACTGCCGTCACAACATTTCACTACGCTCCTAAGGCGAGAAGGGAGAATAATGTTTCCTTCGCTACGCCATCGCTGACCCCGGTAGCGGTGCACTACCCACGCGCACACTGCAACACCGCCCCTCCACACGGAGACATTTTCCCTTCCCTCAGACGCCCGCGATCTACCTAGCATGTGCAGATTACTCTCTGCGCATTCTATGCTTGTATTAGTCAAGATTGCCAATGCTATAGAGGAAAGGTCCGAACCATCAGTCTTGACAATGATGAGCGAGAAGAAGTGATGCGCAAAGAGGCAGCGAAAGTACTAATACTTCAATTCTTAAAATTCGTGAACAGCAATTCTCCGCAACTGTCAACACGGCCCAGAACGGTATCTTTTATATAAGGGCACGTAAAAGCTACATTTATTGTCAATGTAAGAATTTTCTTCATTGGTGGTGGGGAATGTTAATTTCAATGATTTAGAACTCAAACAGGAGTTAATTTAACACAATATTTTAAAATGTTTGTTTGCAGATGCAGAAACCTGTTTCAATGGAAAAACGAACTTTCGTATTTGCACTATCACGGGCTTAATATTTAATAATATATCTATACACATATATGTGTCCGATGTATCGAGTATTGTATTTTTATATGACAAGATTATAACATTGATGTATAAAGATACACATCAAAACACACTCGAGGAGGCCGTGTATGACATTCAAACTATTACACAGCTGTATTTCGGCCCTTTCGGCAGAAACGAAAACTTGAGAATATGGATATTTTATATGTTGCCGGTGGACAATAAAAATGACGTTTCAAACATCATTTTGCTCTTGCAAAAGACTATAAAGAAAACACTATTTCGCGACCGGAGACGAAAGTAATTATTCCTTTCACTCCCTGTGATACGAAGTATCTTCAGGAATTTTTACTAGTAAAAATAGACCATTTTTTAGACATTACATCACTTAACTTTAAAACAAATTAATATTTTTAAGCTGAGAATGTGCAGCGATGATATTTCGTTTTCACAAACTGATAGTTTCTTTTGTAAATGCACAGATTCAATTCATTTTCCTCCTTTTAAAATTGGAAACTAATACCATTAAACACAGAAACAATATCGATAAAAAGTATAAATCTTATATATGTATATATATACACACACACACGCACGCGCGCACACGCACACACACAAAAGTACCTAGTTCCCTCCTCCGTTCTAGGAGTTATGGCCCTTGGCTACAACCGATTCGCATTCGTACTTGTGGCAATGTCTCTGAAAACTATAATAGTCAGCACGGAACGGTTTACTGTACCCACGGAGAGTGACAACACGAAAAAAAAAAAACTACTCCGAATGTGTTGGCGCTTTCCCCTCCTATTCACAGATATAATACTGCGCGTGGTGTCAGTAATCTTAAAACTTTTGCAAAGGAAAACCCAAAGTTCGACACGTTGCGTTACGCCGCCAGGTTACATCACATACACTTATCTACTACCTACTTATGAAAACCATCATATTGCAATTATACACAAATGACAAACTCCAAGACAAGCTGCATGTACATTAATTTGAATGCAGAGTTAGAATCGCGCAAATCACTATTCTATTCATCTGGAAAACGACTGCTAAAAATAAACTTGCAACCTCCGAACCAGGAATCATCTTTTGTGTATTTTCGCAATAGAATTCTATATTTACACATCTGCGCAGCACAAAAGTCTGAGCTGGGTACACTGAGATTGTTTCAAATTTCGTTTCAGAATCGCCCTTCGTTTATATATACCTCTCCGCTTCGTATAAGACAATTACTACTAAAGACCTCAGAGTTCCATGTGGTCGATATGCCTTCTCTTGTACAAAACACTGCTAAAAGACAGTGAAAATACGAGAAAAATGGGCCAAACAGACGATCGTCACTTCAACAATTTAATCTAAACCAAAAGAAATTCCCCCTTTAAAAGATGGTTAGAATAGTGTAGACGACAAAAGAATTAGCTCCATTCGCAACGTAAAGAAAACAGATTTTTAATATGAAAGTTGGCGCGTGCGTTAGAACTTCAAATACAGGGATGCAGAAAAAAATATATTTTTGAAGGGTAAAGAATTGTTCTCACGGTATCTTTTTCGACTCCCGTCGGCACACAGTTTATTTATTTCTACTTTATCGCCCTTAAGAAGGTACTTCTTAGGAAGAGAACGTTAAATAATCCTGCGTGTAAAAAGCCGCGAAAAAATCTTGTCGGCTGAACGAAAAAGTGTATAAATTCAGTTACTAAATATACAAAAAACCTCTAACACGTGGTGTAGCCAGAATCCATGTTCTGGGGGTCCTTGATAACGAAAAATCTAAAAACGGCAAAACGTGTCTGTCCGTCCATCCGTGAACAACGCTAGCGATTAAACAGCTTAGCCGATTTTCTCCAAAAATGATATTTCCCAATTGATCTGGCTGATGTCGCGGCCCCTTGCATTTGAAAGCGATATTTTAATTTTGGAGGATAGTTGACATGAAGCCTCTGAGATTAAAAAAAAGGATAACTCGTTTTTTATTGCATTTTATTGTTGGACAGTGCCACGGACGTTTGAGAGAATGGCGCAAATCTCATGTTCGTGGACAACCATGATTTTTCGTAAATTGCAATACTGCAAACTTTTTTCGGCGTTTTCTTACACCTACAATTTAAGATAATTTTTTTCTTAATGAAATGTGTCCATCAAAAACAGTTCAAGAGAGGTCAAGTTCAATATTTCGAAAATGAGAATTTTTGCTCAATTTCAGAGGAAACCTAGGAGCTTTTAAAATAGTCTTAAACAATTTTCTCGGAAACGGCTCCAAATGTTATCTTTCATTTTTATTGTATGTAGAACAACTGTAAAGATAATGGTGATTGTCCCATTTTTGGCACACTCTGCATTTTCGAAAATTGCAAAAATGTTAGGAATTGTAAATTCGAATTTCGCGCGCGTCGTTTCAGGCGTTACCAGTTCGGAAAATAGCAACACAGGTTTCAAAATTCTTGGAATTCAGTGCATTGTTGTCGGTCATAACTCTGTGAAGCAGATAGTATTTTTATGAAAGGGAATAGGTGGACGGAAGGTAATAAATTTTAACTTCGAACTATCAAACACACTTCATTACTTTAAGAAGTTTTAATTGCGGATTATGATATTAAAGAATTATAAGCTCACTTGAAATCAAATCGAAGTAAGCTTGTGTGAAATTATTCTTGCTTTTCTGAACTATGTTCTGTAAATACTGTAACATTTATATTTATTCACGTTAGCTTCATTTCTAAAATTAAGAAATAACTGCTCTTCCTGACAATGAAAATAAATGCAGATAAGCACGAGAGGCGATTCATTTGAATTCGTTTTACTTCTGGGCATACAAGTAAATGTAACATCACCCTCTGTGCACGTTTTCTAGTGTTGAGTGGGAATATAGTCACTCAACTTATCGTTCCCCATGTTCTCGCGACATTAAGTCGATTGCTTCACAACAGGCATTTGAAAATACTTTACTATACGAGAGCGAATATTTCCTTCTCAATTTTTGCCGAACACACGTGTTTACCCGTTTTATCTGCTTTTGGAACTACTTTCGTACGGTGACAATGAAAATCAACCAACAATAGCCCGTATTGAACAGATTGTCAGGTCAAACTTGATTCAACTAACCAGAAACAATCATTGAATGGTATATGTTCAAAACATCAGGAGATCCTAGAAGTCTGTATAGTTTTTGACCCCCTTTTCCCTTGGCCCATTTAGCACATGCTGAGATGGTCCCTTGCTTCGCTTCTCCACAATAAACCTACTCCCTAAGAAATTCAATCATTTTAACCGTTTCCTAACAAACAGTGCCATCAGTTTTCTTATTTCATGCTTAAGAAGCAGACTTCTGGTTCAAAATCCGACCGCCTAAAACTGAATCATCATTTACCACCAGATACCGAGAACAGCGACACGTGAACTTAGTAATACTCCACGAAAGATAAAAGGGCCTCCAAATCTGGAAACGTGGCAACAGAGTCTACCATCACCGGTTATCTCCAAGCCGTAGCGGCACCATTAGCCTTGAGGTCAGCAGGCATCCACGCAAAGGCACGACCTCAGTTGGCCAATAGCGAGATAAGGCACCTTCTGGACAATACGGCAGGGGCAGGGGGCGTCTCCGTTGAGAAGCAGTCCGAAGACGATTCACCGAGTCCACTAGTCCAGCCCCATAGGCGATTCATCGAGTCCACAATTCCGTGACCTCGACCACGCGGACAAGAACGTACGTTTCCTCCTTACGTTCACGTAGTAAATAGAAAGTGTTGTAAAACTGCGATGAAAAGCTGCGACAGATAGACTCATTGCCGTGCCCTGGGAACGAAAAAGTGGATAAAAGTGGTAAATTCCATCCTTTAACACGCTGTGTAGGTCCATGACCCACAAACATCAATTTCTGGCAAAATGTCAGGGCGCCTGAACCATTCAGACGATTTTCTTCCAAACTATTCTCCGATCTATCTAAACGCTCTCCAAGCCTAGCGAGTTTGAAACGGATATATTGATTAAATTTTACCCTCGGATAGCATACAAACATGTAAAAAAATGTCGCATGTGGTCTTTTCGTAGAAATCTCTGGACTTTCGAAAATTACACAAGTTTGAACTTTTTTCGGTGTCTTTCTACAATCAGAATATTGAAGATTGCTGTTTCCTTAATAAAATATGTTCAAAGAGATTTTAAAATAAGGTTATGAACAATTGTACGAAAATGAGTAGATTTGCGTACGTTTGCTTGTCATATAGGCAATTTTTAAACAACTGTTTTCTAAAAAAAACTGCTCTAAATTTATTTCTTTAATTTTTCCGAGTATGTTACAAAGGACGGTAAAAAATGGCGCTCCTCTCATTTTTGGGGAACCCTATTTTCGGAAATTGCAATATATTCTAAAAATTAAATCTTTAAATAAGGTTATGTACTTTATTAACAAAAATGTAGTAGTTTTTGCGTAATTTCTACGGGATGCAATTATTAAAAACTAGCGTACCCGTGCGAGAATTTTTGTCCCTGCTAATTTTTGCTCAGGGTATAGTGAAATAAATTTGGAACATGTGATTCGTCTCCACCGTAGTTCCACATTTAGGAACACATCACCTTTAGGCCACGTTAAATGAATGCACTACATGCGTAAGAAACAATCCTCGGTATCAAGCAACTATTAATAGTACTTCTAGTTGTTGCTGCGAGAGCGAATCTTGAACGAATAATTATGCAAGTAAACAGTCTGCGCAAACCACGGTGTACACAGAAAGCGTAAATAGTGTAAGATAGATGAATCTTAAGCCTTCCAAGCGTGATCTCACACAGATGGCCAGCACCAAAGTCTGAAATATAGGTCATGGAGGAATATATTCTGTATTCCTCCATGTATAGGTGGTATTGGTATATCAATAAGCACCGAACCGGCAAAAATTTAATAGAACGTCTAAGAATATTTCATCCACTAGATTACGGCGTTAACGTTTTTTTAGACCTTTGGCCTTAAAATTTCAGTTTCTAAGGCCAAGCTTCATTTAGGATTTATTAAACGATATAGCTGACAGTGTTGTGTTGCATTTGACAAATATTTATGAGTTTTTAAAAAATCCTTCATATTTTTAAAGTCAAAGTGCAATTCGACACGTCACCGTGAAATTATGTTTCTTTAGAGACCTCATTTCTGAAGAACAGTTGCGTGTGAGAGCCGCGAAAGGTAGGTATACTACTGAAATAATATAGGAGACTTCTCAAAAACTGCTTCCATTTTTTATTTAATTTTTTCCCCCCATAGAAACAGTAAAATGCGCTTAAAAATACACAGGTTATCTAATTTTAGATAATTGCCAAAGTTAGAAATAATGGGAGAAACCACTGGTTTTTTAAGCGTTGGGGAGGTTGCATTAGTCGTCCGGCTTGTGGTAATGTTCCAGGCGTGTTAATTCGCAGGACGCGAGTTCGAATATCGGCGCGGGGAAAAAATGTTTGCTGCTCATGCATACTTTTGCAGGTTCATGTAGTCATAGAAGTTACAAATAATTTCACCACAGCATATGCCGTTGATGCACCCCCACTTTTCCACAATGGAAGCACAAGCTCCAGAGCAGTCTCAGCTGCTCCATGCAGTGGATCGGTGAGCCGCCGCTGAGCCTGGGATTCGCTGACAAGCCGTGTTGTATCGAAGAGGCAAGGTAAATGGCTTTGAGAGAGTAGTGCGGGACGGTTGAACGCCTCAACAGCCTTCGGCTACGAAGCGCATGACACAGTTACCTTTCGGCTTCCGGCCTTTGTATAGGGCAGTGTCCACATACACGCAAAACGAGGGGAATATAATTCAGTATTACATGTTTAATCATCAGGCATGCAAACAAGACGAGTTGCCCCGAAAATCTCGAAAGGGTAGCCCTACGTAATGAAACTTTTCTATAAATATGATAAAGTCTTTTTATTTTTAAGCTGACAATTGGGGTAATTGATACATGGCATTTAGGGACGATGCTTTCCAAAAGGTATGGCAACCTGTCAATGGTCTAACATAAAATCAATTGTATTAATTAGATCGTTGAAAATACAATCTCGTTTTCCTTGAAGTAAATTTTATTTATTTCGTAGTCAAATAATTCATCTAACATATAAAAATCAATGTTTGTATTTCATGCGTTGACGTACCTGTCATCCAATTACGATAAAAATTTGTCAACTTATTGCTTTCACTTGCGCCAAGGTTATAGGCATAATACAGCGGGATTAGACGAATGTCAGTCACACACAGACGCAAAAGGGGGCGTTGATAATTAACGCGTTTGACCCAAGCGCCCCTGAACAGAAACTCCACGCAACCCGCCGCACCCTCAAGTATTACGTGTGTCTTCGCTGCATATTCTGCCACTGCGATTGTGAAATTTCAACAGGAATTGTTACACGAGTGTTATCTCGGACAAGTAAATCAAATTTCTCCAAGACTGTGTCATAACAAATGCATGCCCAAACTCGAGGGGGAACAGTTAGTTGCCTGATCCAAGAAAAAAAACATCTTTCCACAACTTTGTAATAATATTAGAATTGGTAAATAATAAGAATCTAATTTGTTTCAGATTTTTATTTTTTTTTACATATTGTTAAACATTGGTATTTTAGTAATATTTTTTACATGTATTGTTTAATTTAAAAAGTGATCTTAAACATGCATCTGTAGCATACAAGTGAATTTTTCAACAAAAAATAGCGATATTGAACTTCTTGTAAATCCTTTTGCTGTGGACATGGTGAAAGTAGATCTCGGAGAAGTGCAAAATTGTATATTTACAAACTGCCACGCATCTAAAATTTCAGTAAAATCTATATGCAAAAAAATAGATTGATACTTCCAGAAATTTCGAAAATTTTAGTAGGAAGATATATTTTTATTTTAAAAAAGTACGAAGCATCAATTAATTAAAAAGAGTAGAAATCATGTTTTCCGTAGACATGTAGAGTAGAAACCCCACAGAGTAGAAAAATTATTTTGAATCGACTGGCGAAAACTTTAAAAAAAAAATGAACAATGCTCGAAGGTTTGCTTATATGCAAATTAATATTAAACAGTTCGTGTAATTCAGAAAACTACTTTATGATATACCAACACATTTGTTGCACCCTATTCTCAGCTTCCCCTCACTGGGACCTTGTCACCGCGGTACGTGATGCGTTTGTCAAACCATTTTGAAGGTCACTCGCTAGCCAGTAGGTCAAAGGGAGCAGCTACTCCGTACTTCCTCTCCACCTTCCCTCCACAAGCGACCATCTCTCCCCGCGATTACTCCAGTTACAGCTCGGAACTGCTACACACACATACCATCATTTACCCGAGTGGAAACTAGCAGTTCCTTCCAAAGAATATTCATGTAACTGGATCAAACCGCTTTGGGTATGAAGACCCACTTTTCCGCTCTAGAGAAAATGCGCTTATATCAGTTCATAAATACTTGCGAATATATTGCACGAGTACATTGCATGCAGAAATTTAAAGAAAACTGCAGCCTCCGGCCACGTGAGAGGTAGCTATGGTTTCATTAGATATCCAGGAACCCGGGGATAGTCCATACATTTACATCTACTTATAATAGTGCCCCACAAAAATTAAACCAATATTGCTAATAGATTACAATACAAATTTTCAAATTAATGAAATATTTTTTGTAATAAGCACGTCATCCCCCTCCATTTTTCTGTAACGGAATTCCTTCTCCGGCTATCCCAGAATTTGTGTCTGGATTTTCGTATAACATAAGATGTTCACTAGGTCTGGTTTTGAAATTTTATTTGTATGATTCCCAAATTGTGATGCAAGTTCTCTTTAGGTTCCTTTGCATCACAAGGTGAGCTAAAACAGATACATTTATAATTTTTACTTTATTTAAAAACAGTCAGCCATTTAAATGATTAATTTGTTCACGAGTCAACTTAATTATACTCACCTTGATTTGATTGTCAGATATTTTAAAGTGCTTTAAATTGTTACTAAAATTTATAGTAATGCGTATTAGCATTATAGTAAATATAATTATGTAATACATCTTCAAGATTACCCGAAGATGAGCGTCTCGAAACATTGTACATTACCAGGTTTAATAAAAAACACAATTTAAGATCATGTATTACTTTAAATTAAATTAATTTATTTAAAAAGTTTAATCCGTCAAAATGAAGATGTAATAAATGAATCTTATTTTACAATTAAAAAGACAGACAATATACAAAATATTTTAAAATATGAACCACATTATTAAGAAAATACATCGCATAGTGAGCAGAAAACCAATTTTTCCATGGAATAATGGCAACGCCGTTTGGCTGGAAAACATTTTACGAATGGCGTTGGTATGACCCTGAATACGAGTTCAACAAATGAATGAATAAAATAAATAGGAATACCGTGGGCGCTATACACAATTCTCAGATTATACAACAATGGTATTTTTAGATTACTTATTTCATGAACAGGATACTCCTATTTCATAACAGTATACAGAATGAACAAAAGTATCATGAATGTGGTTGTAGCAATATCGATAGAACCTAAAATAGAGTAACCAATACTCTTCGGGTTAGACAGCCTTGGCACCAATGATTCCACGAACTAACGCCGTGGCAGGCTCCCTCGAGTGGGCCATCTGCCGGATCGCGCACGCAACCAGAGCATCGTCTCATCCCAATACAGCCACGCTGTTACATAGAAGGGTCCTTATATAACCACTAGTCACTAGAATTGTCAGTACAAGTCGCACGTATTAATGACTATGCTGCTCCTACCACGTCAGAATGTCATTGTCGCAATGGCGCAGCAGTATGATATCAACCGCATCGTTACGACGAATATCTGACGGGCACAAATGACAGTTCATGGAGTTGAAGTTGCGGGTTCACGTTTCTTTAATTGGTTGATTATTGGCGCTTCAACAGCTAAGGTCATTAGCGACGTTTCTTTAAATACAGACATACATCGAGATAACAATTACCCTACGAGAATAGCAATTAATCATCGCTCGAAGAAAACTTGAGCACAGTCGTACTAAGGAGCAATCGAACTGGACAGTTTCCTGGTTAAAAACGCACATCTCATACGCATTAAGAGGCACGAGCTTCATTTACACAAACATGGATATTACATATAACACGCTGATTACAGAACCGACGCAGATTGCCAGACTTAATTTAACTGAATTATAAAATTGGTTTATTTATTAATGCCTTTTAATCTGTAAAAATTTCAGAAGTTAGCTCGCCAATTATAAAATAAAGGTTGCTACACATTATGCCTCTGCTGCATTCAAGTGTCTACGGGCCGCTCTCATTACGCAATAGGAATGTGTTCATCGATCCATTCAATACAAAATGTGGCTGCATTTCGACATACCCTCGCACACACGTGCTTTCCTCATTTTCAATCAACAAAATTGAACAATGTAAAGATCATGCGATTCGTCAATTGCCCAATTCTTAGGGTCGAAAAGGCACTTGAAAGGCTTAAGAAACTTTAGGATCCGTTAGAGAAAAGCAGAGATTTTGCCGGTCCGGTGATTGAGATCGCTAAGGTAGTAGTGTCGAAGTGATCTCGGACCGAAGGGTCGCGGGTTCGAGTCCCGCCTGGGGCATTTGTGTTCGTCCTTTCATCCCTTATCACCATATCGTTTCATCTTCATAGTTACCATACCGTTAACTCCAATAGTGGTCGCTAATGACCTAGATGTTGATGTGACCTTAAATAACAAAACGTTTCACCAAACCATATCGCTCGCTAAACTTCAATGATATTTAAAGCGTGATTTAAACTCTTGAGGAGCAGTTAACGCCTGATTTGGGAGTGTTTTTATTGAAATCCAAACGTTTGAGAACAGGAAAAAAACAACGAAAAAACACTAACTTCCAGATTTAAAATGAGAACCTCCGCATTTTATTGGAATTTGGATCTTGCGGCAACTTCGGTCCGAAATGTTTATCGATTCGTATACTAAATCAAAACTTTTTCCTTCCTTTTTCCAAGGGGTTTCGGTAATTTGAAATGGGCTCAACACTTCCCAATGAATCTGCAATAAGACGTTTTTACATGTTCACGCGATTGTTCAGTGGAAATGGGAATAAGTTTGCTGTTACAGTGCCAGGCGTTTGTTCCATGAACTATAACTTCTTTGGTATTATTTACAGTGCTGATTTGTTTATTTTATTTTACTATTTTTAAAGAAAATTTAGTAAGTTGGATATTTGTAGAATGGCTTTGATATAAATATGATCACAGTCAATTCAAATGTTACTCTCTGATCTGGTGCGTTTCTTCAGAATGGACAGATGTTCACAGTCATTTCACTACCTTTTATGTACGCGATTTTAAGCATTTTGTACAACCTAGAAAGGTTTGTTAACTATCCCAGCGCGGAGAAACGTTGGAAGGACGTCGGAGAAGTTAGGAGGAACTTCAATATCAATATCGCAATTTTAACTAGTTTACTAACGTCTCGGCAGGTGGAACCGGCCGGGCATTACTGCGCATTGACGTGCCCAAAAACAGGAGGGGGATGGCATCTACATTTCAATTTCGCTACCTTTGGCTCCCCCTTTTCCATAAAACTTCTTTCTGCTTGATATTTTTCAAGCGAATAGTTAAATCACGAAAAAAAATAAATTGTAAATTTAATGATACGATTTACAAGAACAACTGATTTTACGTTGAATCTTTTTCAGGGCAGCCAGATGGTTTGGAAAACTTGTCAAAATGTACATCAATTCCTCAAAGTATCAGATTAAAAGGGGGAGAGTAAGGAATTTTTCATATTTACAATAAAATGCATTACGTTGGGACGTTGCAAAACTTTCTGAGAGCTCACGGCCTTCCCGTGCGCACATTGATCTAAATGCGTAATCAACAAGACTAACCAGCACGAAACGAGAATCTTTACACTTCACTCTTCGGATATCGGCATGTTTTCATGACATGGATTGCAGCTACATGTAGTTCAGTGGCGGCTCCTTGGGGTAGGCGAGATAGGCACTTACTACCCTGAAGAATATGTACTAGTTTAAAACATTTCATACTAATAAAAAAAATAAATTACTAACAATTTTAACATGGTACAAGTATTATTCTTCTGTAAATGTATTATGAACGTTTCATTATCGTGACAAGTCTTTACTAAATAGATAAATAGCGTTTTCTAACAGCCTGTACGCCATTCGCTCGCGTCTCCCCAGGTAGGCGCGCCCGAGCGCTGCCTCCCTTCACACCGTCTTCTGAGTAAAGGCCCTTTGGCGAGTGTAGAAAAATAGCATACTGGTTCCATACTTGGCGCAGGCGAGTTGTGCTTAGGCCAGCGAATTCATTTGTTGCCTGCCCACAAGGAAGACTCGAACACGCAAGCCACGTAGCACGTGTGTTTACTGTTTTGTGGACGAATTAACTAGCAGAGAAAGTATTATTTAGGAACTATATTTTTTTCATTTTAAATTAATTAGCTGCGGGTTATTTGTGTTACATGATTTTTTATAATTAAATTTGATTTTACATTAATATTATGACAGATACAGAGAATGAACTACTACGAAGACACTTTCCTCGTCTTAACGATGTAGAAAAGATATTTGACAGTGGTCAACTTACTCCTATGATGAAAACGGTTGTCCATGGTGCTGGCGAGAAAAATGCAAAGTCAATTCGTCATGCTATAAATCCCACAAATGGCTAACAGGTAGTGAAGTTATGCTTTATTGTTGGCCATCTCTTATCGTCAATTATTTTTTTTTGTTCTTTCGCAGATCAGCAAAGTTAACAATTTTTTTTACTTCATTTCGCTTGCATCCCCTCCCCTCATACGCACGTTCTGGTCTGGTTTCGGCAAGCCTCACCCCCACCAGCTATTTTACGAGAGTATTCCATAAATATTGCTACTTTCGATGATTGCACAATTCCAAAGTACGAGTATTGAAAAAATAAAACAAATTGAAGACGGCGGTAGGGATGATTTTTTTTAAAATGCCGATACGTCGACTGAATGGCCAAAACAGGCGTGGCACTAAAATAAACTTTTTCATTAGGAGATGCCGCGAAATGAAATAAAAAGTTCAATAAATGGGATTCCGAACTTATAAAGTAATTTAGTGGCCAGTTATTAGAAGGACAAATCAAGAATAAAAAGTGTATGGGTTGGGTTAAGAAATAAAGATTTAAATACAAAATGCAATGGATTTTATAGAGCATTTATTAAATATGCGAATTATTGCAATACATCAAACCAAATGTTAGACATTCATAGCCTAAAAAGGTAAAAGTCCTGAGATACAGGGGACATTACTGCGCACGTACTTTTGAACTTCAGAATCCCAACCCCCATTATTTCACTATGCACCAGAATATCGTCAGGGGACTACCTAGATTTATGATAAATCGATGTAATACAATGTCGATAAGGTATACCGCTCGATTTTAAAATGTAGAATAGAGATGGAGAATACAGATCGCTTCCAGTCTGACATCTTCAAATTACACAACTTGAAAAGGGAATCCTGGCGAAATACAATTAATGAGTGTTCCGAGATTTGAATACAAGTGTTCTGAATATTGAATTCATTTCATTACGTAACGCAAAAACCGGGAATATCGATTTATTGTAATATTTCAAAACAAAATTTTTCAACACTTAAGGGAATCCCTGAAGTTTATAATAAACCAATATATCACGACTGTTCCCTTCTCGGAGACTGACCGCCAGGTAGCCGGTCGGCGGCTCCCAAGCATCCCCTTCATCACGCCACCCCTTCCCCGGCCGCGGCAACCTCTGCTTACCAGATAGCTTAGCGGGAGGGGCGGGGCGGGCCAACCAAAGGCGAGGCGTAGCCGGTGAAAAAAAGTCGCGCTTTCCGACTGGACAAGGCTTTATAGTGACCGCCGACCTACAAAATGAAGCAGCGGGAAGGTTTTAGAGGATACTCTCCAAATGATTCATGGTATAATTTGGAGTGCCGTCGATGAAATAAAAGCTTTTACATATAAAACACAAGGACGAACTTATGACGTATGTATTCTAATAATGGCGGTGCATGACAATATCAAGATCCCATTCTCCAGGCCTTTGGCCTCCACAACGTTTACGCCACCAACCCGGAGCTGATAAGGATAATAATCTACGCAGTTGTTTTGAACCCTCAGACTTCGAATGGGTTACATCACAAACCACTGCCCTCAGCCATCAATTTTGCGGAACATCCAAAATAGTGTCTACATCCTTCGAGACAAACGGAAGCACCGATGTACACGGGTACAGGGTGCATCCATAATTCTTGTTTAGCGGATGCAATTCTATTTGTTGTAGACGCCGAACACAAAGAACTTCTACAAATACGATATTTTAAACATCTATAGATGTGGGGAACTGTTTTCAGATAATTTTTATTATTAACCATTACAAGCAAATTCACTTACTTCAATAATTCACTAATCTATAAAAATGTTTACCGCCGTTATTACGTTTTTCGGTGCAATTAAACCACCTAAGCTTTCCAATCTTTATTGTCTAAACTTTTTATATAGAAACACCTGCCACATCATCCTATAAATATATTCCAAGTCAATGGCCAACCCTTGGCACTCACCCAACCAAAAAGGAAAGACCTCAACCTGGGTCTATGCACTACACAACTCTAGTCTGTGCACGTCAAAGCAATTTGCATCCTCCCCACTCGGGGAATTCTTGCACAGGTGCCATACTGATACAAACCACACTTGTCTGGCAACACCAGCAGCAAATTCTGCCAGCCTTTACTTTGTAAACAAGCACCAGTTCCAATGAGAAACTCCTCCACCACACAGAGACGCGTCATAATTTAATCCATACTTTAGACCATGTCATTTTCTCTACCAGCAATTAATGCACAACGATAATTTATAAGTAGTTATATTTACAAATTTACCCGAACAGGATGTGGAAAAGGTATTATTCTTCACAACATTCCTTCCATTAAATTTTTGAAGATGAGCGTTCGACTACAGCTATTCAATACTGAACTTTCGATCTAATTCAACGTGTAAACATTGCTTAACCAGTTCCGTTTTTTCTTCATTAATACATGCAAAATCCGATCATTACCGACGAACAAACCCTCCGAATATATTGGTATACTGCACTTTATGTACTGGCCAGGATCAGTTCAATTTAAAAGGCATGGGTATTTCATTGATTTTTCCCGATCAATTGAAAAAAACTTCACAATAAAAACCTATATTGGAATTTTTATTAAGACAAGCAAATTCGCAATTCAAAAGTATAATATAATGAATCGTGCCCGTTTCAATGTAATTTCAATACTTCTAGTCACAACTTTTGCAAATTTAGCATTTCGCGGGTTGTATGACTGCATATTAGGAGAATTTATTTGAGGAAATTCCACCTAACTGAAAAACCACGTCGACTGTGCGATGAACAAGATTGTTTCAAAATCACGAATCCACTAAATTCTTCAGTGGTTGCAGGGCAACCGGTGACCTTACTCCCGAGAAATAATTAAATCCACTTATGTTATTAAAAGACCCATTTTTCCCGTTGCAGATATGCGTTTTTTATAGTACGATACAAAATTAAACGGGGATTTAAATTGAACGAAACGTGTGCGATTTAAACGGCTGAAATCTTCGTCAAAAACATCATTTCGAACGATAGAACTACTTGTACCATTGTCAACACATCTTATCAATGATACGCACCCTATTTTTTTTTTTTTTTTTTTTTTTTTTCAATAACCAAATTTGTCAGTTATCTAGCGAAACTATGCTGCAGCCACAAGGAATATCAGCGAATTTGCTTCCGCATGCTCTTAATAAAAGGTCGCTCACCTGGACATCCCGGACGATTTTACTGAGATGAAATTGCTATAGAAATCACTGTCATTCTAACAATGCACCACCACAAAAATCTTCACAATATCCAAAAATTTGGCGAGGCTATACTGAATTTTTTTCACAATACCTGCGCCGATAACACAAACTTTCGATTCCAGCTTTGGTATGGATATTCCAAAATAGTTTTGTTGGAAGGTCCTTTCGGTGTTAAATCCAATTCTGTGGTCATTCGTACACCTCGAAAAGATCAATTGGAAGGGATAACCAACGTACGAAAAGAGAAGCAACGCACGAACAAGTGGTGAGTCGAAACGGGATAAAACACAAAAGCTATCAGTCAATCCATAGTCTCGACCTATCCAACCCAAGATGGCCACCAGGAGCGCACCTAGCACAGTATTTGGTTTTATGAACATTTCTGTACTTACCTGGAACTATCCAACCCCGGCATGGCTTCTAAATTATCTTCCTTACTGCAGTCGATACTACTTAACGAAAGCAGACTACAAATACTCATACTTCCTTAGCAGTTGAGCAGACCGATCACACGAATGAGCTAGCTCTTACGCTGATTACGTCCAGAGTGGTATACTCTTCATGTCGGACGCCCAGCCGACACGTCACTGTGACGTAGACTGGTCGTTGTTGCTCGTGCCCGCCACAAGGCAGCGCTTTCGTGACCTGCGCTGTTCTCCGCATCGAAGTTCTAGAAATAAACTACAAACAAAATTCTTGGCGCCCTTTGTAATCTTTTCTCTTGCGAGTTAAGACGATGGGGCTGTTTACTAAGAGTTTTAGGAGTGATTAGGATGGTTCATGGGAAGAGTAAGAGAAACAAATAACAAAATTTATTTTGAATGATAATTTAATTCAATTTTCAAAATAGTTATAACAAGTTCTGAAGTGCAGTTTTTAAAATTATTTTGTTTATTAATATTATGAAAAAAAACAACAACAAAGAAAAAAACAGGATTTGTCTTCATGTTCGACATACTTGTACTACCATAAAGATGAGAGTAAGATAGGACATCATAGTGAGCATAGAAAAACAAAAACAATGTTGTCCTATATCTGACAAACATGGCAGCCTCCAAGGAGAGCAAAGATTAAAACACTTAAGTACTCAAAAGACATCACTGATTTTGGGGAGCAGACGAATTCTTTAATCTTTGCTCCCCTTCATTTTCTAGTGCCACTCTAACATAATGTTCTCACAGAATATCTGACAGCAGCAAGGTGGGAGGGATTTAGGCGACTACACGCCTTGGCATTATTTTACACACATTCACACAATGACACACTCCAAACGGTTTTGCATCACTACTCCATTCCAATGAGGCAATAGGTAACACTTCGTTACAACAGCCAACAGATCACATTAAAAAATTCAAAAAGAAAAAAATTAAAAAAAGAAGAAAAAAAAATGAAACTCCATTCTATTCTTAGGATTGAGTTTATGCAGTTATCCGCTACAGATCAAAGGCTACAGATCATACATGACCAAAGAATCTGCACTGCTTGTAGAATCAGTTCATTCTCTTGTGTATTTTGCTTGTAGTTCTTTACTATGGACAGTCCGAATGGAACGTTGCTGGTGATGAATTTATGTCTTCCTGTAAACAAATACAATATATGCATTATTTGTACATTTTATTAACAATATAAACATTTAATCTAAGTAGTAATTAGAATAACTACTTTAATGGTTATCATAAGATCCTTGGCCAATCACAAAAGTATTTCTTTTGATATGAAGTATCAATTGAACACTTAAAAAATAAATGAATTTTAACAATAACTTTTTTGAAGGAAAAACATTTACTCATGTCAGAATATACACTTTAGGATTTTTTCTGTAAACTCTACTTTCACATTTAAAGCAATTAAATTCTTCATTTCTTATCCCAGAATAATTATTTATACAGACTAATTTGCATTCAACACACAAGTACTCTGAAGTTCATTGATTCTCTTACTTTGCTTGATGCATATCATACAACAGAGGTGCATATTGCAAATAATAATTAATGCTTTGATCAAAGGGTCACCAACTCAACTGCTCCATGACCACACACAATTGTAACTTGAATTCATTAGTGCAGTTACCTTGGGCTTGCATTGTGTTGATGCTTCTACTAAGTCACTATGTGTCTTGAGAGAAAGGAGTTGGAGGCAGAAAAGGACAATGAAAACTGCTAGAAAGACCATTTCCAAAAATCACTTGCAACTTGAACCACTGTTCTTAACATTGCTCCAAAATCATATTTGCACTTTGACTCAAACATGTCATTTTCATTGGATTTTCACTTTTTTGTAACTGATCTTATCCTCCAATAATCTATTCAGTATGAGATTTGGGCCATTGATGAAAAAAGTAAGTAAAAAAAGACTTTGTAAAGGAGGAGTGGTCATGGTCAAGATAAGATACAAAAAGACTGCCAGAACTTGGTAGCAGATTTAAGAAGTTTCATCACAAATTTTTCCAATGCAAGATAAGAAAAGTTTTCCTTGTGTTCGCGACATTGATTCCTGATGACATAATGAAAATGTTGATTTCAGTGATTAGTGATTATTTTAACTTAAAAATTGAGATGGTATATTTTTGTTTGTGGAGTTTCTAAATATGAATTTAGTATTGTAAATATGTCAAAATTGACTTGGTTGGCAATTTTTATTTAATTTTTTGTTTGAAAGTGGGAGTGCAGGTTGAAGCTTTCACATTGGGGGTTCCACAATTATCTATGACCTGGAACTATGGCAGCAGCAGCTGTACATCTGCAATGCATACTAAATTGACAGTTGTCTGTTGTCAGGTCTGTTGCAAACACTACAATGGCGTTTAGTGGTACCCGATATTTACATTTGAATGAGGAAATTCTCTAACTCTTCATTCTGGTATGATCTTATGGACTAAAATACATAACAGTTGTGAAAAATATTTTTTAATTTTTTAAAAAGTAAGTTGTACCTTTCAAAAAATCTAAAAAAATCATTCAGATTTGCTCGCAAATACACAAAATGTATTGTTGTTTTCTAAGATAACATTTCTGAAATAAAAAGTATTTCAAAACTATTTATTGAAAATTTACAAATAATTTTCACAACTTGCAGATGCTAAAATTTTTTAGTGGGGAAAAAAAAACTCCACCCCAAACTTGTCAATAAAACATTATACTGTTGTATGTTTTTATTGATGTATTGTATTAACAGAAATAGTCGCTAATAACAACGCTGTTGATTGAAATACAGATAAATTATCACAAAAGTTGAGGCTTCATGCAAAATGTGCTTTATTTGTTTTCTGATCACATAAAGGCAAGGTAAAAAGTAATACTTTCTGGCTGTAACCACCAGATCAAGTATAATACATACAGGGTCTTAATTTTATCTTGCAACCTATGTCTGAGAGCACCTCCTCTTATTATTTGGCAACTGCATATCTTTGCTGCCAGTCAAGACACAACAGTCAGCTGGCAGGGGAGGATGTGGGCATTAGGTCATAAGCTGCAGCAACTTTCCTGTTTCTATTTTCCCATTCAAGACTCAAGTACACGTGGCTCACAAACCAGAATCCTTTTTGGCTGCGCAAGGCAGGCAGGGGGTGTGTGTGGAGTAAGGTGGACTGGGACATAAGCAGGCAAACAAAACTTATTTCTGCAATAATGTCCTGTATGCTCTCAAAGCAAAACTGGTATTGAAGATGTGTAGGGAAGTTATGATTGATTTACCACTTTTTAACAGAGATGTAGCAATAAAATATTTAACGAGCAGGCTCAGGAGCAATCAGGAAGCTTGAAATATGTTGCTCATGCAAAGCCCTTCATTCTTTATAACAACAATTATTACTATAAAAAAAAAATATTATAAATTAATGATTATTGAAAATAATCAATAAAAATATTATTGCTCCTTAAAATGAGTTCTGAAGATTCTTCTGTCCTAAATGCAAGTTATTACATATAGGAAAGATATACAGACTTTCATTTATGGCTCTTACGAGGATGAATGAAAACAGAAAAAAAAAACTACTCAAGGGCAAAGTATGTATTTTCTTCTTCTTTTAAGTAAAATAGTCGCATCCCCCACCCCAAAACCTGAGAGCACACAACTGTCACAGGGTTGCTAAAAGTGACAGAGATGTCAGAGGTATTTCATGTGGTTGCTTAGTTGCCACAACAATCCAAGACATGGGTTGCAAGATAAAATAAAGACCCTGTACACGCTGCCATCATAAAACTGTCACATGACTAAGGAATACAAACCCAATTTCTTCAACAGCAAGGTGCGGGAGCAGCTCCTGATTTATGTCCAGATGTGGATCGTTCTTCTGGGGGAGTACGTACTGGTCCTGAGACATTCCCCATTGGTAATTTACACCTACAAAGACAAAAGATTTCCTTACAAGTGCAAATTAACAATTTTCTCACATTCATTTTGTAACTCAAAATTTTGCTGCAGCTGTTTCACCAACAATAAGAATAAAGAGCATTTATTTAATGTTTTAATTCAAACTAATCAGCCAAGCCCAAACATTTTTGACTGACAAACTCGTTCTTGCAAGGTATCTTATTGGTTTAGCTTCTTGTAACTTTTATAAAACAAGTTACATTTGATTTCATGCAATGTACAAAAATTTGTTATGGTTGCATTTTCAAACCATTAGCAAGTAGCCTGAAAATTATATTTTACAAAGAACTTCTAATGTAAATATTTGTCAGTTTAAAAATTGTAGTAATAATTAGAAAGCATATTAACAAAAACTTTTCAGGAGACTATGAAATGTTATAATAGGGCACACAACGAACATTGTTTTTCATGATTTTTGTATTCAAGGGGGTTCCATTCCTCTGTACACTTATTACTTATAGAATGGCTAAGATACAGATTACCACTTTTTCTGGAACAAATCTCTCTTGCAATTTCCTACTTTGAAGGGCATTTTAACTTCCTTAAAATTACTGCTTAGAAATAGAAAGTTATGTAAATCTGTACAAAATGTGCCCATTTTGCAATGGCAAAACATATTTTGGATCCCCAGACCACAAGAGTGGATATTTCTTTCTTTTAGATGTAGTAAAGAACATATGGCATACATTACACCCTACAAAATGGCATTAGTCCGATTTTCATTAAAACTTCTGGATTTTCAAAATTAATTATTTTCTTTTTTCAAATTTGACTTACCACTTAAATGTTTAAGCTAGAGCTTTCTTTTTTAATGCAATCTATTTCTTCATTTTAGGTCTTTAAACCATTTTGTGCTCTTTATTAAAATGTTACATCATTTTAAGCAAAAATCAGGAAGAATCACAGCATCATCACAAATCATAGAGGCTTTCATCCAGTCTTAATGCAAAAGGCTAAAGCATGAGATTGTCATTTGCAGCGCTTGGGTACAAATCACTGCCTAAATAAATGTAGTTTGTAGTTTTTTTTGTTTTTGTTTTTTAAATAAGGCACAATACACTCAGTTCTCTGAATTTCTGGTGCTCCTTTTGGTTTTAAGTTTTTCAAGTGATAGCTTAAATGATAGTAGGTTACAAGAGTCAATATTATGTAACTGTTAATACCAACAGAAATGTGTGTGTTGTAACACCATGAGATTATTTTTCCTCGTATGATTTGTGGAGTATTTCACAGTTTTTAAAAGAAAATGTGAATTAAAAGTTTGACTTGTTGCTAATTGACAGCTCTACAATTTCCCCATGAAATAACAAAATTAGCAAAACTGAAATGAATAATATTTATTTAGAATTATGGATAGTAATTAATTTTTAAATAATTTAATAAAATAAAAACTCTACCAAAAAATATATTGCATTCATCTTTTAAACAAAACAAATGCCTTCATAACTGAAAACAAATTTATCCTGGCCTGTAAAGATTCTTTGACAAATTCCTTGAATGTTTTCTTACTTTTCCAGATCAATGAGTTCTCTAAGTTTTTCAGAAAGTGATAATTCTGAAGAAAATGGACCACGTTGCCTCCAATTTAGGGAGATTTTTTTACATAATAATTAACTATTAAACTTGGGGCATGTAATAAATCATACAAACTTCATCTGCAATAATTCCCCCCCCCCCCCCACATGATTCCATATATTAAATATTTATGGGTAACTACTCAGACATGTTTTCAAATACACTGTATGATGATTCACAAAAATTAAGGTGCCTCACAAGCATTAATTTTTTATTGCATCAGAAAGATTTCCAAAATTTTTTTATTAAAAAAGTGAATAATTATTTTAGATTGTATAAATTACAATAAATACATCCTTCTCCCCTTCCCTCTAAGTTCAGCTTGAATTCTGATTTCTGACTTTCATCTACCACTCTCTATAATAGGTCACTCTGGTTTTCTGCCATTAGTGGAGCATTATCTGTATAATGAATAGACAAACAACATTCACAAAATGCAACATCACTAACTTGAACAACTTTAATACATTATCAGGAATTACTATCTTGGATCTGGAATCTTTGCAGTACAATACAAAAAACATTTCTTTTGAGAAAGCCTATGAGTAGAATGTAAAAATACAATTTTAGTAGATTGTCTTCCATCTCTATAGTAAACTGTATATTTGGAGTTAAGCTATGAAAATTTTCTAGTGTTTCATCCAACATCTTTCTTTATAATGAAGGTGACATCAGCATAGTGCCGATAAAACAAATGGTTGGTTTTGACAGGACAAAATTTTCCAGGTTTCTGATTACCATTTCTGAAAATAAGCTACTAATAGGACCTCCAATGGGTGTACTTTCTATTTGTTGAAAGCAATTTGAATTAAATTTAAACTGCATGTTGTTGAGAATTATTCTTATTGCTCTCTCTCTCTTATTGTTCTTATGATAGACATTCATTGAAGAAAAAAGAAAATTGTGTGCGAGCGTGCGTATTTATTTATTTATTTATTTTAGAACAGGCCTACAACTACGGGACACACTGAATTTACAAAAATGAAAAAATGAATTTGAACTCAAAAACACAGCATTTAATTGTGCAGTAGATTGGTTTGAAAGTGATCAAGCTCATGAGGTGTCTGGAAGATGCATGTTCTGTGCAAGAATAGTCTTCAATTTTGAAAAATAAAAAAGAAAGAAAGCAAGAATAACTTTGGTTGAACCAGTTTGTATTACACAAGTCAAAAGAAAATATTTTTAAAACTATTGGGCATTATTAATTAAATTTGTAAAGGTCTTTAGTTTTGGTTCCATCATTAATATCATTTTATCTAATCTGTTACTTATGATTCAAAATTTCAGTAGTATATGACTTAGTGTAGGGATCACAGAATTTTGAAAATGTGCACACAATTCACTTTTCCCCATAGCACGTCATACGCAGTTTTTTAACTGTTTTTTTGACGTAAAATAAATAAATAAATAAATAAATGATCCAAACTCAAGAACCTCACACATTTAGTTTCAACAGGCCAAGAAACAAATAAAAATATTACGAATTAACCTACTACAGCAAATTAAAAGTTTCTCCCCCCTACGTATTGAGTATGGACATTCTTTTCTTCTTTAACCGTTCTCTACTACATTCCTTTTAGTAAAATTAGAGAGATTTAATTACATGGATTAAAATGAAATGTAGCATGTTAAGTACATAGGCATGGTGTATCTCATAGACACATATTATTCATGTAGATAGTATTTTTGGATTAAGCTAAAAGCCAAACAAAAGTGGTCAAGGGAAATGATAATCAGATAGATGAAACCACTAATCCCCCTTTTATTAAAAGCTCAGAAATATTCCTACAAAGTTCCAGGATGTATTTCACAGATACTGCACTAGCTGGAGGGTTAAGAAGGTGAAATTCCCTCTTTCACAAACTTTCCCAGTCACTTTCACATGACATAAAGCTGATGAAATATTTACTTTTTTCACAATTCTTTTCATTATGATGTTCATGTTGCAGCAGTTTCATCAAGCTTCAGTGATCCTATATTTTCAGGTGGAAAGATCACTACACTATTTACACTTTTCTATTTAGTTAACACACACTCTTTTAGTTATCATAGGAAGACATAATATTTATGCACTGAGGGCATTATAAAGGTACTAATGCTCGAGCAGCGACAAAAAGCCCAAGGGCCTTTGGTCCAAGATCATTAGAACCAATTAATGCCCTTGGTACAAACAGGATTTTATTTTATACCCGATTTTAATAATTCGTATTTACTAATTAACTAGTTGTCAACTTGACTCAGTTTGACATTTCATAATTCTCTCCAGAGAACATGTAGCAATATTCAACTGTTTCCATATTTCCCTCATTACCACGATCCTCTCAATCCAGGTAAGTTATGCAGCCAATATCGCCTCTGTATCGAAGGCAAAAGCAAGCAATAATGTATCAGTAAAAAATAAAAATATTGAATGAATGAGTGGGGAAAAGGCTGATGCTTCTCTTATGCAATCATGCCACATTTCTGATCAGATCACAATAAACACAACAGCAATTTGATAACATTACAAATGTATCCTGAAAATTTAGGAAAATTCCATTATAATAACAATCATTTTATATATAAATATTTAGAATATAATTATAATAATTATATATTATTTTAAGTTAAATTTGCTGATTTTCATTAGTGATTTGCTTTACACATCTACAATGATTTTGTTTACTACAATTATATAAATTTGGTCTATCAACCAAATAAATAAGTAAATAAAATGAAACATGAAAGTAAAATTTCACAACTCTTTCAGGCAATTCCAAAATACGTCTTTTCCGTGACTTCTCTTTGTTGGTCTCCTTGAATAAAACAAGAAGGAAGTTTGATTTATTAGCGTTTAACTTGTTACATAACTTTTAACAAGTCCTCTTCATATCATCTGTAATAGAACTATCAAAAAAGAGGACAGCGTATTTATAAATGAAATTAAAGTAATGAAATTGAAAGAAATAAAATTGAGTAACGTTAATGGGTAGTAGGTATAGTACAGGAGATGCATAGGGGTCCATTTTTGAAAAAATCTGCAGAAATAGTCCTGGAAACACACAAAACGTATACAATAAATAGAGAAAGGAAAGGAAGGGAAAAATATTTTGCATACTGGACCAAAAGAAGGATATAGAAAATAAGATTGTAATGAGAAAGCAACAAAAAAAATCAGCAATGAACTTCAATAGGTTAGGAAAAATCATTGGTAAAGTCTGTTCTTCAAGAAAAAAACAACATTAAAACACAAGGGGATTAATAAGCATTGAAGAAAATAGTACCAACAATATTCAAACTCCCAACCCTTGCAGTGCTGCTGAACACTCAGATTGACATGAAACTTTCCCAATTTGTTCATCATTGTGCACAATTTTTAAATGCAAATATTTTAGAGCTATGAAGCAATGAAATAGTGATTTTGTGACAATACTTGGACCTTTTGAGACCTTCTCACTTGCCTCAATTTGATAGCAGAGAAATCCACTTAACCCTACGGAACTGTTGCTGTTATGCCGGTGCTGTGTAAAATGTCTTGGGAGGACATGCAGGGTGGCTGTAAGGATTGCTTGCAAGACAGGATTGGAGAGATAATGTTGAAAAGATGTATGAAATCATCAAGGTACACAAATGGAATCGAATATAAGGGTAACAATGTTACACTGAACAGACAAGACCAAAGAAATAATAAATATATTTCCATTTTTTTTACTAGTTATTGCCTCCAAAATGGAGCATGATTTATGCTACTTAACATATCTGGTTTGAGAGGAAATTCGAAAACAGTTGAATGATGCTACAAATTCTCTTATAGAGGGAAACATGAAAATCTGGTTATTACAATCTGGGTCAAGTTAAGATTTGGGTAATTAGTAAATAACAAAATCAGAATCATTAAATTAGGTAAAAAATAAAATTTTATATGTACCACACGCATTAACAGATTCTAATGATCTTGACCAACAAAAAGATCTCGAGACAAAGGTCCTTGGGTTTATTTTGATCATTAAAACTATTACAACGCCCTTTGTACATAAATAATTATTACTTCAGGGTTAGAAACAAAATTTTCACCATAATGAGATCTCATAAAAAAATGACTAGAACATAAGAGAGTGCATAATAACCAAGTGCATAATATAAGAGCTTCTTCTTTACCGTTTTCATCAAAAGTGCATTTATGGAAGGGCAATTAAAATGAGCAAATCAATGCACTACTACGCATTTTTATGTTACAGACAAGACTTCTGAAAAACATGTCATCACAACGCAAAAAACACTATTGCCCGACTTCACTTATAAACTTTCATGTCAATCTGAGCGTCCAGCACAGTAAGTGTTGAGTGTCAAGTGGAACACTATGTACATTAAAGCACAATTTCGTAAGTATCTCTCCTGTAGACTGCAATACACCATACACTGCAACTTGTATTGTGGTAATGATTAAGGCAACAGAAATCTTTACTACAAATCTAATAATGTATAATGCTAGGATCGTTACATCATATCTACTATCAAAAAGTTACTTTTCCAGTAGGTGCCCATACTAAAATCCCACATTGTTTTTGTTGTAAGAATGTAAATTGTTAAACATAAGTAAATAGAAACTTAATTTAACATTAACAGTTTTTCATTTAAACTGGATTCTACCCCATTTCATTAAATCAGTCTTGTAGTTCATTAAAATTAGTCACTTAATCACTTGTCTACATATAAATAAAAAGGAATGTGTGTCGCATTTAGTCACAAAAACTACTCAACTGATTTTGCTGAAATTTGCACACATTATTAGTAATAGGAGTGTTTAAAGAACGATTTGAATTAAATTGGACATGTGGGAGAGTTGTTGTTGATGGTTTATTTATGACAACTCAAGTGCCCCTGAACTCTAAGCAATCTGCTGCATAGTCAAGGATTAATCGCGTCGTCACTGTATACTGTATATTCTGTAGTATCTGCCCTTGTGATTGTGAAATATCTGCTGGATATATCTATATCTATTACTTGAATCTAGGACAAGTAAATCAAATTTCTCCAAGATAGTGTCACAGTGAAAGCATGCCCAAATTTGAAGGAGAATGTTTTCACAATACGATACTTGACAACCATGTCCAAATAGAGACAGAACAAACACAAACTTGTGAGAGTCTTTTGAAGCATTGCCAGGTCCACTAGTAAGTAACAAAGTACTGAATATTGAAAAAATGTACATTGAATACTTGGTAAAGTACTCTACAATCTGTATATAACTGATAACCTGTTTATCTGACAAAATTCAATTATAATAAAATAATATTAATATACTTCTCTACAAACTGACCAAAAATGTTTAGTTAAAAATAAGGATATTATGCAATTGTAATACATTAGCACAGTATTTTCAGAAACAAGAAACATCCCAGAATAAATTATTTCTAAAATTGCAATTTTAGAAAATTTAGAGAATTGAATGAAAACGAGATCCATTCTTTTACACATCCCTTTCTGTAACTAAGGAAAAAAATTCAGTGCCTTTTTTTATTGCAATAATTTCAGGTCCAAATTACAGGAAAACGACTTCTTTTCTTTTCTTTTTTCTTCTTTCTCCCTCCTCCTCCTCTAAAAAAAACTGTACATGACCCTTTTTAAAGAGCTGATATTTTGGGACAGACTTTCTCTAAGGCAAAAATCTCCATCTTCAATTTTGTCGTTCTGAATTAACTTTTTGCAATTTTCAAAAATACAGAGGGTTTGCCGAAAAGAGTGCTAGCACCATATTTTTACCATTCTTTGATACATATGAGGAAACATTTAAATAAAAATTTGGAGGGTTTTTTAGAGAAAAAATTGCCTATATTTTGCACAAAAGCACTCATATTTTCAAAAAATTGTCCATGACTTTATTTCAAGATCCTTCTTTAAGGAACAAATTTCATTACGGGAAGGGAAAAAAAGAAAAAAAAAAACCCTCTTCAATATTATAGATGTAGGAAGACGCCCTCCCAAAAAATATTGCACAGTTGCACCTGCACCAAGAATCTTTTACACTATCAGAGGACCAAGTTAAATCAAAAAATTCCATGCAATTTTCGAGAAAATTAAACGTATTTGAGGCAGCATATAAAGTACTCTCAAAAAACATCAATTTTGGAGAAATTCGACTGAGCAGTTTACACGCTAGCGTTTACAGCAACGATAAGACTTTTGCCCAATTGATTTCTTTTATCAAGGACCCACAAAACATGGATTCTGGCTACTCCACATATTAGAGGAAATAATTTATTATACAGTCGACTCCTGTTGTAGTGGACTTTTGGGGACTAATATTTCTAGTTCACTATATCCAAGATGTCAAAATTAAATAGAATGTCTTTGCAAAATACGTTAATAGCACCAACTGAAAATTTCAATATCTTTATTTGACCTAAAAAAATCAATAATTTTTATTTGTTTCCTACCAATAATTTTCATTAGTAATTTCTCTAGCTCCATCTCCAGAATTCGAGCTCTCTCCGTACTGATTCTGCATTGTCCACTGTCTCTAAGTATAGTAATGCAATATTGACACCCTTCAAAGCCTCTTGCACTACTGGAACACTGCCCACTCTCTGAAAACCCTTTACTCACCTAATAACATATTCTTTTGGAAGCAACATGGTGCACGCGGTTAATGAAACTGATCGGTGAATGGAACAGTCCGGGTCCACAAAGTCCACTTCAGGGAAGCCATCATGGATTATGACTTTTGGCCAACAATATTTTTTCCAAGCTGCCTAGCGTTAGAATTCGTGGCACTGAGATAATATTTATTTTTTCCAGGAGGGTATTAATTTACACAACTTATATCCTATGTTTACTATAGCCAAGGTTCAATGTTCACTATAACCGAATCTTCTAATGCTCAATTGTAATGAAAGAGAAATGGGACCAGAGACTTAGGTTCACTATATCCGAGTTCATTATAACTGAAGTCGTCTGTATATAGCAACAGGATTTATACTGTTCCATTACCAGGGTCCAGCAGTAAGTTCGAAAATTCGACGTTTTCCGGCACAGAATTACATACACAATTACATTCTCTTCTTACAAAGTTATTGTGAGAAAATTAAAAGGACTGAATACTTTTGAAATTGCAATGAACAATCAAGTTTTCTTTTTATTGTAAGTTTATAAACTTTCCAATCATTACTAACTTTTTATATTAGATACCATGTATTTATTTATTTATTTATTAAGTAAAATTTACATGAAAATACAACAAATTATTTTATTTATCTTCTGCAGGATTACGTGTTCTGTTTTCAAAAGTGCTGTTCAACCTTGATCACATGCAATATACCTAGGTTTCCGAGCTCGAGGAGGTCGACCAGTGCCTCCTGAAGGATCATTCATACTTGACGCAGAAGGCATACGCAGACCAGCTGGAGGCCCTACAGGAGAGAAAGGCACCCTGAGGCCAGTGGGACCTCCAGGACCAGTAGAGAGAGGAGCACCAACCAGACGCATATCACCTGCACAACATCACCATTAACCAATCAATGCTAAACAATTATTAGCAACATAAATATGCAACATCATAGTAATGTATATATTCCATTACATTTTAATATCTTAACATATTGAAATGGAACATTTCAGATCCAAGTTGGTCTATATATGATCTTGGAACAGACTTTCAATGAAAGACAGCAATGTAATACTGTGCTTTTCTGACTTCAGGCCTTCATAAACAATTGTCAAACTTACCTCATTTCTTAAAAATACTCGGAATGAAGGGCGAATTGTTGATTGTGAAGAAGAAATAGCAGCCATGTGTTTGCTCATATTTTGTATAAAACTTGTATTGTGTATTGAAAACTAATTTTCAATGACTTCTGTAGAAGTACATCATTCATCTGTTCTGAATTAGAGACATTACTGCCAATGCTCTTTGTTCAAAAATTTGAAAATGTTTGTATGGAGCAACTTTAAACAATATAATGAAATTTTGTTTAACATATTTTCTACTGTATAAATATAGTGGAAATTATTTGAGTAAAATTTGTTCCCTAGAGATCAGAATGATATTCCATTTCAAATTTCAGATCAGTTCCTGCATGAAACATTCAGTTTTTGCAAAGCCAATTTTCTTTGCATTTTCGTACAGAATTTTGATCGGAATGATAATTTTGGGTATATTAAAAAGGCACATGTACTGATTTAAAGATATAAATTTGAATATAGGACTACAGTGTCTACATTCTAGACTACATTCTCAGTGTTATTTTGTTACAATAAAACAACATTGAGAAGGATTGTATTGTCAACATACCAGCAGGTAACAATCGAAGGCCAAGCAACGGCAATGTGGGATACCCCAGTGGTGGCTGCTGTTGCTGCTGTTGCTGTTGTGATTGCTGGTGCTGATGCTGATGCTGGTGCTGGTGCTGGTGCTGTGGCTGTTGGTGTTGGTGTTGATGCTGATGCTGGTGTTGATGTTGATGCTGATGCTGCTGCTGCTGCTGCTGCTGTTGCTGATGTTGAGCTGCCTTCTCTTCTGCCATTCTAGAATCCTTCCCCACACCCTGCCTATGGTGATATATTCCGCTATGACTTTTGTGCGTTTGAGATGGCACAGACTGGTCCATTCCAGCATTATGAGGACCTCGAGGTCGTGGTGGAGGACTGGAACGGACACCACCGAGCATCTGAAATTTTCACAAACAGACTGAGTAAGAAATAGGTGCATTCAAAAGCAAAGAGACCTTTGAATTATTTTGTCAAAATACATAAATATTTTAAAACAATATCACACAATTTAAAAGGTTTCATCACAATACTATTTTAGATGTACTATCCTCTTGTGATGGAATTCTTGTCAATTAAACATAAAACTATGAAAACTTATCTATCATCCAGAAATCCAGTAAGAACCTTCAAAACAGTGGCTTTCTAGAGGTGTTACAAAACCTTTATAGGTCTCACTATCCATCCACAAGTCTAGAGTCGGAAGAGTTGATTGGTATCATATGCTTGTATTTGACTAATATTTCTACAGCGTAAAAATTTATTGAAAATCTTAAAATTAATTCAAATCTTGCCTGCTTATTCCACAGTGTAAAAGTATTTTGGAAACCTTCCTGCCTACTTAGATGATGTTTACAAATGTGTGCTACTATGACAAATTTCCACATATCCATTGCAGTTTGAGGCCCCTCCACATCCAGTCATTTTTAAAATTCGCTCATCAAGAACACAAATATGAGGGCACATGCAAGGTGACTGATAATCCAAAAAAACACAGACCTTGCAAAAGCATTTAATAAATTAAATCTAAAATCTTGCTACATAAAATTGGCTTAAAGAGCTATTGTGCGTAACTTGATACGAAGTTATTCCACAAAGGGAGGGCAAGTGGTGAAAATAATGTATTTATTGCTAGAAATCTTTTGAAGAGTGAGGAAGGAATCATTCTGGGACTGATATTGATTGCATTGTACTTCTTATAACACTGCACATAACTTGCAAACAACTTCTGCACATAACTTGCATCTACCTCTCTGTACATCCATTATTCACAGTAAGACTCCTCCAGATACATCATTAGATGAATCATTCAATATGTATAGGACTGCTGGCCATTAGGTTTGTTTATATATATATATATATATATATATATATATATATATATATATATATATATATATATATATATATATATATATATTTACAGAATTATACAATATAGCAAAATACGCCGCTTGGCAAAAAAAGGAGTCAACAACTGCAGTTTATGTAATAAAAAGTGAGCACTTGGACGGACTGCACCTGACTGAAATGCTCCATGGTCCCGATGCCCCACAAAAGAAGGTACTCTTCTGGACACCTCATCAAGTGATTTTAAGTGACCGTTCTCCAACACTATGTTGAGGTTATAAGTAGATAGGATTAAGAATGCAATACACATGTAAGCTAAAAAAAAGTGTTAGGAGGGGAAATCATCTAAAGTAGGTTTTCAGGAGTGTGTTTGGGTCCTTAGAGATGTAGTCAATAGTTCATTGAATGCTCTTGATGAGACGAACCGAAAGCACAATTTTTATTAGTTATTTCCAGAATATGTACTACCACTACGACGACGACCACCACCACCACCACCACCACTACCACTACTATAAAACAAAAACTGTTGGGGGTGGGGGTTACAAGGCACACACAAGACACAGCATCTGGTGAAACTTAATGTTTATCTTAAAATAAAAAGGTACTAGTGGAATTTTGGATCAAAAAATAGTTCTTCCAAGGAAAATGAATTTGCATTATTTATCACCATCAAGATTAAGATAGATGTTCTATGAGTAGAAATTGTGATAATAAACTGCCTTATAACTAAAGAAGGTGCTATTCAGAACAACTCTTTAGGTGGTGATGGGGATGTGATTGTCCAACATTGTATGCTAAGGTGTACAGAGGCCATACCCTAAAAGAACCACTGGTAAAGATGCAAACTCTCACATTTTTTAAATCTTTTGCATTTCATTTTACGCCATAATTTATATATTTTCTTGTACTATGCCCAAGGATGGGCAAGCCAGTTAATTGTAGCATGTTTTAATTTTTCTTTCTTATGAACCTGTATGGTAGACATAAACACTTAATGTACAATAATATTGTTAAAGATTATGTTTAAACCTCTGGAGATGCCACACTACATTTGTAAATGATAATTTTGATCTTTCTCCTAAAAATGAAATGCCTAAAAAAGAAATGCAATTTGCTGATGAATCAAGTACAATTAGAGAAGGAAAATCTGCAGATAATATTATGTTGACAGCCAGATTGTCAGGTAGAATTTTAACGAGGTTAAAAACAACGTTAATAAGCACATTGCTATTGCTATAATCACCACCACCACTTTCGACTCAGTAGCTACTGTTGTTTTCTAAGATATTTGCCACAGTTTTATAATTGAATCAAAGTTAATCCATCAACCCTGATGGGTCATTAAATTCTCGCATAAATAATAAATCGTATGAATAGAAAATGAAAGATGTCTTATATGTTTTCTCCATGAAATTGCACTGAGAAACATTTCCACTACCGCCTTTGTAAACTGGAGACAGCTACTTAAAGTTGACCATGAACAATGTAAGATTCTTCTAAAATCACATCCAGATGTCAAAAGATCGGCCCTGACACAAAATCAAAAGAGTTGCCAATTGAAATGAATTGTATGCCCTGCTGGCTTTTGTTGTATTTTGCAATTCCCCAAATCCCTAACTAATCCCTGCTAATCCAATCATGTGTCCCCCAACAACATACTAACTCCAACTACTGAATTGCATCCTACGAAAAGTTCCGAATTGTACTGCCAGAGGTTGTTTCCATAACACCAAATTCAGATATGATTTTACGGTTTTTAACTTTTTATTGTTCACAGGAATATCCTATCTACATTTTTTTTCTCTCTCTCTCAGCATATCCCTACACCATACATAATAGATGGGAAAAAACTTTTCTTTACCTTGCTCAAGGTGCTCAAACTTAAATGTTACAATCGCAAGGCAATTTGAAATTATGTTAGAGATTCATGAAAAGCTGTGATATAACTTGGCATTTTCTAATCTACCATGTATATCTTGAAACAATAAATTGCTTATAAAATGACCGTAGATTGAAATGAAATTACAAGGAGGTACACTGGTATTTGATAGTGTACCTCCCTGTCTAAGTAGTGTTTACACCTCACAGACACCCAAGACACCTTTTAATATATAATAAAATATACAGATGTGAAGTCTTAATTTTGCTATTTCTAGAATTAGATTTTCTTAGAGACCCGTCCCTATTTATTAACTCTTGGTCCATAAATTTGTTTGTAAATGAAATCAAATCTATAATAATGCATGACCATGCAAATCATATTGACATACTTTTGTTTCATCAATTTTGATAATTATTATAGATTAATTCATGTATCACATATAAAAAGAAGTATCTTGGCCAATAATAAAACAAAAAATAAAGATATAAACAGACTTGGGAGATGTCAACAAAACTTTAACAAGATGAAAAATCATTTAAAAATCAACATACAATGAATTGCACAAGATAAAAATCGAAAAAAAATATGCTTTATATATTTAAATATCAGTATATTTCAATACTTTAATTTTAAGATTTTACTGATATTATAAATTTAAAATAATGAAAATAAACTCGCCAAAAGCACAATAGTTAAACCCACGTCACATTAGCATTTTACAAAAGCAATTCTTGAAACAATGTTTTCATACCATTAACATGTTTATTTTAGAACTACATAAAAAAAAAAAAAAAATATTAAATTGCAACATGTCTACAAGCCTTTTTCTTCAGTGTTGTATCATATACTACTGAGCTGCAATGCTTGGAGAATATAATTTTGAGACTTTTCTCTTCCATCATCTTCTAAAACAATATTGCCGATTGGTAAACACTAAAAGAAATACTAATATTCTACCACCAGAGAATTTTGGAAATGGAAGTATGATATTGTTAGTATTTGAGACCATGGTTTTGTACCATTTATAAAGAACCATACAAAAAACACCATACATACGCTACTGCCCCAGTTCTTCATCAAAGTGATTTACTACGAAAATAAAAAAAGTCCACAGATTATAGTATTGGCGTGAAAACAGACAGGCCTGCAACCCACAAGACACATTATACTACGGCTCACTTAACCATTATGCATTAGTTTAAAACCAATGTGTTTTAACTCCTTAATATCAGGTCATGTTTCATTCCTCATTTCATGTTTCTTAAACTGTTTTCTACAAAACAAGACTTTTTAATTAATTAATTAATTTATTATATTTAGCTCTTCTGACCCTCCATAACATAGGTGTTCAGAAATGGATATGAACTTGCAATCAATGTTAACTTAAATTGAAGGAAGAGAGATGGAAATAATCTTTCATGATAAAATTTGTGATTTACTACAGTATTCTGCTTAATTTTAAAAATTAGTTCTTTTTGAAGAGCTCCACACAATTGAAACTTCCAGTTGCACAGCAATATAATGCATGCTAACTGTTGGTCAGTTTAAGCCTTCAGAATATCTTAATTTCTCTATTATTCCCTCTAGGCAAGTAAAATACCAGAATGTTAATATATTCAGTAGGTTTTTCTTTTACCCCACTATATTTGAAATATTGAGGTTGCAATGTATGTTTTAAGAACTATAAATGAAGGCATCTCAAGATATAAGCACCAAAAGGAAAACATCTCATAACTGTAACACCAACTACCTCTACATAGGTACAAAAACATTTTACTGCAGACTTATTCATTGAGACTAGAGGAGCCAACAGAAAGAGATACTATAAAAAATGAAACGCTTTTGATTCAACTTTCTGCGATGGTTTGTTACCTGATAATTCTTCATATCAACATTCTTTTCTACTTTGACTTCAATACATCTTTTCAACTTCACAAATACATTCATCAATATCCAAATGACACAATGTGGTAATTATATTAATGTACCTCCCAATGAACAAAATTTGCTATACAAGTGCAATTTATTTAGTTGCAGTTAGCACATGGTAACAGACTATATGCAATCAACTTTAATAAAATTATTAATTCAGTGAAGAATTTTGCCATCAGTTCCAGATTAAAAAAAAAAAAAAGTTTCTTTTAGTTCTCTCTGGACATTTAGCAATAACACAAATGCTTCAATGCAATGAAAGTGCATGCTTGAAAGACATGCAGGGATTTATGGGCAAGTGGCATTCATAATAAATGCCAATGCAGTCATTAAAATATTTTCTGCATTAGCAAAAAGGGTACAGAAATTAAATTTCAAATAAGAAAGTACATGTTAAATACTGTTATTCTGAAAGTTGAGGGATGATCTGTTTGCGATGATAGCTGGTGCCACTAATCGGGCTGTGGCTAACCACTATTTACCATCACATGCCCACAAATTAAAAATCGGTAATCCTCCTAACATTTTACAGCACTATCACAATTACAGTAATTACGAATACTGTTGCTTCATTTATTTATTTATTTATTTATTTTACGTCAAAAAAACAGTTAAAAACTGCGTATGACGTGCTATGGGGAAAAGTGAATTGTGTGCACATTTTCAAAATTCTGTGATCCCTACACTAAGTCATATACTACTTAAATTTTGAATTTTGAAAGGGAGAAAAAAAAACTCCCATGTAGTAAAATCTATTTTCAGGGATAAATAACAATAAATTTTGAATTTTGAAAGGAGAAAAAAAAACTCCATGTATAAAATCTATTTTCAGGATAAATAAGCAATAAATTTTGGCTCTTATTACTTCCTGCACGACAACATGGAAACGATAATTTGAAGAATTGTGTTTCCCACTGAATTCTAGAAGACGTGCACAGAAAATGAAGTTACATTTATGTCCAGAAGAAAACAAGGGGCCATCTCAGCATTTGCTCAATGGATCAGGAAACTGGACGAA